>NIZV01000116.1:0-126552 GCA_003947045.1 Fusarium ambrosium
TTATTTTGCTTGCCGAAAGAGGGGTTGTGCCGAAAGAGGGGTTGTGGATGGTACGGGAACATCAAGGGCTTAACTCTATTACTTTGAACAAATAGATATTTTCTTAGGTTATGATATTTATTTCCTAATATGAAGGCAGGCAGAATACAATTAATCATAAAATAGACTCTCTCTTCAAATCGATACTGTCTCAACACCCCCATCCCCCAGGCAAGTATGTAATGCTAATGCCGATACTAACTAAACCCAATATCGACCCTGAATGGAGGCTTAACTAGAGACTTATCAATCTTGACGCCCGGATTGGTCAGACGCGCCTCAGTGGGACGGGCAAATCCCACCTCCTCTCCGGGAGTGGATGACCCACTTCGTGATGTTGCATGTGGGGCGGCAGGCGGGGAAATGGAGATGCCGGTACCGACATGGGATATCTACCTACCCTACCTAGGTATCCATGGATGCGAGATTCGGTCAAGGTCATTCCGAGACTTAACTTGAGATTCCATTACCAAGCAGACATCCCACCCCCTTTTTCCTCGCCGTGATGGAGAGCGACGATAGGAAACGCTACGTCTGTCGAGCTTGCCCAAGAAGCTACCTCCAACTGTGTCACCTTCGTCGCCACGAACGAAGCCGTAAGTGAGACTCTCAACATTGCCAGTTTTTTTTTTATTATACCTACCTAGACCGTGAAAGATACCACTTGCTTACTCATCTTTTATCAATTCAATAGACGACAAGGAGCCCGAGTTTAACCAGTGTCCGTTCTGCCATGACAAGTTCACTCGATCGTGAGTGTAGCTACACCCGAGTCCGTCAAATGAATCCCCCCTCTCTAACCTAAAGATAACCCCGTCAGAGATGCTGCCCGCCGACATTCCAAGACCTGCTCGCGCGCGTATGGAAGACCGCTCCCCTCGACGTCAAAACCGGGCCGTAGGTACCATGCCTGCGACTGTTGTGCCCGGTCCAAGATAGCCTGTGACGGCTGCCTCCCATGTTCCTCTTGCTGGGCTCGCACACAGCCCTGCACGTATAATCGGGTGTCGGAGAGTCAACCCACTGGAGGCGAAGCTATCAGATCTCCAAGCTTTCTCGCTGCTGCCTTGGAATCCGGTCGGGGGCTTGATCCTCGAGCAGACATTTGTCTGACGGCATGTGTTGTCGAGATCAAGTTCCCGCATGACTCTGCGCAAGATGAATCATTCGGCAAAGTCTCTATGGTTTTCTTACTGCAGTATACTAATCCGAGGAATGGAAACATTCAAGACTATTTCATCTCGCCTTCCTCGATGGAAGAAAAGGAATCTGCGGTGGAGCACAACGGTGAGCGAGACAGCGTCATGGCCCAGCCCTGGCTCCCTACGCAAGCCGGCTTGGGAGGGACCGCGACCGAAGAAATACCCGACTTGGACCTTGTTTACGAAGTCGACTTTTGGATATCGTGTCGGTTGGATACGCCCTGCGAGAGGCCGCCGTCTCACGGGATAAATCCAGATAGCAGCTTGGGCCAACCACAGACAAACCTACGCGACATCTCCTCGGCATTATGCGCAACGAGTAAAGGTCAGCTTTCATTCACGGCGTATTCCATGCTCGTCGAGGCAACCGAGTTCCTATTTACACCGCAGCGGGCTAGGTCATTTGTCGAATCCTACTTTGATAACTGGCATCCTCACTGTCCGATGCTACACCCTTCTATTTTTGACCTCTCGCACGCCTTCCCGCCTCTTTCTTCGGCCGTTATTCTAATGGGGGCCTCATTCTCGTCCAGGAAGGCTGCTATGGCAGCACGAGTCTGCCTAGACGCCGCAGAGGAGTACATCTTTGGCCACCAGGACTTTCTACAGCTCGTTGAACCGACCTGCGGGGAGAAGCCGCCCCTCAATGTCGCTCCTCTCCAGGCGGCATTCATTCTTGTCCTGTTGCAGCACTGGAACAACCACAGTGTGTCTTGGAGGCGGATCCGTCAGTCTAGGTATCCCGACATTGTCCGGGCCGCTCGCAACATGGGCCTTCCATCACTTAGGCATCAGGGTTCCCTACATGGCGAAGCATCCGATGTAGCTGGTGGTGAGAGCTTCATCAAGACAGAAGAGTCCGTCAGGTGAGTTGACTTTTTCCCCTACCTTTGTCAGTCGCTTACCAGAGATATTCCCGCAGACTCATGGCATACATCTTCCTCGTCGATTCTTCCCAGGCCATCTTTCACCAGACTCGGCCTTTTCTGGCGCTGTCTGAGTTGACTAGCTCGTTCCCGTGCTCCGATCATTTATTTGCCTGTCTACCCACCGAATCCCATCATCTCCGTAAATCGAGAGAGTCTTCTGGCGAGATACCATCTATCGCGGATGGTGTTTCTCTCCTTATGCAAGAATGCTGGACAAGTGATATCCCGTCTCGCTTTGGACAACTCAGTTATCTGGATTTGTTCATTCTAGTATCAGGTGCGTATTACATATTGGACTTTTCTAAAAATGAAGAGAAAAAAATCAACACTACCGCTTTCGGGGGTTCGCGTCCTGATAGCTAATTCTTCACCAAGGCTTGCACGAGATTATCTTTAGCAGCTACGCCGACTGTTCTCTCCGGTGTTCCAAGACTGCGCTACAACGAGCCCTCAAGAGATGGAAATACCTGTGGAATTCCAGTATCAAGAGAATGGGGGATCTAGAGGATAACTGCCATGGATTCTTTAGGAAAGCTGATGAGTTTTGGTGGTTGGCAAACGTGCTCCTTCAAGAGAATAGTCCTTTACTAAGAGATAAGGCGGAGGGGTCTGCCGATAGCGACTACATGGATGACATGTATGGCTTTTTAAGGCAGTTTAATTGACCGAGTATTAAGCCATTATGAAAATGAAATTGACCGAATGTGCTGGCATTTTGCATCGCCTGTTCCCCCTTATTTAGGAACCTGAGATGGAGCTACCCCAAGTCCTTGTCGGATACAAGAGCTGCTTCAACTTGCTCTGAAGGCAAACGCGCTACAAAACTATATCGTCTTAGTTGCTAGCAGCGTGCCGATCATACATCTTGATACAGCCCCCGACTTCCAAAGCCGCCGTCACGGTCTGTTACGTCCGGAGCATCTCGCCCCGGGACATTTATGTATTCTGTACAGGTCTTATACCAGAGGGACGATAGGAGTGTTTCCGCTGTTTAACCTCTACAGAGAGTAGGGTTGAAAGTAGGCAGCTGGATGATCACCTCTCAACGTTTTGTTTCATGTCCGAATTCCCTCATGAGCTGGTAGCCTTAATCGACCAGTCAGTGGCCCAGTCGGCGCCTTGCTCGTATTGCAATCATTCCAGGGAGCCCGGCAATGCCCTCCCAGCCAATACGCCCTGTAAAGTCAATCCCGGTACCATTTCGGCCGGATTCTCTCGGTGTACTGCCACTGCCCCGCCTGTATGGATGGTATAGTGGGGGTGTTCCGAGCGATGCTTGCGTGGTCAACTACCTACTATGTAAGTACGCAATGCAACAAGAGGCCTCGCAACTCGTGCAGTACACAGAAGTATGGATATCTCTTTTTATATAAAACCATTGATGAACGCTCCTCAACGGCTATCTTCCACTTCTGCTCACCTTCACTATCCCCTTATCGACACATTCCATCTTTCCGTCCTGAGCAACCAGCAAACATGATGGGTGCCCTCCAAACTCTTGCCTTGGCCGGCTACACATTGACTGCCATGGCGGCGTCTGGCACTCCTACCCTCCCGGATCCCATTTTAGTCGATATTGTTCCCGTGGGTGGTATTGTTGGTTCCCTACAACGCCCAGCCCCAGGTGGCGATGCTGCCAAAGCGTCTATTGCCGTCATGGTGATGCACGCCGAACAGGACTACATGTCATTCTCTGCATGCACCGAATTACCAAAACGTGGATATACCGTCTTCTGTGTCAACAACGCCGCCAGCAAGACAGGCTATATGTCAGACCTCAACTTTGAGGATATGATGACCAATGCCGCCTACGCCGTTCGATATCTACGCAACATGACAGAGGTGAACAAGGTCATCCTCTTCGGCCACAGTGGCGGCGGCGCCATGCTATCGCAGTACCAGAACATTGCTGAGAATGGCGTCTCCGCCTGTGCTGGCCCCGAGAAGATCTATCCCTGCTCTGAAGCCATGGCTGACCTCCCCGCTGCTGATGGCGTGCTGCTCAACGATGCGAATTTTGGCATCGGCGTTATGACAGTTCTGTCTATGAACCCTGCCATCGAGGATGAGTCGTCCGGAATGCATATCAACCAAGATTTGAACCTCTACAGTGTTGCCAATGGCTTCAACAGCTCTGGGCCGTCTCGATACACCAAAGCATTTGCCCAGCGGTTTGCCCAAGGGGTGCACGCTCGCAACTCACGCATCATCAAGTTCGCCAAAGAGCGTCTGGTTGCAATCAACAACGGCTCTGGTCTTTTTGATGACGATGAGCCTTTGTATCTGCCTGACGCGATTTACGTTGGCAACAATAACAAATTCTTCTCTCAGGTAGGAACCCCTGTCCCAATGAATACCAGTGTTTCTGACATGAAGATGCATGATATAGGATTTGGACTATCTACGCCAGACAAGTCAGCCCTGGAAGCTCCTGCATGCGAACGGAAGCTCCACCGTTCAGATTATTCCCTCGGTTCGTGTCGCTTCGACGACTGGCTCCATCGCCTCAAAGTACTTGCAGGGTGCGCTGAAGACGACTGTGAAGCGATTCCTGTCTACTATGGCGGTTACCACGACCGAAGACCTCGGCTATCAAGCCGATGGATTGACTGGGTTTGTCTGGAACTCGTCTCAAATGGTACCCATGAACGCCGTCAAAGGGATCCGCGCGCCTCTCTTGACCATGGGAAACACTGGCCACTATGAATTTGTCAACATTGAAAAGACTCATCTGGCTGCAATCAGCAATGATACTGATATTGTCTTTGTCGAAGGTGCTGAGCATAGTATCCAGACTTGTACTGAGTGCGAGTCATACCCCGGAGAATTTGGCGATACGGTCAAGACTACATTCGATTATATCGATAAGTGGTTGAGCAAGTCAGGCCGCTTTATCTGAGAGTTGTTTCCTCGGATTGTATTTCCGTTATAGTCTAGCTCAGTTTATTTACATTCTCGGTCACTTGAACATTAAGCTTATAAGGAAGGGTAGGTATCACAGAGAGTCTCTAGCAAAGGGTGTTAGAAATGATGCGATTCGGTCCCTGAGATGTCTGTTACCTAGAGGAACTTGTCTCCCGCAAAAGCTGCAACCGAAGGGTTTGACCTCAGAATACCGCGTTAAGTGATGACTCAAATGGCCTTTAGGCTTGAACTCTTTGCCACATATATAAAACTCCATCGGACACACTTGTTGAATCTCTTTTTATGGTGTTGACAAATTCTACTTAGTAGGACGGGGGCAAGTTGTCAAGGTAATGGATCCCACGGAAGCTCGGAACAGCCCCTTCCACGGTTCGGAAAGGTATCTTTCCCCACATTCAGATATAACTACAGTAACTTGAGCTCCTGGTAAATCACAGCAAGGGTTAACCTGGGGAATTTTGGGGTGCGGGGTGGTTCTCCTCGCAATCGGACTTTTCAGAGGCCGAGAAATGACCACCTCGGCATTGCATCCGGCATGTCTCGCGAGAGATGCATGACCTCAGTCTGCTCAGAGTGCTCCTCGCGCTTCTCTCTTTGACAAAGTAAATACGCTCCGTCGATGTGAACCGAGATACCGACGACGCTGCCTTGCCATTGCCACGCGAAGCCCAGCATCAACGCATTTGCTCGCAGTTAGGCTGTCTACCTGAAAGGCTTGAAGCTGCTGAGATTGGTCGTATTTCACTAGTGCAATGGCATCAAGCAACAACCGACATGTCGCGCATCGGCTTCGGCGGAACAGAAGAGACCCGTATGTCAATCAAGCATGGTAAGCCTTCGTGTCTGAGATAATTGCCTCTCCAAGATCTCTCTTCTCATCTATATTCTAGCAACGAGTGCAAACGAAGAAAGGTCAAATGCGACGGTGTCAACCCCTGCGCAAGATGTGTCCGATCTTCAGTCGAATGTGAATATCACTCACTGCCTCGAATTCTGCCAGTTCAGCAACTCGATCCACAGTCAGTTTAGCTGCTCCATTCACATAGTTCTATTCATCCTCTTCTTCACTTCTTCACTTCTAATAAAAAGTACCGGATCACTGACATGATTTCAGGAGCCCAGATTCAACCAGATCAACCAGGCCATCTCAACATTCTGCTCAGCAGGAAAGCCCTCTCGACATAACAAATCCTGCTCCACCACAAAACCCATCGCCACATACGTCCTTTCAATACTCGAGTCCCCGGTCAGATACTCGATCAAGTCAGAGACCGTCTGAAGGGAGTCACAACTCGCCCGAATTCTGCGGCCCCTCCAGCTCCGAATTTACCTTTGAAGTTGTCAAAGGAAATCTCAAAGCCATGGGGATACCAGCAACTATATTAGACAAGTCCGCTCAAGGCACCGGCCCAGCCTCAAATGTGCCATACCAGCTGGCACAATACGGACCATTCATGAAGCTCCTGGCCCAAGACCCTCTCTGGGATATGAACCAACAAGATGCCATCAACAACATTGAACAGTGGTTTTCCGAAACCGGCTCTCTCTACGCCGTTGTCAGCAAGGAGCAGATGCTAGAGGTTGCCCATAATGTTTTTGACGTTATGCAGAGTGTCAAAGTCCACGATACGAGGAGTCGAGGAGCTCTGGCGGAGTGCTTGTCCCATAGTAAGACTAACAAGCTGAAGCTCATTTTGGCTATTGGTCGAACGTTGGAGAGCGGTGGCCGTAATGATCTAGCTCAGAGACTCCTCCAGAGTGCTACTGAAGCTGTTGAAGGGCTTCTATGGAGCACAAATTCCATCAGCAACATACAGCTGCTAGTGTTAATGGTAGGGGAACAACCTAGGACAAGAAATAAGCACTTGCAGTGTTTTTAACAGATGCTGATAGGCCCTTTATTACTATCACCTCGACGAAGAAGTACGAACAGGCCGTATCATCGGCTTTGCAGCCAGACTCTGCCTTGAAATGGGATTACACCGCCGAGCAACCGTCAACTCCTTTGCTAACTTGGAGGAACAAGCCGCGGCGCTACGAACATTTCGGTGTGTTTACATGCTAGAAAGAAGGACGAGTCTGGGGCAGGGGATCCCGTTCTACATACAGGACTGTCATATCGATCCACCACTCTTTGCCATGGTATGGAATGGTTTGCCAACTCTTCCTGTAACGACATGCACCATGCTTACGAGTCTACAGGGTGGCCATGATGCAGTTACGACGGCGCTTCTCGACTGGACCAAGCTGGCAGGCAAGACATGGCATGCCCTCAACAGCCAAGTCGAGAAGGAGAGTGCCATCAATTTCGATGAACTCGACTATCTCGACTACCAAATAGGACAGTGGTACCATCACCTAGCCGATGAACTGAAGCTGGAATCTATACAACCAGGGCAGGAGGTTAGGCATGCTCAAGCGGTGTTGTTCCTTCGAAAGAGTCATCTATACAACCTGATATACCGGCCAGTCCTCCAATCCTCAACGCGGATAGCACAGCACCAAAGATATGCTCACAAAGCCGTAGCTATCGCCAAGGAGTCTCTGCAGATGCTCTCAAGCCTCAACGAGAACACGGGCATCATCAAGCGCAACCCTCTCTTCTTCAAGCACCTCTTGCTAACAGCGTTTGGAAACCTATTACTGGCGGTCGTCAACGCTAGTTCCATGTTTTGCGACAACGTCAAGGTTGAGTTTGATATTGCACTCGACATGATCAGGATGCTGAGCAACCGGTCGCCGCTGCTCATGGCACTTTGGAAACGTCTTCAGGGTTTACGGAGGCTTCGGGCACAGCTGTCTAGCTACTCTACCACGACGGCATCGAGCTATAATGGGCAAGGTGATGAAGCACGGAGCTTGGAATGCTCGCCTGATACTGATTCCATGATGTTCGATGAGCTATTCCCAGCGCTGCAGCTGGATGCAATGGACATGCCGGTCGACACCTTGGGAGACGCAATAGTCCGCGACCAGCTTAATGACTTCTTTGACCTTCCGCCAGTCTCTGCCAGCGGTACAAGAAGCGATTGGGTCTTTTCAACCTGGGACGGATCGACATAATCCCCACCTAAGGTCGCTCACCTCGGAAGCGGAACTAGCGCGATGACTCCCGAGGAAGCAAGGATTCCGTTCCGAAGTCAGCACCTCATCCTACGGCAGTAAATATGACTATGTACTGATTCTGTTTCATCTAGTTCTTTCGCCTGAAACTCTTTCGACCCACTCCCATTGATCGCCGGCACCCCAACATTGGCAAAGCTTCAACTCGGCATCAACATGTCGACCTCGAGCTTCCCCCTTGAGGGATTCGCCGGGTACACGTCCCAGACACTACCCTTCAAGACCACATCAGATGGAACTATCAACCTCGACGTCGTGTACCCTGAAGAGTCGAATGGGTCTCCGGCTGTCGTCTTACTGCACTATCACGGCGGTTTTCTTGTGAGTATCTACTTGGTGCCCCATTTCACTCATAGGTTTTCACCTTGTCTAGCACGAGCGGCCGTGCTAATACTTAAATAGATTGTTGGAGACCGATATGCATTTTTGCCATACTGGCTTGTGCACGCTTGCGCCTCACGAGGATGGATCTTTGTAACTCCTGATTATCGCCTAATACCCGAGTCAACCGCACATGACGCTATCGAAGATGCCGCGGACGCATATAAATGGGTCTACTCGTCGCTCCCAGACCTATTAAGCCGACCTGTCGACTCAATATTGCTGGCTGGGTCAAGTGCCGGGGCATACTTGGCTCTCAACACAGCCGTCTCGGCCACCAAGAAGCCTTGCTCTCTACTGCTTATCTATGGGATGCTGAATCCAGCTGCGCCCCGATACACGACTCCCGGGATGAACATATTTGGGCGGCCACCAGCTGAGACCGGTGCTGTCTTGGAAGCATGGTCTATTAAGGCCCAAGGTGATGAGAGGAAACCAGTCTCGGCTTACCCCGTTGTCAACCCGGCTAGTGACCCGAGACTCGGCCTCGTTGCAGCACTACATATTGACGCCTTGTTCCCTGACTATATGACTGGCATCGCCGGTCTTGCTCGCCAAACTGCCACCGAAAGGGCCAGTGCAATACCAGAAGAGCACCGGCATCTATTTCCACTCCACTTTGGCGACTTGAGCGGCCTCCCGCATGTTATGCTACTTCATGGCATCAATGACACAGCTGTACCAATTGACTGCAGTACCGAGGCGGAAGAGAAGCTCAAGGCAGCGGGAGTGCAAGTTATGACAGAATACCCACCAGATGCAGAGCATGGCTTCGACGCCAGGGCTGGCAATGTCAACGTAGAGACGTCAGCTGCGGATGATGTGATATCAGTCGAGTCTCTTCGGAAGGTTATTAGGTTTCTCGAACAGTCTGTAGCCAACTAGTCCTGTAGAATGGCCATACTCTCAACCCGCGATTTTGACCCTAGTTCGTCTTCAAGTGGCTGTGGATTAACAGTTATGACACCGAAAGGAGTCTGTAGACTATGCACCGAGCTGCGATGGGTTGTGTCAAGCACTTCTCTATGTAGACGATTGTGATTCTGTATAATGCTTAGCCATCTACGTGACAACTTGCTATACCGTCTACTTGATAGATCACGCTAATCATCCGAGGTGGATAGTTCGCCACAAGGTCCTCCTGGCACCATCTATAACACCTCATACCAAACCCCATCAGCATACCAAATTGGCACTATCAAACTCCACGCCTTGATGTTGGAGCAGCTCCCAACAATCCGTTCAAGTTGCCGTTCCGCAGAATCATCCTAGCCAAGCGGTTTGGATATCCGTACCATCCGTCGACAGGAGGTGCACCCGAGAGTACCTTTCCGCTTCCGCTTCCGCCGCTTTCGACCATTCCGAGGTCAGATTGGTTAGGGTTGTAACAAACCCAGCCTATAAGTTGACATTTCAGAGATGATAATATCCGTTCTCCAAACTAATCCTGTGCTATCTACAAGCGCAACAACCATGGACTTTGACGGGCTACCGGCAATCGCATCCGAGCACCCCTTTCCAGTGGTCACAGCGTTGATAGCTCTATTAACTGTTCTCTACATCTTCTACTACCGCAATATTCACCCATTATCAAAATACCCCGGTCCTTTTCTCGCATCTTTTACAAATCTCTGGAAACTCCGGCAACTATGGGGCTTGCATCTACCTGACACTCTCATCGCGTTGCACGAAAGGCATGGTGATGTTGTTCGTATCGGTCCCAATCAACTCTCTTTCAGACAAGGAGATGCCGTCCCCAAGATCTATAAAGCCGGTCGAACTCTGGCCAAGACTGCTTTTTATGATGGCTTTACTTCTTTCAATCCCAACCTGTTTGGAACTCAAGATGAGGAGGTGAGTGAAAGAACCTGATTAGGCCCAGGCAAATCACTCACTTGTCAAGTACACTCGATTCGGCGACGACAGATGGCACATGCATTTTCTCTGCAGTCTATCAAAGAGATGGAACAATACATCGACGAGCACCTCGTACAATTTCGCAGAAACCTCGACGAGTATTCCAAAACCGGCCAAGTCTTCGACCTTAAGGAGTTAATCGCCTTCTTTGTACTTGATGTTCTTGGAGATCTCGCCTTTCGTTGTCAATTCGACTCACAGGTTGAGAAAGATGCCTCAAAGCTACCTCCCATCAACGACCACATCTTCCTGGCTTGCCTTTTAGGCATGATTCCCGATTTCATGCCCTTCATCAAAGCCATTTCCCCCTGGGCGCCGGTCCCATGGTTACAAAGGCTTCTCACAGCACGTCGAGACCTCAAGAATCTGACTGCCAAGTGCGTCAGTAGTCGTATGGCAGACACGGGTGCTGCTCGGAAGGATCTCATCACCAGTTTGATCAACGCCGTAGATCCACAGACAGGTGCTCGACTCACGGAGCTTGATATACAAACGGAGGCATTCGCATTCATGTAGGTTGCCTTGTCCCCTTCTTTGCAACCTTGGTTCTAACCTGGCCTCAGTGTTGCAGGCTCACACACAACGTCCGGAACCCTCACCCTTCTCTTTTCCCACATTCTCCAGAACCCAGCCATCCATGCCAAAGTCGTGGACGAAGTTGATGCAACTCTCGGGAACGTCGAGTCAGACATAGTTCCTATTGAAGGACTTGAGACAATGCTGCCCCACATGATGGCATGTCTGGACGAGAACTTCCGGATGAACTCTGTTTTTACAATGCCACTGGAGAGAATGGTGACAGCCAAGGAAGGGTTCGAAATCGAAGGTCATGTCATCCCAAGAGGAGTATGCTTCTCCCCGTATTACGTGGCTACCAGCTAACAAAGAGCAAGACCGTTGTGTTCAGCCTGAACCACGTCGTCCACCATAACCCTTCCATCTGGGGCAACGACCACAATAAGTTTGACCCTTCCAGATTCCTCAACAAAGATGGAGAGAGGCTTCAACGTTTCCTCAGCCCATTCAGTATGGGTCATAGAATGTGTATTGGGCGAAACATGGCTATGACGAACATGCTCAAACTTGTTGCTACGACTTTCAAGAACTATCACCTTGAGATGGTGGATCCGGCGCAGATCATTTCTACCATCAGCGTTGGCATTTCTGAGAAGGAGGGTCCTTTGATGTGTCGTGTGCGAAGAAGATGAAGGCTGTTGATAGCTGTGTCCACTTGAATGGGAGTACAATGTAGTTTACCAAGTAACGATTCTCTTTCGGAGCAGGGGAAGCACCCATTTTTACAGAGAAAATCGGTAGGTGGCTCGATGAACCAGACTGCCAGACGTCATCTCATCTACCACCCTAGTGATACTCATAACGATCTTCGTCATCGGTTATCCCGACTTCAACTATAATAAAGAACACATTTCCAACACATCATAGCATTATATCCTAATGCTAACATAGTGGCCTTTTTTTTAGCCTTCTTGCTGCCTGCGGCAAAAGACTTATACCTATATGCATAATGAAAGGTTATACCTTTCAAGGGGTATTTAACTGCTCTGACCTCCGTACGAGAAACAAGAGAAATCGGTCCCGAAGGTGGAAAAGTTTGGCTTGTGGCTGTTGAGATGAGTCAACAGGTTGAAGGTTTGCGTTGTGGCTATTGGGGTCAGTCAACCTGTCAGGAGGTGACGGTAGTTCAGGCAGCTTGGATGCAAAATAATTGGCGTACACATCAACTTTGAACACGATGTTAACAAGATACGTTCGTAACTATGCCATCGACCTTAAGGATATTGAGCGCAAGGCGCAGAACATGCCTAACCAAGTGTAGGATTATAGAAAGGATTGCTACTATCTATCTCAGCCGAATGCACTGTCGTATTAGACTAGCTATTAAGTATCAGTCTGCGTTGCGATGAGATAGCTCTATCGGATCAAGAGAGATGTTTCTAAGAATTCCACTATCTTTACAATTAGATATAGTATCTGTCGGTCCTCACTGGATTGACAACTGTCTCCTGCATGTCTGTCGCCAGAGCAATTCGACCAACTTGACCTTGTGGTTCAACATCTCCGAGAAACAATCTCAAATGCTTCAGCTCTCTAATCCATGTTTCTGAAGACCAGGTTGAAAACGCAGGTATCCCGCCAACTTTGTTATGGAGAAGAGCCAGAGATGAAGACCCCAAAAGGTCTGGGGCAAGAGTAATGACGCGTAGATACGCGCCGGCAAGTGCGAAGATGAAGGCGGTTAAGGATGCCAGAAGCAGGACTGTGAGCCATTTCTCATCGCAGTGGATAATTTCTTCTCTCACAGAGTTGGTTCCAGTTATGTTGATGAGCGAGGTTTGCTGCATATCAGGAGCAGACGTGTTGAACCCCCCTGTGAAGGCCTGTTGGTTGATACCGATGTAAAGAACCGTGTTTAAAAGTTGAGCCAGCCGCAGTTCAAACACATTTCTGTCGATTGTGTGTAGAGGAATGTGTTGCAGGGTCTTACTAAGAATATTATACGGTTGCGTGAGATAGTTCAGGACTGGCTGCGTTCCGCCCGAGAGCTGGGCACTAGGAAACAAATCGGCCAGAATTTGGGGGACACTCCTAGCATCATGTGGGAAACCAATGTCGAAGACAGTCCAGTTATAATGAAAAGTGGGCTTGGGTGAGTGTCGGACGACGGACGGGTTGCAGACACTCCCAGATGAGCTCCCAGTGCAGGATACATTGACGTCGATGAAGGCTGTAGTGAGACTGCACTCGGCTCGAGTGAACACATCGTTAAGTGCGACTGGTCGGGATTCCCATATCAGTTTCCGGGCATTGCGGGTTGTGTTTGGGGCCACCGGCTCGGTGTGACCACATGTCATAGAAATAGCCATCATCCATTGAGTTCCTCCCCTGTTGCTGGCCCAGACACAGTTGTCATAATCATTATTTGGTACTGGATATGCCGTGGCTGTGTAGTTGGTGAGCTCTGATTGATCAGATCTCTCGAAAACCGGGCACGAGATAGATAAGTAAGAACCAGGGAGAATGAAAGAGGTGTTTCCTGAGCCGGGTAAATTGCTAATAGGGGTTCCAACGAGGGACGGATAGGTCAGGTTGGTGACTTCAGGTACCTTGAACCAGCCTTTGTCACCCTGCTTGCCGAGCGGTTCAATGGCAGGGAAGCGAATGTTTCCCCAAAGGTCTTGATTGCGACCAGCGAGAAGCGAGGCTGCCAGCATAGAAGCAATAGTAGAACCTGCAACTGAGGTGACGGCTGTAGCTATTCCATTCGCGTTGCCATATGCGTATCCCACAGTTGTGTTGTGGGCTGTCAAAGGGGTGGAAGTGCTTGGGTAGCTAGGAATGATAGAAATCACGCGCAATGAGGCCTGGCTTCCTAATGGAGATAATGACCAGAGACAAATGATGAAGATGCCAAAAAAGTTGAGAGCTCGCATCGTTATCTGCGTGGTGAAGGCGCGTACCAGTGTTTGACTCCCCAAGCATTGCTCAACCAGACCCAGAGTGGCGCCCTGCTTGGTCTGGATACGCCACGACGCAATACTTTTGATGCTTCCACCGGCTATGGCAGCGAAGAGGACAGGAAACACAGTCGGCGCCTTTCACTGGTTAGAAGGTGGTTCAACATAGTAGATAGAGGGGACCTAACAAACTGCGCAGCCTGAAAAAGCTTGAGACCTGTAGACCCCGGGTCGGCGGGCTTGCCATGGGAACGGTATACAAGGAAACCAAAAACGGCAAAGAGAAGAGCAATGGACGCGATCAACAGGTCCAAGAGTAAGCGGAGGCTAGTCGTTAGCCAGGAGTTGTCAAGGCGTTTCGGCTGAAGACGAGGCTCAGTCGAGTCCTGCACCGAAGGATGTTGGGCGTCCTCAGCGGGCACGACGTTGTAGAGAGGGGGGTTCTTGTTGCTTAGCATTGCTAGATGATCTGATAATGTCAAAATCTTGCTAATGGGTGTTGAGAGCTCAAGGATATGAAAGATGAGACCGCGTTCCTTGAGAAAAGGCTTTGAGGGACTCTAATAAGTAGACTCCAACCCATCGCACTCGATGAAAGTGGTCGGTCGAACTTCCCAATCAAGAGTGTCACCCCGATCTTGGATGTTCAGCTCGGTTAAAAGGCTGCATAAGTCATGGGTGGAGGTAGCGGCGGGCTTCAGAGCAACCCAGCAGAAATGACACAACCGTAACACAACTGAAGCTTATACACAGACTTCAATGGCACAATCACAAATTATAAAGGTTTGTACGTTTTGAAAATGACGCCGTGATAACCTTGAAAGAGGAGAAATAAGGTCGTGATGGCCTCGCTTGAATATTCAGCCCAGACATGCCACTCTTCTTTTTACTATCACCCGTTGCTTGCTTCTCAGCAGAAGGCTGTCTGATGCCGTGCTTATCATTACCATATTTATCTATTCGATCGATAACCGAAGCCTGATTCCGCCCTACCTGACCCTGTGGCCCACTTGAGCTGATGGTGTAATCACACGGTGAGGCATCATGGCTGGTGCACTTTAATGTGCTTTCTTTTGCGCAGTGCACCTTGGGTCCTTGACGTGGATATGTATGTGCATGTTTTCAAGGCTCTTATCTATCTATCATTACTGGTCCACTCGAAACACATGGCTCAAAGGGCCATGCGCTTTAGTGAGTATTTATGCGCCACCCTTTTCAGCCCTGCTTGGCATTTATTACGACCCGGGGTTTTCGGGATAAGGGCATGCCATTTTGCCTATCTAATTCGCGCATAACTCAACCTGTATGTGACGATCGTAGGTAATTTCCAGGGATAAACCGGTCGAACTGGGTTTATATTAGCAGAGGATTAAGTCGAGTACTCTGGGGCAGGGGTAGGTAGTCATGTCTAGTAATGTGCTCTAAGTATAACTAAGTTATATTAATATCTGAGGTGACGTATGGGTGCCCGGGGAAAAAACATGGAGAAGGCTTCTATGAGGCCATAGAGAACCCTGAAGTAGATATTATATAGAGATTCAACCTGTGTTATCGAGCCAGCAATGAGCTTGCGGCTCGCCTTGTGGGCAATCGTGTCCACGACTATGCCTCGCTTAAAAAAGGAATAGCCAGGCTGCCACCGAAAGCTTTGGACGGATCTGCCGGTAACAGTAAACAGGGTGCTCACGCGCATAGTCATTCCAACGGGGAGAATGTGGCTCCCAGGTTCCTGTCAGCGTGGGATCCAGGAAGGCCAGGCTGGTGGGTTGCTGTTTGATGGGCAATGAAGCAGGAGAGGAAGGAATCCATTTTCTACCGTGTACTTACCGACGCGCTTATATATGCCGTCGGCCGTCTCTTTGTAATCTGGGCTGCAGGTCTGGCTCTTCAGCCTCCTTGGACACACCTAGCAAGGCAACCTTGGACACACCTAGCAAGGCAAAGACGTGATCATGAGGATCCGTGGCTTTCGCTCCGCTGTTCTCACGCAGCAGCTTGATAAGAGGCTGGCGTATCCAAACCTGCGAGGGCAAGTTCGCCGCCGGACCATGGGCTTCCAATATTGTGCGGGATTGTGCAGCTGCAAAATACATAGCTATGGCTGAATTGCATCCGTGGGTTCCGGTCGGTTGACGTAGGGGTGGAAACCGTGGACAGGGACCATCTGATCAATGACGGCAAAAAGATCCAGCTGGTCGATACTGTAGTCTCCTTGGATAACGTTTGACCTCCTCGCGACACAATTGAGACGCTGTAAGTTTGTCGGTGTGGGAGATGTGCCATATTAGTAGGGTATGTGACTGACTTCAAGAGTGCCATGTCTAGTCTTGGCCACCGTCTTACAAGTCCATCTTTATTCAGAACAAGGAATCAGGGTGTAAGTCATTTGGATGCATCTCTTATTTTATAACCCTCAGGGTCTACCCCGGGTATCCATCCGTATCTACTCCTCCAGAAATAACATCAAAGAAACAAGAGGGGCATGTCTCATGCCAGTAAGTTGTCTACCAAACGCCATTCTCCTTTGTCAGAAAAGCAACACACGCGCCAGGTATACATTAATTCCAACGCCCTCGCCCGCTCAGTCGAAAGCGCACATCCAAACAAACGTCCCGAGCGCACTGCTCAGGATCAAAAACGTGAGAACACCAGCTCCCGCCTTGTCGGCCTGCGTGATGGGATCCGGCTCCGGCATGTCATGCGACTCCTTACCCGCATCGGGGTCACCCTTGGAAATACCACCAGTTCGGTTCGTCACGGGTGGTTCAGCATCCTCAATCAACAAACTCGATACAGCCGCCAGCACACTCATCTGCTCACCCGCACCACTCGTCTCATCAACAGCCGGATCGACGAATACACCATCACTCCAGTAGAACCCGCAGGCTCGGCCAGACTTTCCACCCGTGCATTGCTTGACGGCGGCTTCGGCTGAGGTTTGGAGGACGGGGAGGATCTTTTCTTTGAGCTGGGGGACGATCTGGGTGACGACGGCGAGCCATCGGTGGACGTAGCCCTTGAAGGAAAGCATGTCGGTCGAGCAGGCGCCCTTACGGCCTTCGCAGGGGACTTCCCATGCGATGCCCTTGGGGAAGAAGTTCTTGAGGAGGGAGTCGGTGAGGTTGTTGACGCGGGTTTCCCAGATTTCGGAGCCATTCGTCTGTCAAATGTTAGCATCCATAGCCATGACCATCAGGTGTACCGTGAGCATACATAGTTGTACATGAAAGCTGCTCCCTGCAGCAGAATAGCAGCGTTGTACGAGAATGTGGCCTTGTTGATGTCGGTACAATTCTTCTCGACGTGACCACCATCATACACCCTCCAATTCTCATGGTCAATGTACTGGACATCCCAAAGCCAATCCCAAGTCTCTTCGGCGTACTTCGCATAGGTCGAGTTACCAGTGTATCGAGCAAGTCGAGCTCCAATGTTGAAGAAACATCCGTTGGCAATAGCTAAGACGAGTCAGCAGCGGCGCATAACAAGCATTCAGTATAACCAACTGTTCTTGTAGTTGTAACCAGCATTGGTAAAGGGAATCTGCCATCGCAAACCTCCATTGCACTCCTTGTCGTGTCGGTTGGGATGAGCCTGCGTCGTCCAGACGGCCTGCGCGAGGGCGAGCCATTGAGCCTTGTCTTCGGGAGGGTTGGGGAACTTGTTCTCTGCGGCAAGCATGGCCGACATGCCCCAGAAGCCTTGATCGTCGTTTCCGAGCGAAGCGGTATGGTTCTCGGGCATGTAGTCGTGGCCGTCACCCGTCTGGTGAAGCATACCCTCCATGATGACGTGGTTGTAGCTCGAGTCGCCGGTAAGCTTCCAGTAGTCTGCGCAATTCTTTAGCCGTCGCTCCGTCACTATTCGTATCTTCCTACGCACCGATATATGTTCCCATCATGGCGCCTCCCTCCCACCAGTAGTAATCACCCTTGAACTCTGTGGGCGGTCCGGGCAAGATACCGGGGATCATGCCAGTCGTGTTTCCGTCATATTGGAGCATGAGATCGTAGGCGAGTTTTGCAGCCGTGTCTTTAATTTCGGCTGTAGGGGGATGGATCAGCTTTTGTCGTCTCTACAAAAAGGGCGTTGAATCCCGTCGTGGCTATCGTAAACAAAACATACCCTTTGTGCTAATCTTCATTTGGGCATCGACCATTTGGAAGAGACCTCCCCACAAGGCCACGAGGGCCGTCGACTTGAGGGAGAGCATGATGTGAAGGACGAAAAGATAAACAAACGCTGAAGTCGAAAAAGTCGGAACGAAAAGAGAAACGGGTGGTCACGGGAAAATGAGCGACGTCGTGAAGATGCAGCGAGCGAGCGACCTTGAGGGTTAGGTAGATTGAACGCGAAATGCCGACCCGCCACCAGACCAGACGAGACGGGGAATTAGAAACGAAGGTCCAAACTTCAGGAAAAGGACAAGTCGGAAGGATTCATGTAGGAACAAAAGAGTTTAAGTGCAAATGCACAGAAGAAAGAGAAAGAGAGGCCTCTGGGTCACGCAAGGGTCAGGAAGATGGAGGATCAGATCTGGCGCGGGAGGATTGGGACGGGGGCATGGGGCCGCTTTCAACAGCTGCATTGATCAAAGGTCAAATCAATCAAGGGAAAATGAGCGCGGCCGGTAACCAAAAAAAGCCAAGACACTGGGCATCGGGGCAGTGCAACGGGGGGTGCCAAGTGAAAAAGGGCGCTTGGCGGGACATCTTGGCATAAGTCGAAAATGGTTGAAGATGGCTCAGTAAAAAAACAAAGAGGTCAGCGATTGAGTGCAGACGCCAAGACACCATGGGACCATGGTCACCGGCGCCAAGGGGCAGAACCAAGAGTCTTGGCGGGTGTGAGGGAGAGCCACGTAATAGGACACACGGGGGGGATGGTGAAGCCCCTGAAAACAAGGACCAGCAGAAAGCCGTGATTCAAGACTTTTGTCCTGCCCATCACCGTCACCAATGCTGTATTGCTGCTCCACGATCGACGGAGACCGAGCAATCCGGAGGGACAGAGAGAAAAGTGACATCGATTGGGATCCACAGCCAAGGGGGAGGCCTATCATAATGTGTCTAAGAGAGTCATGAGCAGGGCAGGGCAGGGGTTGGTAAAATACGCGCCGAGAGACAAAGAGAGCTAGGCATTGGTGTCGGGCACTGTCAGCCCGCCTGACAGTGGCGAGGTGTCTGTGAGTGTAGATAGAGAGCAAAGCAAGAGATGCTCAAGAGGTGACATGGCTTCAAAGCATGCGAAAGGGCCAAAGAGAGGTCCTGTACTCCATAACGTCCGTGTCTCCGTGATAAAGATCCCCAGATACACAATAGAAGCAATACAGAGCAACAACCCTTTCCTGGCCAGCGGGTAAAAATTGGATCCGGAATGAAGGGCCACGCAAGCCCTGAACAACGAAACCACTACCTTCGCAGTACCTCCTCCATCAAGCAATAACACAGTATCATAAATGTCCCCTCCGTGTCTCCCCCTAGATACCGACATCTCGTGTGCAAAAAGAGGCTGCCGCTAAACTCTAATGCGCCTCACTCAAATTACCGTCCCCTCCACAAAAACCACCACCGCAGCCAACGACGATGCCGTATTCATGACCACGGTGCGTCAGCCCCTGGTATGCTTAAATATTACCTTATTCTGCTGCCCGTCCACTGAAACATGCCGTGTATCACCACCGCCTTCACTTTATTGTGTGCGGTGTCCAGCACTTCTGGTGATGGTCTATCTGTCTCAGCCGAGAGGCCAAGAATAAGCATCATTTCTTTTCTCCCCGTCATAGACATCTCAAGGGGGGGCAATGAGGGAGGGAAAAAACAAGGTCAAGCCCACAGCACGCTTGGTCTTGGCTTTTGGTGCTAACCACTAACCATCTCCAGGGGAGTCTTGGCGGTCAACCTCCGCTTGGCGCCATCTCCTGGAGACTCCCTTTTCCGCGTATCGTATGCGTGTCATGTGCCGAAGGCTGTCCGACGCTTCCGGGTGCCCACGTGAAAATTGATGGTTTTTGGTGGTTCGGATTGAGGTTATTCCCAATTACGTCGTATGGGGTGTCACGGCATGTGCATATTCAAGATTGGGTATTTGCTCTCGATCAATTAAATCCATTTCCGGGCCACCATCTCAACGGCCGTATAGAAGAGCACGCGACAGGCGGGAAAGGCTACGATGATTTAAGCGCCGCGTGCTCTGACTGCAGATTGCAGCACACTTTCGTAGCGATTGAGGCTCGGATATCTATCAAGATTGACGACTACCGAAGTCAAGTTATTTGACCTAGGTACTCCGTCGATCGCTGTAGAATTCGTGGGGCACAACCCATCCATGTGCGCCGTTCAAAACTTGCGATGGTGACAATGCTGTACCGGGTAGAATGACGTACATTTGCGGCTTTGGCGTATCCGTTACCCCAGGGACAAAACCCGCTAGTTATCTATTCAAGCTTCCACCTCTATATCTGTAGGTACTCGTAAAGGTATAATTACTACCCGACTCCATTGCTAGTCACGATCCCGTGCGCAGAATGCCTGTTGAACCGTGTACCTGGGGACGACTCGTTGAACAACGGGCCAGATCCTGATCTGCCATGCACGTCGGCGGCCAGCACAGCTATAAGGACCCCATGGAAGCCATGCGGATCGAGATTGTTACATTACACATTTCCTGCGCTCCCATTGATCCATTTGCCCAGGTATTTACCCTCTCTCCAATATCACAATCAGGCACACGCGCCCAAGACTTATCGCTGACACCTTCACCATGACCATGACCCGCCTCCCCAAGGCCTCAGCGACAGGGAGGATCATAATATGGAACATCTACACAGGGCTGATCAAATGGGCCATGGTGTATCGAACATTTCTCCTGATAGTAACGGTTCGTTTCCTTAAAGTCCAGGCTAAAGAAGCACGCAGGATACCCAGTAGAGCTGGCAAAGCCAGGGTCACCGCCATGCTCGCTGCACTCCCGGACACTCTTGAAGAACTCGACCATGTCGATGCCGTACTTCCCGGGTAGCAGCTTGATGTCTTCGGCGTCCATGTAATCGTAGACCAAGACTCCACAGCCCGAGGACACGGCGTAGCAGTCATCGTCGATGAATTGGGATCCTTCAATCTCGCTGCACTCGGATTCACTAAAGTTCTTGATCACGATGACCTTGTGACCCATGGCCTTGAGAATCACCCCGACAAGTCCCTGGTTCATCAGGTGCGCACCTTCAGTGAAGCTGTTCGTAAAGTCCACAGACCCGGAATTGCTCATCCAGGGCATGGAAAAGATGACGGCGGTGGGATCCCAGTCGTCAGCCACGGGCTGGAACCCTCGGTTCTTCATTTCTTTGACGAGGTCTGATAGCGAGTATTTAACATTGACATTGCCAAATAGACGGGCGAGGAGTCTTTCCGTGGATATTCTCGTCTCGTTAAAAATGGTTCTGAGGTGCACCGAGGCTTGTTCGCGGATATGCTCAATGTCAAACGCCTCAGGGATGGGGGTACTGGCTCCGACGATTGATATGATGCCGCCGAACAAGCTAAAGGGGACACCAGCAGGTCCGGATGCCGCCGCCCCTGCGACAGCCCCTGCGATGGTTGAAGCACCGGCGATTATGCTGAAGAGGTTGCGGTCGACGGCGCGAGCAGGGTCTGGCTTGAAGTCTGCAATCATCTGATCGATGCTGAGCATGCTCAGGATGGTCTGATCCTGGAAGTTTTCATGGGCCTGCGTAAAGAACTGGTTGATCAAACCCGAGACAAGCCTGACGTAGTAGAACTCGGTAGATGTGTACTCCCGACAGTCCTTGGACGGGCTGCAGTTGTGGCTCTCGATCTCTCCGCAGCTGGGCAGCTCGGGCGTGCCTTGGTCATTGGTCGTAGCGTGTTCCATGGCGAAGAACCAATTGTCTATCAGTAAAGATAGAGTCAGTAAAACGAGATGAACCCCGGGAAGCGTAAACGACTTACCATCACCATTGGTAGCAAGAAAGTTCTGCAGGTATCGGGCCGCGCCGCTATAAAAAAACGTAGCTTGTTCGTCCTTGGGATAGTCGCAGGGGCCGGGACCGCCATCGTCCCCAGGGAGAAGCGGGTTGTGAGGGTAGTACGAGTTGTTGATGTAGTAGACTTCTCCATCAAGAGTCCAGGAGCCTCCCCAGAGCCCTGCACCCTCAATGCACTGAGCGAGGATGTCCTCGAAGGCTCCGACGCAGTACCTGAGGGGGACTGAGTTATCGGCTCTCTGTACACTGAAATGCAAGTCTTGCGGCATGTTAGTTATTAGTGTTGTCAATAAAAGTTGGGTTCTTTGTGCTCAATCACATACAACCGTGGTTAAATGTGTTCTGTAGCTGCTGCTCATCGCCCACCCGCCAAACACCTCCGCAGATAGTCTCTAGAGTTATTACCGCACGGATCTGATCTGCGGTGGGAATCGCCGTGGTTCGTTGCAGGTTGTTGAAGCATTCTGCAGCAAATGATACACTGCACAGGGCAAGCAGAAACAACACAAGGGATTGCATGTTGATCGAAGATGAAGAACGAGGTGGATAGCTAGATTGGTAGTCGTAGCTAACACTTGCTTCTGGCATCCTTGTGGTTTATATACAGGCGACAGCGTAAGTAGTGTGATGCGGCTACCGGTCGCCTCAAAAATTATTGTCGGACCCTAGCTCTCGTTGTCGTAATCTGTACTCACTCGAGGCAACATGAGTTGAGGAATCTGTCCGACGAGCCTCGCTAGAAGATACCCTTTCTAGATTTTCCCATGACACTCCAAGGCAGGCAACCGAGGCGGCCTTGCCAGGCCGAGGCAGTGTTGAGCCGCATCGTCGTCATGTGTAACCAACGCGCCAGACTGGGAGGCCTGATGCATCATGGTCAATCTACACGCTGCACGGGAGATGCAGTCGGCCTGCGTTGCCGTTGTTTCAAAGCCGAAATAACTCATTGGCAACGTGTTGACCGTCTCCCTGGCATCTAATGGCCACCGCTGCTCCAAGTTGAACGTGCTGCCGAGTGCGCTCGATGAGCGGGCATGCTTTGAACCCATATCTCGCTGTTCTCGGACACAGCCTAGGAAACCATTGCGCCTTGACGGTGACACTCGCTGAGCCGCGATGCCAGGTACGAGAACGGCGTCCGCCTCAGTGCGTCGGATCGCAGTCATCTGTTTTGACCGAGGGTACTACCAACTACTTCTTGGCTTGTATGTCGGATTGTTGCAGCTCGAGATTGCTGACATCCGTGGTGTCTTGAGTAATCTACTTTGGTAAGCCTCATAGTACCTCTGGCGGCCCGTTAGCCTTTAGTAATTGCTATAGCATGAACGCGATGCTGCCAAAATGAGAAAGGTTTTGTGCTAGAGTGGGATTAACGAGATCCATATCGGCATGTGAATGCGCAAGCAGCTCGCCTTTGAAGCATCCAGAATGACTACGCCAATCTCTATTGTCATCGTCGAGACCACATACGTCAGGTGCTCTTTCACTCACCCTATCCAATAGAAATGAACTAGGACCCTCTGCTAGAGAATTTTGCCGGCCGCGTTAAAGTAACGCAGTTGCCATTGCCGGTGACAGTCCAGGGAGAGCGACAAGTTCCGTGAAGTTGCCCATAAGCGGTCGGACTCAAGACCAGGACATGGTTCCTAGCAGAGAGCTTTGTCGGCCGATGCACAATACAATTACTAAAGTTGCGTCCTAATCTAAATGGCCACCTATAGAAGCACTACTAAGGACTTGTTTTCTCTGGCGTCGCTAGCCGTGACACACACCTTCGAAGTGCGAACTGCTATGTTCGGGGACAACCACGACGTGCCTACATCACAGCATCAGCCTCACCAGCTATAGAGGGTTTACCAGAGTAGGTAATTAAACTATCTAGAACTCGACGCGCGAGCTACAAAGAGTGCGAGGAATTGACCGGATGCGCGAGGCGAAGCATAAACGTATACCAAGACCTCGTAGACTTGGAAACCGTTTCCCTAGAATGGATGCCTTTAGCTGGCCCATTTGCTTCCCCATAGAGACAGAGAGAGTCGCTCGTGATAACAAAAGAGCACAATTCACAATATAGGCAGTGAAGGCATTTGGGCTCTCTTGCTTCGGGGGAAGACCAAGGCTGGCGGCCTCGAGGTTTGCGTCTTTGAAGAATACAGCCTAAACATGGTGATGGCATTGGGTATGGCTGATCATAAAATTGAGCTGGAATTGGATAGAGGTATCTTCTATAGCCCCAACAGCTTTGTCGACAACGTGTAAGATGCTAGTGCACAAGTCGATGGCATGACACATGGGGGGATGTGACGCTCAAGTTTGTGATCTGGGGAGTGATAAATATGACGAGATGAATAGTTTAGACAAGATGCTCTGGGAATAACGATGGCAATCTCGACAGGGCGCTGCGCCAATGGTTCTTGATCAAATTGCCTAGCTATCCCCTTCATTGTCTTGAGGGTCGTCAGACTGCCATGCCATGTTAGCTGAGGCTGGATGTTAAACACATTGGGGTTTGAGGTCCAGAGATGTTCACCACTTCTGTTGGCTGATGAAGTGATGAACGGCTTAGGCTCTCGATCGAGATGGGCACTTTTGTTGGACTAGGTCATCTGATCGACACGTCGACACTCGGAGCGATATATGTAGTATCCATTGTGAGGTCAAGAGAAAAGAGCAAAGCAAGGTTCACGTCGATCTATAGTCACTGAATACCCATTTCGGAAGAATATTCCTTCATTCAGGTGTATTTGCTAGCCCAGATCAAGGCCTCTAAGTCTGATCAAAATATATACAAAGTCTTCGCTAAGAGAATACAAAACAAGTCCCCAAGCCCAAACATGCCACTTTCCAGGGAAAATACCGGTTACAATTCCTCCACAAGTGTATACCATTGTCGATTAAAGCTTTCCCATCAGTGTAAGTCGGACGTGTTCAAATAGAGCGACGATGATTGCATCTATTTGGGGAGAGCAGCAGGGGCATAAGACTGATCAGGCTTGACAATCTTGGCACCGGCAAGCTGCTTATCGGTATAAGCAGGCCAGATAATCTGTCGCTTACTCTTGCTAACAACAGAAAGAGTAGTGAAGCCGTTGCCGGCACCGAACTGGCCGCTCCAGCCAGAGGTGACGGTGAAGTCGCCGCAGGTGGAGGGACCGGCAGCGGCCTTCTGGGAGGCCTTGGGTCCCTTGACGTCGTGGCGGCACTCGACTACCTTGCCGTTGCCGGTGTCGATGCCGAACTTCCAGTTGCAGATGGAGTCGTCGGCGCGGCAGTAGCGCTTAGCGTCGCGGATTGTCCATTGGGGGGTTGCGGCCATCATGGAGACGGAGTCGCTCGCGGCGGGAGCGGCTGAGACGCCGGTGGCGGCGACGATGGCGAGGACGGCAGCGGAGAACTTCATATTGAAGGTTTGTTTGCTTGTGTGTTTTGTTTGTTTGCGAGAGAGTTGTGTGTGTGAGTGTAGAAGATGTGATTGAGATTGTTGGTGATGATGAGAGTGTTGGTTAGAGGGGGAGGACTCGATGTTTATATAGCTTCAGACTCTACTCAATGGCATGCATTATAATCCGTATTGAAGTTCTCCTTCATCATCGGCCGTTCCCAGCCGCAAGACCCAGCCTTGCAGGTCCCCATCATGTCTGTCTACACGAGGTGATCGGCAAAAGCAGCTATATCTCGTATTCATCAGACGATCCCCTGGTCCATCCATCAGTCAGCCGGCGGCGCCGGACCATCGCAGAACTCCTCCTCTTAGAGCTGTCTCTCTCAGCATTTCGCTCTAACCCCAGTCCGTCTGGTATAGATTGCCCTGCCTGCTCGTATTCCCAATGTTCTCGTCTCGATCGGGATGCGAGTGCCGGACCTCCGTTTGCCAAGTCGGGAATCCCCCCGCAAACCTCGGCCCCCTTCATCCTTTTTGCGGGGATTTTCATTCCGCTCTCGTTCTCAACATCACGATTCTTCCGAGCTCAACAACGTCAGAGTCAGTGGATTATCCCGCTGATCTCTACCTTCAAGAAATATCTCGTGAATGCAAAAGATCCCCGCTATACCATCATAATCCTCTTTTTTTACCCTCCCTCAACTGCGAGGGGCTTCTTTTGCCCTCAAGGTGCAAGTTCAGTAGCGTGCTGTAGTGCAGTAGAGTCTCGACTCTCATAGACCAAAAACGCCACACACAAAAACATTGACCTCCGGGTCCCTGGAGATGGCGGCTGATGCTGATGCTATTCTTAGCAAGCTTAAACGGGACCTTACTTTGGGAACGATATTCCCCGTGACCGCATGGGCAGATGGGAGGCATTTACGTCATGTGCTCAACTTGTCCGAGGAGACAGAGATGCTGATGGAACGTCACCTTTGAGCCCGATTATTCTAGAACCCGCCCAGTGGAGATGAAGCCAAACCCCCCTGTTCGTCTCCCCTCGTGTTGATCGTTAGCCCTGTCATAGCTCCCTTCGCCTATAGCTCGGACGCTATCGATAATGGAATTATTCATCTCGTGATTGTTTATGCTATCCCCTCAGCTGCTAAGCTGCATGTCTCTCAATGGCATGACTCTTTATGCAGTCTCCATTCCCTCCCTCCCTGACCCTTTCATCTCAGAGTTTACGGCCTTGTTTCTTACCAGTCCCGCTCATGTCTGACATCCATCCCTTGCAGGCATTGTTCGACCAAGTGAGCTGAAATGAATAACTTGCACAAATTAGTTGACTCTTCAAGCTCAATGCCCAATTCGGCACAACTCAAGACCATGACATCAAGTGGGAAGCTATCCACAGCAGTATCACCACCAATCACCATCATGTACACAGTCGGCGTGACCCTTAGAAACCATACGATTGGCAAAAAGCTGGAAATGGTGATGTGCAGTCATGGCTCGTCCTGTCTCTTTTTTTCTTCGTATCTACTAGTCTTTGATCCTCGCTACTACATACACACATACAGCTCTAGTTCTTCTGACCGCCTGTAGGAACCTTGAACAGCACCGCACGGCCCTCGGGTCCTTGGCCAAGAGCCTTGTCCACCCGGAAGAAGCCCTTGCGCTCAAGCTGGAGGAACTCGCCCTCCTTGAGCGAGCTGATGTTGGCGTCGACCAGCGCCTCCGTCATGGTCGCCGTGTTCTCCGCCAGGAAGTCATCCAAGTTGTCATCCTTCTCCAGAACGTCCTTGGTGATGAGGTAGCCAAACTCCCAGAGCTCAGCCTCCACCAGGTTCTCAGGATCAGAGGCCAACCACGTCACCTTCTTGTCCGTCGTCTTGAAGTCACCGGCAAGGTGCAGCTCGAGGTTGAGCTCCTTGACCGGCGTCTCAGACTTGTCCAGTCCCCGCACGATGGCGTTGCCCCAGCTCATCAGGGTAATCTCCTCGTTATCGGCAAACGAGGCAACATCGGCTTGATCGATGATGAGCTTGGGACCAAACGTAACCTGCTTGGTGCCCACCTCGGGGTTCTTGACGTGCTTGGGTCTCTCCTCCTTGTACGACTTCTCGGGGCCTCCAGTCAAAGTCACAGCAACAGCATCCTTCTTCTCGATCGCCATGTATCGAGGGACAATAGCATCCAGCATCTTCTTGTTGATAGCCCAGATGGTGGTCCAGTCCATTGTCACAATATTTCGGCTAGGGCCCTGCTTAAGCATGAACTCGCGGAGGGCGGGAACAGTCAGACCGCGACGGAGGATACCACGGACGGTAGGCAGACGGGGATCATCCCAGCCATTGACACGGCCAGTGTCCACCACCTTGGTGAGCTTTCGCTTGGAAAGGAATGTGCGGATAAAGTTGATACGGGCAAACTCCCACAGGTTAACCTTGCGGAGCTTGAGGTTCTCGAGGAACCAGTGGTACTGCTCGTTACGGTCCGCGTACTCGGTCGTTCGCAGAGCGTGTGTGACGCCCTCGAGACTGTCGACGACGGGGCAAGCAAAGTCGTAGGTAGGGTAGATGTTCCAGTCCCAGCCAGTACGGTGGTGAGGAGCAGGCTCCTTGTCCTTAAAGTTGGGGAATCGGTAAATGACGGGGTCTCGCATGGAACCGTTGCTCGAGTCGTAGGCGATACGAGCACGAATGCAGTGTTTCCGGCCCAGGTCAGTTCCAGCCTTCATCTCACGGAACATGGCAAGAGACTCCTCAGCAGGACGGTCACGTCGCTTGCTGGGGAGACGGTTCTTGCGGTCATCCTTCTGCACCTCGGGGTCGGTGTCATCGGCGTAGGCACCGCCGTCAAGGATCATCTTCTCGGCAATTTCGTACAGCTCCTTGAAGTAGTCGCTGGTGTGAGTGACGGAGACATACTTGATGTCCATCAGCTCCAGGTCGTGGAGAATGGCATCCTCAAACTCCTGCTTCTCCTTGGAGGGGTTTGTATCATCGAATCGAACGAGGAGCTTGCCCTTGCCCTCGGGGGCACTCTTGGCAAAGTAATCGTTGAGGAGGGCAGCCTTGGCGTGGCCGATATGAAGGAAGCCACTTGCAAAGCAGTTAGTATGGGTCACGCGATTTGTGGCTGGGCGTCAAGCTTACCTGGGCTCAGGAGGGAATCGGGTCACGACTCCATCCTCGATGTTGGAGAGACCAATGTTATAGTTGGCTCCCCCTCGCTTCTCAGTTGACTTGGCCTTACCCTCGTTGAGCTTCTCCTTGAGCTCGGGGTGAGCCTCCTCGATAAACTTGAACCATCGTGTGACGTTGGCGTAGCTACCCTTGCGGACAAGACCAATGGTGACCTTGTTGGTGCGCAGGGCTGTCCAGACCTTCTCGTCGGCCTCTCCCAGAGTATAGCCTCCGAGGTAAGTTCGGAGGGTAAGGTGCTTGTCGAGCTCGGCGATCAAGGGACCGGCGGTCTTGAAGTCGGCGGCGGCGAGCACTGGAGCCGCGCTCTCAGCGTCGAAGCTCATGATGGCGGGGGTGTCTGGGTGGGGGTGATGGGTGATGGAGTTTGTGAGGGATAGTCGGAGATGGGTCTATCGGGGATCGCTTCTCTTGTACGTCGTCTTCGTTCGTCTTCGTGTCTTCGTCTCTCGTACCCGTCTATGCAAGATGCAGATGTAGGGTGGAAATTGTCTCCAGAAGTAGGTCTCTTGTGCCCCAACTGACCGCCAAGAATTTGGAGGGGTCAAAGATTTTGGCGGGGTGATTCTGCATGACTCAGAAGAAACACGTGACCTCTGTGGTCCGATAAG
Source organism: Fusarium ambrosium (assembly GCA_003947045.1). NCBI lineage: Eukaryota > Fungi > Ascomycota > Sordariomycetes > Hypocreales > Nectriaceae > Fusarium > Fusarium ambrosium. The sequence continues at coordinate 29,179 of NIZV01000116.1, forward strand.
ATGCTTCAAATGCCGCCACTCTGTTGGTAAAGTCCCTGCAAGGGGAAATTCAGGTACATGCAATTGCTAGAGCCTCAATGTATATCTCATTTTACGGTGTTGAAATGCTTTGATTTTCCACTTTTGCTTCATTTCACAGCCTCTGATTTTACATCTAACCTCACAGACCGTAAATTCACATCCGGTTCTAGGAATCTGGATCATCCTATTGTCATTCCACCCAAACCCGAAGCCGGCCTCCTACCCTCAAGCCTTGACAACCAGGACATAGATGTGTTCTGATCTCTATAACTCATGGAATAATTGCCCCTGACAGAGTCATCCCGACAACGGAGAGAGGCCGTTCATCGGCCAATCCTCAATCGAGCTGCCCGATTCGCGACTTACCTACCCTTGACTTCCCAAGGTTCGGCTCGGCTGCTCCGGACCCGGAAGGCCGGGACCTGACCCGCCGGCTTTGGCCCGGTTTTGGTTCACTTGCCGACCGGGAGTCAATTCAACGTTCCGGCATGTTGCAAAAATAACTTTTCTCAAATAGTCGGTATTGAGCACTGATCGCACAACAATCCTCGCCATTTTGTTGACTTTCGTCGCCTTGGGAGTTCTGCCGGTCGCTCAAATCACGGCTCTTCAAAACCTCCTGAGGTGGCATTATCCCAGTCGATTGGCATCAACTGCACCCATCCCGTCTGAGAGGGCATGAAAACAGAAACCTTTTCAATTGCCACACGTTTCAGAATCTCTTAGAATCCCGAGTTCTTGACATATTCGAGAAATCAGGCAAGTGTCGACCGCTGTGCTGCTTGGTCCAAGCTTGGTATACCGATATTCGAATCTTGGTGTTACCTGATGGGTCGCGGTGAGTGATGAGGTAAAAAGGCTCCTGAGATGTAATTGATATTCAGGTGCTGCAAATTACATTTGATAGTGAAATCTGCATAAGAAATCTATAGCTAAAAACACCCCCCAATGAAGAAAACTCCAAGCCAACGTTGCCATCTACAACACCAACGAGTTCACTGCGATGGCATCTATCGTAGCTGACTCTTAACAACAGACACACCCTCAGCTCCCTTGACCTCCTTAAGCAGAGCAGCCTTGCTTCCACCAAAAGTATAAGTAATAAAAGCGGAAAGAAGTTCAGAAACGGTCTTCTGCAAAACCTCTCCATCCACGCTTCCAACAATAGACACAGTCTGCTTCATGATTTCCTTAGGTAGACCCAAAGTCTTGAGAACAAGAGCCGTGTCGAGGTAAGAACCATGGATCGTGCCGTCAATCGCAAGCTCAACCTTGGGACCTGTGAGCTTGTTCCAGAACTTGACCCAGGTGGTGTCCTCAGAGCGGTGGTTTGGTCGACCGAGCTGCATAAAGGGCTTGTTCAGTCCCTTGCCGAGAACTGGGTTGAAGAGGCGTCCGTCGAGGTTCATGCCGCCTTGGATCCGCGAGTCTGAGAGAACTGCAGCTGCGGCGCTGGCACCGCCTAGGGAGTGACCAAGAGCAACAGTCTTCTTAGTATCGACCTTTCCTGGAAGACCTTTGAAGATTTTGCTTTGGAAAGAAGACTTTTCGACTTGAGAAATGACAAGAGAGATGTCGGCAGCTCGAACCTGCGGTGGATTAGCTCTGGTCAATTTTGTTAAAAAGGAATCCTTACCTGAGTTGCCTTTTTGAGGTTCTTTTCGTCTTCGGGGATATTTCCTCCAGCAATGATTTCTCCATCAGGAAACTCGACAATGGCCGCGTCGTAGGGATGATCCACCAAAACCACAACATAACCATAGCTAGCGAGCGATCTGGCCATGGCACTGTACTGAAGTCGAGAGTTTCCAGATCCAGGAGAAAAGACGGCAAGCGGGAACTTGGCCTTGCCGCTGCTGCTCTGACAAGCTGAAGTCTTTGAAACGTCGCAAACCTCCATCTGAATGACCTTGAAAGTATCGTTGGAGAGACCCAATTGGGCGGCTTGAGCTCCATACGCAGCTGCTGTGGCAGGGGGCATGTAAGGGACTTGCTTGCTCGAGCAGGACTTAGAGTTAACAGGCCAGAAGATGGAAGTCAGAATGCGTCGCTTCTGGTGGTTTGGTGCGTATGGGTCAATTCGGTGGTTATCCGTCATGGTGTTGATCTTGAGTGCGACGGGGTATGGACCACTTGGGTTTGGAAGTAGGAGGGCATTTCCAAAGTGGAGGAATGAGAGTAGAAGAACGAAGAGATACATTTTGAAAGTTGTTTAGGAGGGATAGTGAGTGAAGAGAAGATGTTTGGAATGATGATATTGATACATCGTGAGAGAGGACCAACTTATATACCGAGATGCTTCGTGAGTGAGGTTGGGTTGAGGTGGAAAAAAGATGATCTGCACGAAATGAAAAACATGACAACCCCCAAATAGGCTAAGATCGAGCGAAGCTTGCGAAAACCTTACAAGATGCCAATTCGAAAACTCATCTCTAAAACACCCATGAACGAGATGCCGATGAAATGCGTCCCACCGCGACGGTTCAAGCTGACGAAAGCTGAAGCCCAAGCCCTGCCCACCCCCATGATAGCGGATCCAAACTCAAATGTCTATTGGATGAAGGACTTGGCGCTACATTAGCGTCGCTCAATCGATTCCTAATGGGGTATCGTCAACTCAGCCCTGATCCCCTCGCTCAATCGATTCCATTTCAAGTTTAAACCCAACTCTCACCTCCTCGACTCAGAGGCTGGGCATCTTAATCCTTACATGAGAATTCATCTGCAGAAATGCCTCTGGGTCCATTTGATCGTCGGAAGAAAAGATCTCGCTGTCTTGCATGTTCAGCAAGCCACCTGAAAGTAAGTCCCCTGCACCTGTGAATCCATTGGTGACCGTCTTCTTATGGCTGGTGCTGTAGTGTTCTGGAACTCTTCCATGCAGCAACTGTCACCGGCGGCAGATAATCTGCGACTTTTCTCCGGTACTGAACAAGGTTGCTCGGATCAGGATTGATCATGGAAACCATGCAACGACTGTTGGTTTGGCCAAACCTGATTCCCGATATGTACCCCAGTTCGTCATTGCCCCACGGGCCGACAAGACGTCTTACTTCTTTCGCTATTTCGATACTTTCTTGTTGAGGAATAAGTTTACGCAAAGGAACATATTCCCTACTGATATTGTAGAGTTGATACAACGCTCAAGCTCTGGGGAGTATCTTCGAGATGCAGTCCTTTCCCTAGGGGCCATACAAGCAACGAAAACCAGATTAGCAGAAGGAATCGACTCGAATGAAAGCTATCGCTTTGCGGTGAATCACTATTCGAAATCTGTGGCTGGTCTTCGGACTGCCCTTGATCAGTTTGCAAACCTACCCAACCTTCGACATAGCATCCTCTGGACTACTCACTTGCTGGGACTGTTCGAGGTGAGCCCAAAGCTCGTAATCTTGACTCATGCTAATAGTTTATAGCTCATGAGTGACACAACAGGCCAAGGTTGGCTCCAACACCTCGTCCACGGTACATCCAATGCCCTCGTCGCCACTGGCCCATTGGCTTTTGAATCCGGTCTGGGCAAGAGATTCTTCACGGAAATCAGAATATTCGAAGTGTGTCGAGCTATTATATTTAATGAGCCTTCATTTCTCGCAGATCCAGGATGGCAGAACCTTTCGGCAAAGTTGCAAGGGTTGGATGCTGATCAGTCACATCCCTTGGATGCACTCTTGGATATCATAGTCTTGTGCTCAACACTACGCGTTCGGTAAGGTTCTCTATATGTTATCAAGTCGTGTGATAAACTAACATGGTGACTTCTTAGAGCAAGTAATCTTATCTCCTCACTTCGGGATGGACAGCCAAGTGGCATACCTGATGAAGCCCACGATGTCGCCGCGGAAGGATTCCGTTTAAGGCAAGCCCTTGCTCTTTGGCAAGCAAACCGAAGAACATCTCCACCGACTCCAACATTAAAAGACGAAACAACTACAGACGATGACTTTCTCTCACTAGCAGAAATCTTCTTCTCAGCAACAAGCATCTACCTCTCAGGAGTCTTCGACTATGAAATCGCCCACTGGCAAAACATGACCATCCCAGTCCCAAACCTAAGCGAAGAAGAGATCCAGACGCATGTGTCTACAATTCTTGTACTCAGCGGGATGATTCTTGACAGTTCCAAGATATCACCGGTGCTTGTCCTGTTTCCTTTGAGAGTTGCTGGGGCGCGTTCATGGAACCTGTGGCAGCATGATTGCATTGTTGAACTTTTGGAGAGGATTGAGCAGACTTTTCCGGTGGCTGCTGCGTTTAGGATGGATTTAGGACGGCTTTGGGCTTCTAGATGTTGAACGATACCTGGGAGCTGCCGGGACTGAAGCAGTCATCTCACCGACGAGTGAGTGGCTCACAGGTTGCCAACTCGGCAACTCATTCTTTCGGAACCAGATGAGCCACTCATCTACGCTTTCAAGACGCAGTATTACAGCTCAAAAACATTGCTCAATTCATTTAATTTAGTACACCGTCCCTCAGCAGCATCCATCTCCACACCCATGTCCATGCCCATGATTATCCTCATCAGCCTTGGGCGCGCTCTCCCCCTCCTTACTCAAACAACTAACATGAAAAGCACTCAACTTGACAAGCTGAGGCATCTCCCTAAGCAACCCAATATGATGCTTAAAATCCTGCGTCTCCCTAAACTTCTGATGCGCCTCGACACTAGGCCACCCGATAAACGCAACGAGCATGCTACCAGTCTTTTCCTCGTCTCCTTTGACGGGTACGTCGTTTTCGACGCTCCAGCCGTAGCTGATGCCGCGCCAGTCTGGTGAGGTTTTGAGTGCGCGGGCTGCGAATTCTTCAAGGCGACGTGTTGCTGTTGCTCGGGCTGCGACGTCGTAGTCTGGGGGGGAAGAAGGCGAGGAGGACCTCTGTGACGGGTGATCGGGCCTTGTCGAGGACGTCCTCTGGAGGGTGGGGGTTCACAGTGACGTGTTTGCTGAGGTACTTGTTGAAGTTGACATACGGATTCAGAGTCTCAAGGATGGGGCCATGGTCGCTGTAGCTAATCAGTATTCGACTCTCGCAGTCAAGATGGGAACGCTCACGCAGTCTTTCGATAGGTGTCATGATGCTCAATAGTCTCCCAATCAATAAAAAGCCAAAGAGTAGAAGGATTCTCAATCTCAACACCAGTGTAAACACGTCTCGCACCAGGCTGTTTAAGAGTCGAGTCAAGGACCTTGGAAATGGCCTTGGCGGCGTCCGTCGACTCGTCAAAGGCGTTGACGCCCTCGTTAAGAGTGAGGTGAGAGAATTGAGTCACGTTGCTCACGTTGGTAGCCATGATTTGAGAAAAGATGCTTGATACAGAGGAGAGAATGTCGTGAGAATGATGGATGGAGGGGGAGGGGTAATAATAAGTGTGAGGTGACATCAGTGGGGTCATTCCACGTGAAGTGAATGTCAATGGCTCCTTTGGCCCGCAAGGGAGAATGGAGGAATTGACCAACACCATCAATTGTCTCACGATTCAGAAGAGTCAATTAATGAGTCATGTTAAATCTACGCTCCTGCAAGCCTTTTCTCTACAGTATCTCTCAAGCTCTATTTCATGAATCCGTGTCGCTGAAGCCAATTTGGGTTGTGATCCTCCTCCCATTTCTTCTCTGCTCTCCTCAGCGTCGATGAGACATCCCAATAGTCTCGCTTCTGCGCAAGATCTCGAGGCGTTCTACCCTTGTTGTCCTCAATCGTCGGGTCTGCTCTCCAATCTCTAAGAATCCTGACGACTTCTCTCCTCTCATCGTCTCCGTCCACTGCAGCACTCGCTGCGTAATGTAGAGGTGCACGTCCATCATTCGTCCTCGCATTGGGGTCTGCGCGACCATCATCTACGAGAAATTCGACCATGGCTGCTGAGCCAAACCTCGCTGCAAGATGCAATGGTGTTCGGCCTCCGTTGGCGCGGGCTTTACAATCGGCGCCGTGATCAAGTAATAGCATCGCGATGGCAAGATGATCACGTTCCGCCGCGAGGTGCAGTGGTGTTAGACCTTGAAGGTCACGCGTCAGTGGCGATGCTATGCGAAGAGCTTCTCCGCAAGCGCTGATGTCGCCATTCCAGGCGGCATCAAGAAGAACATCTTCGGGATCGTCCGCTGGCTCTCGCTGTTTAGGCGCCTTGACCTTTATAGCATTTGGTCGAGGAGGAGCCTCCTCACGTGTGGGTTCCTCATTCTTGGGCTCGTCCTTTGACGGCTCGCTCGGTTGCTGCGCAGTAGCGTTAGGTGGGGATTTCAGTGCCTGAGTTGAATCAGTATCGACCTGGACGTTATCTTTGGTCGGGGCTCCGGTTGACGGAGTTGACCAAGCTTGTTTGCTGTCAGTGTTGCTTTCTGGCGGCTTCTCTTCAGAATGTCCCTCGGTTGGAGGTGTATTCTCGTTGGACGCAGGCTCAGGGCCTGCGGCTTCTGGAGCCGCTTCCTCCGCAGGGTTCTCTGGCACAGGCGTCGGACTTGGACTTGGAGGCCTGTAAAATTGACCCATTGGAGGAGGCTCTAGTCCAGTTGAACCAGCCCTTGATCTTGACGAGCTGTGCCCATGAGACGGCCGTCTTGCTTCCGTAGAGGCAGATGGTCTGCTCGACCCTGGTGGCGGAGGTGGGTTGCTCATCCCTGGAGGTGCTGGCTTCATGAGGGCGCGTCTAAGCTCTCATCAGTATGCGCCTGTGAATATTAAGAATGGCACTTACGAGTAAATGTTGACCATGAGCGAGTTGAGAGTTCCCAACTGCTTCTCAAGATCGGCATCCGCTGCCTTGATCTTGGCCTCCCACTCATTCTTGTATCTATACGAGCTGTAGAACTCGTGGAAACCCTCCAAGACCGTCCCTTCTAGGCCATCATCACTCAGGTCCTGGAGAAGCTCAGTCATCTTGTCTAGGGCCACCTTCGCATTGTTGATAGCTGACTCGATCTGTTGCCTGAGAGCATCGGCACTGTCGCCTTCCAGTAAATCGGGACGCGCGGTAATGGTACTCTGGATCTGATCGATGGTGTCCTTGGCTGCAGTCACTTTACTGGAGAGACCACGCATCTCAACGGGGGCCTTTTGGATGTTCATGAACCAATCGGCCCATTCTTTCGCCGTATCGGCATGTTCATTCAAGGATTTGACGCCAATATACGTTGCAAGTGCTTTTGGGAGATGTTGAAGAAACTCATTTGACTTGCTCTTGTGCTGGTCTGGAGTCGGTTTCTCAGCGGGTTTCTCACAGGGCTTCTCCGAGGGCTTTTCAGCGGGCTTCTCGGTAGACACCTCGGCAGACGTGGCCACAGGTTTGGGAGCCGGTCTGTCAGGGTGCCTGATGGGCGGCCTTTCATGGGTCCCCTGATGTTTGGCCGACCTTTCGGGAGCAGCTTGATGTTTGGCTGGCCTTTCAGGAGCGGCCTGTGGTTTGGCCGGGCCAGCAGGGGGATGCCTCCTTTCGCGATCGGCAGAGGGGCCGGTATCATGATGGCGGGGCAGCGGCGATCTATCCCTTGAGCTGGGCCTCCCACGCAGCATCTCTGAAGCGAGATGAGGTGCTGGTCTATAGCCCGGGGGAGGCGATGGCCTCGATACCCGGGGAGGATATCTTGGAGAGCGTGGTGCATCATACGACGGTCGACGCTGGGTATCTGGTCTATAGCTATCTGTTGGATATGATCTCATCGGGGGACGTGCGCTCGTCGGCACCCTCGGAGACGGTGGCCATGGCGATGGTGGTGCTTCGTGCCCAAGAGTTGGAGGCCTTGGGCGTTCTTGTCTAGGAGGTCGGTCGCTACGATAACGAGGAGGACTCAGAGATGGTCGACGAGAGACAGGCCTGCTATCCTCATCGGCGGACATATCAGAGTCTCGGTTCATGCGACGTCGAAGAATGCGATCCGTTGGTCTGGGCGGAGGTGGTCGGGCGCGAGGTGACACGGACCGCCAACGAGTTTCTTTCCTCTTGGGACGGCCATAGTAGGAATCTCTCGGACTTGAAGTTGGAGGATATCGGGGTCGGCGACTGGCCTCATGGGACCTGGATCTTCGAGACGAGCTTCCTCCCGTGGGAGGTCTTAGCAGCCCCCCGCCTGGAGGTTGTCCATGGGAGGAAGAAGGTCGAGATTTGGACGAGCCAAAGAGCGTGGCCGGTTTGCGCGAGCTCGACGACAAGACGGGACCTTTTGGTCTCGTTGATCGCCTCAGCGAAGAGAATCTGCCGGGCATTCTTGGAAGGGTGCCCTTCCCGTTTCTGTATCGGGCAAGATGATGGACGATATATACCTACGTACCTAAAATGCTCGAGACGTCAAACCAGGGTCCTTTAAAGAACAAACCGGCGTCGCAACGGAATGACGACATTGCAGCCTTATGAGGCATAACGCGATGCACAACAAATCCGGGGGCATGGTGATCCTAGGCTCCATCACGAGAGCGCTGCTGCGCTGCTTGGGCAGGGACACGTTGTTTGCAGCGCGTCGTCGGGTGTGACGTGTCTGCCTGATCCACCAGAGATAGGCAGTCCTGGGGCGGGTCGGGACGGGATAGAACCAAGGACTGCGCATGTACAATTATATCATGCTTTGGAGGCTGAGCTGAGCCTGCTGAGCTGAGCAGGAGGATTCTGGCCGCTGTTGTGTGAGGCATCACTATCAGGTGTTTGTCGCTGTTGCGGGGTATCCTTGCGAGTCGCATGACCTGGACAGGCCTCACAGATGATCAGCTTGGTGGTTGCTGTTGGGTCGTGTCACATGATGCGGAAGAGATAAAAAATATCTCTCTGCACATCTCTCAAAAAGTTGATGTGATTATGAAGTGATTGCAACACCTTGCACACACACACACACACACAATGTGATAAGACGAGACACGCAACGTCCAAGGTGACACTAACTTGGGTGACTAGTCCAAGTCAGCTGCCCTGCCCTTTTTCCAGTTGGTGTGAGGCTTGTCTCAGGTGCCTGAGCCGGCGCTTGATAGTTCATGATAATTTTTTACACCACGCACACTTGATGATGGGTCTTGAGCTGGGCTGAGCACGTGGGAACCTATCGCCGGTCCCTTGGGTCTCTCCTCTGACACGGCTAATCGCCCTGACTACTGCAAGAAGGAGTCCTTTTTCTTCTGAATCCCATCATCGTACCAGATCTACTTGATCCAAACCCGTGTCCTGCAGTAGAAAGCATCCTTCCCATTGCCCGGCGTCCCGTTCTATTCCTTATATGGGCGGCTAACTGACAAGTCGGTGAGCTGCGGGGCTCTTCATTGGCCCCGCGTAGCAGGGATATCGACGGAGGCTTCCCAGACCGCCCCATCATGCAAACTCCTCCCATTGAGCCATTTTTAATCCGACCTGACCTTTTCGTTCCTCTTTAAATTCTCGCCTGCAGCAAAAATTCTTCGCCGACTTTTTCGTCCACCCCTTCGTGCTCAGGCTCACTCAGGCTGTGACCGCCCGCCCGCCCGCCGCGCCGGCTCACTCACTCACAATTAAAGACCACGTGAGCCCGGGCATGTTGTGGAGCAATGTCCGAAGACTACTGGGACCCGGCCGCCTTGCTGCGCATCGGCCGCGGAAGCAGGCCCGGCCGTGATGGCTACTCTTGCGTCGCCCTGTCTTCGGCCTGTGACACCGGCCACCGCGAGAGGCGACCCAAGATCCTACGTCTACTTAACCAGCTGTCACGCTCACGCCCAGAGACCACCTCCAGCGTCATCCTTGACCAGCTAGCTGGCCTCTGCCTCTGCACCGAACATGAGGAGGACGCCCCAGATGTCGTCGCCGACTGGGAGTCCATCATAGACCTAGCCAACCAACACCACCGTCACCTACTACGCTTTGATCTGGCCGATAAGCGCGCCGAGATTGAGGCTCTACGCTCAAAGCTCGATTGGGTTAACCGCTTCCTGACATGGAAGAACAAGGACTTGGCCGACCAGCTAGCCCAGCAAGGCTGGTCCTCCCAGGTTGACGAGCACAAGGGAATTAAGGAGATATCCGAGCTGAGGCGCTCCAACAAGACACTGCAGGCCAAGGGTCAGCAGTTCCTATCAGCGCAGGACAGACTCGATCAGGAAAACGCCAGGGTCAAGGAGGAACTCGACCAAACGAAGGAGGAGGCAAACTCACTAAGGGAGGAGCTCGAGGCACTGAAGCAAGAGCTCGAGGAGGAGAGGACAGGCAGCATGGCGCTGCAGAAGAGGGCCGCCGGCCTAGAGGAGCTGGTGCAGAGCCTGCGGGATGAGATATCAAGCTGTTGGCTGCACAGCTTCCTGGCCTGGTTGCGGCGGCTGCAGGCGCTCTCGCTGGGCATGTTTTCAGTGTTTACGTACAAGGATTGACGAGAACCACGGCGCTATTTGATTGAAATGAATCAGGACAGAATGACTTGAATGGGGGCCATTAGATACCTATAATAACAAGAATACCCAGTACTGTTACTCATGAGGAGCCTTGACGTGACCTTGTCGTTTCACTGCCACTTTGATGAGCGATGAGAAATAACTGACTTGTCTTGCCATCTGTTGGGTAGCATGAATGACCAATTGCCACGGTACCTGTTGGAAGGTATCTTCTACTTTTGCCGTATGGCATAGTACTCTATTGCGTTCCATTATCTTATCTTCTTCTCATCGTTGGTGATACAAAGTATTCAAGTTATTCAACCTCATAGTATACCTAAAGGTAGATCAAGACAACCTAGCAAGAGATGTACAGTTTTCAACGCAATCAAGCCATCATGCCCGATGCCTTTCAACGCAAAAGTCAATACAAAGCATTGATAGAATCATAAAGCCAGAAAGATTATTATTATTTATGATGATTCTGAGTGTAGTGTTCCTACACTTCGCCTAGTTGATAGATATTCATTTGTAGTTAATATCTGGTCCCTCTCCCTCGGTGTAAAAAACTTGCCCACAACGTTCGAGCGAGAAATATGAGCCGGTTGGTCAACCAATTTACAAAGGTATGCATCCAGATTGACCCGACGGATTCTGGAGATCTCCTCGGTGACGTTGTCGACAGGACCAGGCATGTATGGGAGAGTCCGCTTGTCCCCCGTGTTTCCCGCCTCTCGAGGGAACTCTGCCAAGAGGTTGATCTGGAGGTCGTAAAAGTCCTCGTATGGCCTTATCAACTCCCAGACTCCTACTCCGACGAAACAAGCTTCCACTATGAACACATATTCGCCTGATTGCTTGTCGAGATACACGGCAGGGACCTTGGCCCAGAGCACGTGTGGTCCTGAAGCTGGCACGTTAGAACCCTCGGTTTCTTCTGCATCCTCTTCACTGTATGAGGCCTCCGATATTTTATCCCCGCCCTCATCTTTGAGAATCTCTAAACCTTCAATAGCGATTGGCAAGGCTGTTAGAGCGAGCTGCTGAAGATGAGACCCAAGATGACGGCAAAATGCTTCGGCATTATACCCTTTGCTCACTGGCGGGATCCAAAAGAAACAGAGAGGACATGATGAAGGGTAAAACTCTCCGAGCGGCAGTTCGCACGCTTTCAATATCCACGACCACTGTGAGTTGCCAAATGACACTGGATGCATGTATGCAAAGTGATCACGAATTCCGGCTGCAGAATTGAAGGTAGTGCCGGAGCACTGTGTACAACGCCACTGCTTCCTATGGAACTCGAGTTCATGGTTGAACCACTCGTGTCGGCTGGAGAATGGGTCTGAGGAGCAGTTCTCAAAGGTACAGACGTAGAGTCGAAGATCGGTAAAGACGTGTTTCCTATTTTTATTAGTGGCCATATGTTAATAGGGGAGGGGGAACACACCTCCATTCGTGCTCGGATGAGATAACTTGTGTAGTCCCGCAAAATGGACATTCAAAGGGACTGCCATACTCAAGTTGAGTGCCATGAAACTTCAGTCTGGTTAGATCAGGTACGCGAAGATTGCCATCATTGTCATCCCCAGGCGCAGTTGCAAAGGATGTGGCTCCAGAGATGACGCTGAGCCTGTCAAGCTTGTCTGTCTGCCACTCTATACCTGCAGGGCCTTCGCCGGGATTGGATATTGCTCTTCTCAATCTGGTCTTGCCTCCCTCTGCCGAGCCCTGGCTTTGCTCTGCCAAACGCTGATGGTGTGACTGTCGGGATTTGATAAATGCCCTCCGTGTAGCTATAGCTGTGCCAAGGCGTTCAGCTAGCCACTCGGTTTCTTTTAATTTCGGAAACTTGTCCTTGACGTGTCGAATATCCATGGACGGGGCTCTTGTCTCTGCAGATAGACGCGCTCGATTGCGACTACGACGAATGAGCATAGAAAGTCGAAACAGTCGATCCACCGAAGCTTGGATACTGGACAAGAGTTCATCAAGTTCTGTGGTTACGGGTTCATGAGCCGAAAAGCGGGTGATGGCTGGAAGCGGATCAAATTGGGTGGTTCCTAGGGATGGCTCGTCTGTAGAAGGGCTCATGAACGGTTCGTATGATTCATTGGTGCGATTGGGTAGTACACCGGTTGCTATCTCTATTGCTAAAGCGATTTTGTAAGTTCAAAGATAATAAGAACAAGACATGATAAACCTACCCCGTTCCGCTGACTGCATGATATCCATCAAAGCCTGCATCACATTCTTGCGCATCCGCATCCCGTCGCGTAGACCATGGTCAAGGGAGTTTGTAGAGTCCAGCTCTGTGAGTGTTACCATGTTGTTTGCCCAGACAGAGAACCGTCCCTGTGAATCATCGATAGTAAGGAGATGATGTTGCCAGTTGGTCGTGCTCCCCAAGTGACGCGAGAGACTCTCAAGCCATTGTCTGCACTGGTGCACCAAGGAATATATCACGGGTTCTTCTTCATCTTGATTATTTTGAGACAGAGGATAGCCGTCATCACCCGTTACCCCCATGGTGACCAGAAAAACGTTGACGTGGAAAAATTCAGACTTCACTCAATAGCTTCAACCTCTGATGATTCTCACATTTTTTGTCCCTCATTTTTCTTTTTCGGACCTTTTACGGGCGGTAAATCACGCGAGCTGACTGGCTATCGTAAATGACAGGGTCTCACAGTGAGGGGTTATAATCCATGTAATGTCCTTTTCGTCGCAAGGCTCTGAACTCAGCCCGACGTTTTTCACACTTCGCTCAGCTGACCTTCAACGCAGTCTCCGAGGCTAGCAGCACGTTCAATCTCCCCTATATCAACATGTCAGGGTTTGAAATCGCTGGCATCGTACTTGGCGGCTTCCCGATCCTCATCGAGGCCGCTCAGCCTCTCTCTCGGTACTTCCAAGGTGCTGAGCGATGGTGGCACTTTAAGAGGGACTTTATGACTCTCATCTCAACGATAGAGGATGAGTCAATCGCTTATTCTCAAAACTTGGAGCTCCTCTTGACGCCAGTCGATATCGACCCCGAGGTAAAAGCCAGCTTGCAGGAGGACTCTGGGTCAAGGTTATGGTATGATCCAGAGATCCAGGCAAAATTAAGGGGCCGCATCAAAATTCAGTACATGTCGTGGTTTTTGAGACAACTAATAGAAATGAGAGAGACTTTGAGTGAGATATTGGGCATGTTGCCTATCAAGAAGAATGGAGAGGTAAGAGCAATTCTGCTAGTCGCTGCCATCTAGTACGGGACAATGTGGTTTCTGAAGTAATAGGCTTTGCTTAATGGGAAACTGGTTGCTTGCTAAGGCCATGGCAACATTGTTACTATTAACATTGACTTGAAAACTGACCTTGATTGTCACAGGTAGACTTCCCAAGGACTACTACAGTTGACTATGAGCTTTTCAGACTCAAACAAAGCTTTTCCACACGGAGACAACACCTACTTGACAAAATCGTACGGATCAATGAGAGCCTGTACAAGTTCCTGGCCAAAGACTCCCATATAAACGCGGAGGCTGCTAGGTCCACGACATCCTGGAATGCAACACCTCCGAGTGACGCCGGACGACGCAGAGCTACGACACTCCTGCGGCTTCAATCGGAAGCCAAGAAACTCTCCTCTACACTGTTGAATGGATGGAACTGTCGTTGTCCCCATCAATGCGGAGTTGGACATGACTGGAGGTCCTCGGAAGTTGCTGTGAGGGAACCGAGTCTGAACTTGCTGCTTGAGAGAGGAGCCTTGGTGAAACAGATGAGAGTTCAGACAATGGCAGCAGGGAACCTCGAATCGATTAAGGCAACCTCAAGCCGCAGCACCACAATGCTAGAACAAATTGCGGATTTAAGGACACAGGCACGTCAAGAGCTAACACCAACAGCATTCGAGAAAAGCGTTCGGCGACCTGGGCTTGCTTCATCCGCTGTCGCTGCAACTTCAACACTGGCTAGACCAGCCATGCCTATCGATTTAAAATTCTGGCAAAGGCGAGAGCAGAAGAAGTTGACAAAAAACGACAGCCCTCAAATGCCCCAGAATTCTGGCCAAACCACAAGGTAAGAGACGTTCCCTCCGATAGGTATCTATAAGAATGACCAACTAATATCCCTACCTAAAGTGGTTCATCTACATCAACAAGAAGATCAGTCCGATCCACTCAAGCCTCCTCAAGCGCTTCCTCTGCTCCATCAAGACATTCGCAGAAATGGATACGCGATACATGCTCATTCCTCAAAAGCAGCCCCACCTCAGCGGATCAACTGTATTTGGGAATTGAGCAAGATGCTGTTGTCTTTTCCCTCGACCAGTCAAACTCTACAAGGTTAAAAGTCACGAATCTCGAGGTCTTTTATGGAAGCACGCCACGATTACCAGATCGCCTCCAGATCGGACTTGAAATAGCTTTGACCATTCTCGGGCTCGGGACATCATGTTGGGTTCCCAGAGGATGGGATCGTCGAGAGATTCTCGTCTTGAACGGTCCCAACAATTCCACCAAGCCATTCCTCCACCACGAATCTCTATCATTCACCCTCAAAGAAACAATAGACAACACCAAAATCCACACAGAAGTCAGCCTATTTTCTCTAGGCGTGATCCTCTTGGAACTCATCTACCAAGAGACTTTAGAGCAGCAACCGTTTTGGAATACATACTGCGAGAACGGAGAGCCAAATGACTGGACCCATCAACGTACAGCCATGGAGTGGCAGTCACACGTCGAGGCGAGATATGGTGATGATCTCTCTGAGCCGATTAGACTTTGTGTGGAAGGGGGGTTTTCAAGTGATGTTAATTTGGATGATTCGGGGTTTTTGCAGGAGGTTGTTGATACTGTGGTAAATCCCCTTGAACGGTTTCTGTCTGGATGGAAAGGAGTTAAGAGTGTGAGTGTGGTAGGGTGAAGATGGTCTCTATAGAAGGATACAGCGCTATCTCGTCTCCCTTCACGGACAACGCGAGTAAAATAACAGCTGTTAGAGTTCAAACTCACTTCCTCGTGGTACCTTGCATTTCTCTATCCTCGTCTCAAGGCCATCAATAGCACCATCTCGCCTGGCACCCACATGGTTTAAGCGAGCGCGAGATCCTGATCGATCAAGGGATAAGGGTCCACATCAAACCCCTGTCACCTGTCAGCTTTGTTGTGACGACTGCCCTCTGTCCTACTCCTCTTCGGGATATAGTTTTCTGAAATTGAGCGCAGATTGGAGCCTAAAGAGGTTGCTTGGCCGTGGGGCCCGCGGCGTTCTTACATGGCAATTACTTGGCCATGTTTAAGAAGCAGTTAAACTTCACCTCGTTGGTCAAGCCCTGGTCGAAGGATGAGAGGGAGCCAAGACGTGAACGTGCAGGCAACCCTAACCTCACCCTCGCCTAATCTCCGTCGGCGATTATCTCACCTCGGCGAGGTGAAAGATGACGAATATAAAGCCGCTTACTCCCTTTCAACCCTGTTCAAGCTTATTTAAACCCTATCACTTCCAAGGTTCTTACACACCACCCATCTTGATCTGATTCACCATGGCGTCCATCCCACGGGCACAACTCTCACCTTCGGTGTTCCTATATAACCCGGACCCGAAAGCTGACACCAAACCTGGACCTCGTCTTATCATTTTCGCGTCGTGGGCTTTTGCCCAAGATAACCATATCGCGAAATATGTCGCCAAATACCAAGAGCTGTTCCCTGGTTCAACCATTCTCGTCCTCAAATCTTTTCTTCGGCACATGTTTTTCATCCCGGAAGCGAGAAGGGAACTCATCCCGGCTGTTGAGGTGATTCGCAACATTTTGGGCACAGAAACACCCTCGGATGCAGACAAGGGACCATCCTTGTTTCTCCACGCCTTTTCGAATACTGGCTTGAGCACAACGTACAATCTCGCAGATATATATGCCGAAACTGCTTCGCCAGACGATAAGGATCAAGGACGACTTCCACTACATGCCACCGTACTCGACTCAACACCTGGTCGCTATGAGTACTGGGTTATTGTCGCAGCCGTCATGTTCGGTGTTCCTCGAGGACGATGGCTTCAGCGTCTGTTCAGTCTTCCGCTAGCTCATCTACTCAGCTCGGTCATGTGGATATGGGTTCGCGCCCTAGGGGGCCGGGACTGGGTTCCCATATGGGGAGATGGCGCCAACGATCCTACACGTTCAGTCGAGACATGTCGGTCGTACGTCTACAGTCGTACCGACCCTCTTATTCCGCACTTTGATGTTGAAGCCCACATCAAGGACGCTCAAGACAAGGGCTACTCGGTCTTGCATCAGGTCGATTTTGGCGATAGTGATCATGTCGCTCATGCGCGAACTGATCCGGAACGATACTGGAAAATCGTTAGAGAGACGTGGGAGGCTTGATAGAGATATTATGGGTATAGACTTGTTTGCTAGACGATGATTACGGCGGCAACGACCTTGTCTCCGACTCGGATGATTTCTCGATAATAGTCCAGCAGACTAGTCATGAGAACTCCAGCCAAGTATGGATTTTCTGCCACGAAGAGAATATCTTAGCACAACATGACATACAAGTCCTGCTCCTTTGAAACATGAATCCAAGTCCAATCCTGTCTCCCCGTCTCCAAAGACTCTTCCTGTCGTCTCCAAACCTCATGCATACAAGAAATTATTGTCCTAAACCTCGTAAAACCAGTCTTATCAAATGACTTTTGAAGCCAACCCGAAAGATACTCCCTCTGAGAACTGCTTATAGCTTCACAACCAGCCAGAAATGCAGGCCACGGAGAACCTGGGCCGTCAATACCATCTCTCTCACAGGCGTCGTCAAACTCCTTCAACGCTTGGATGATGTTGTCAACGTGTTGTTGGAGAATGCCGGGGTTTACTTGTCTGATCCGACGGTAGAAGAAAATGATCAGGGCATAGTTTAGTGCCCTCACGAGATGAGCCCGGGGTGCAGTCTCAGGTGTGCTGCTTGGACCACCGACTTGGGATGGAGTGCTGTGCGTAAACGTCCAGACGAGGTTCTCAAGATGCTTCTTATGACTCTCCAGAGATTCCAAAGAAGCAGTATCGGGCTTTTCCCCGATGTGAGAGGTTCGATCCATAAAATTGGCCAGCCGAGTTGTTTGCGAGACGAGACTCAGCCAAGTCTCAGATACACCATATAGAAGTCGAAGTGTCGAGTCTGATTTTCCTGGGCTGCCTTCAGAGGGGATATAGTCTAGCGGTGATTCACCCTCCCTAGAGTATATCGTTTCCACGTCCATGTCCTGCTGGAATGGTTCGAGTCCCAAAAAGTCATCGAGTCGTGGATTGTAACAATATTGACGATTATCAGCGTAGGGGACCTGAGAAAATGCGCCTGAGGTCGCTTCCCAAGTTCCTTGATCTTTCGTGGAGATATTGAAAAGCGGATCGGCGTTGTCCTGGTTTCGTAGCACATATGTACTCTCACCCACAATCTTACACCACGTATACGTATGGTGTAGATAACTGATCTTTCGAGAAATCTTCTTTTTAGCCAAGCCAAGAGTCCTGACGAGTCTTTCCGAACCAAGAAGGTAGGACTTTGCATCCTTTTGTCTATCAAAGAGAAACTTGTCATTCGTCAGCAAAACCAAGTTTCCAGAGAGTCTGTTAGCTTAACTCACAGCAAAAGAGGCGAGGGAAGATATCCCAAGCAGGAGATCCTTGTACTTGGCGGCTTTTGGTGAAATCTCATGCTGGAGCGAGTATCGCAGGGTCTCCTGGGCCTCCTTGTTTAGGCGTTCAGCGAGCTGTTGCCAGTATTCTGCATCCGTTTTCTCTTTGCCGTTCGCGAAGTGCATCGAAGATAATGCCAGGACAGCATATAAGTGAGAGAGCGAGGCATGAGAGACGGGGCGGATGGCGATGAAAGTTAGTCTTGCCAATGTCGCCACGGCTGCGTCGATATGAATATCCATGGAGGATTTCTGTCCGAGAGGAAGTGACCATATGTGGGTTATCATGCAGTCGCTGTAATGCTTCAATAGCATCTGGGTGTCTTCAACCGTGACTAATTCTGAGAATGCGACCCTTGGGGTCTTGGGCTTCAAGGGGGCGGGAGAGTTGATGCCCAAATTTGACATTTGTACGCCTTCCCAGTTTGTATCGGTATTGACAATAGGGATTGTAGTTGGATCTGGCATTGCGTTTAGAGCATCCATATCGATGGTGGAGTCGGCAGGAAACCAGGATGGACTCGAGTCAAGGTCGAATAGATCCGTCCAGTCAAGTAGATTATCAGTGTTGAGCATAAAGTCGACGGCCAACATAGGCTGATTTTTGGAGCCAGCTGCGATATCCGGAGTATCAGGCTGTTTCGATTGAACTTGTGGACTGTCTGTCTTCGTGTTATCAGGAACGGGCGTTGAAGCCGTGCTGTTCTCAACACTGAACACGCCAAAGGGACCAATTGTGACCGCCTCGTCGTTGGGCGTGCCAGTATCTCTGGACTTGGCCTCCAGAGTTAACAAAGACTCGTCAATAGTCTTGTTCGACATAGTCGACCTCAACTCTGTGCTCATGGAAGCTTGAGATCGTTCTGACACATGTTAACGCAATATTCAAGAGAAGATCAAGAATGGACTCACCAGGGTAAAAAGGTCTTCTCGGCATCCTCATCGAAACCTTCCTCCCAGAACCCTCCCCCTCACTCCCAACCCATCTCAAACCAGAATCATCAAACCCATCGCAAACAACCCCGATAGCCTTGCACGTAAGACACTGAGGACGAACCTGATCACATTTAACATGTCTCTTCCGACACGTACCACATCCACCGTAGGAATAAGACCCCCGGGGTTTCTTGACAGGTCTCGCATGCATGGTTTTGCAGAGCTGATTCAAACAGAAATGTGCAGATCCCGTTACAAAGATGCTGTGTGTACTCGTCGGCAAGACTAGCCTTCTTCCCAAAGGGGATGGTGATCCCGGCGGAGCGGTTAGTGGAGGATTGAGTGGCTTACATAATGGTCAGAGTAGGAATCAGAATTTCATGATTAGAGTAACATGTTAGATGATTTGCATAGTTCTTGAGTCGAGTAGAAGTTCTTCAATGGTTCTGAAGTGAACGTCTTTGAAGTACTTTTCACGCTGTCTCAAAGCTTCTTCACGAGGCACAGCTGTCCCTCCAAACCCCGACCACTCATCGATGGTTGCCGTGTACCATCTTGCATCCTCGACTCCTCGTGTGAGATCTTTTTCAAGGTCTTCCTTAGTAACATAGGTTTGCTGGTTCGATCGTTAGCAGGGTTGTGTAACATGTGTGCTTCAGATGACTTACCTTCAACTCAACACCCCAGAAGCGCTCAACCTTTTCGATAGCTTGATTCCATGTCCCAAGCTCACCAAAAACATATGTATGATCGTCCCAATCATCAAAAGATATCAGTTTAACGACTGCCTTTGACACATCCCTCGCAGCGGTCCAACCAACAGGCTCATCTCCAGTACCGACGACCCGAACAGTCTTCTCCTGCAAATCTATCGGCCATCCTTCAGGAAATGGGCGAACATAACTCTTTGATCCATCGGGAACTTGGACAAAGTAGTCGGCTAGCCAGCCTTGGTTGACCAGCGTCCACTTAACATCAGACTGCGCTGCCAGTGTCTTCCGAAAGGCCTGTCTTGCGCGCTGAATTCCGCGAGGCAAAGTCGGAGAGTCTCTGAGATTTCCAAGGAACTCGCTTGGAATGAAGCGGTTGCATGATTTCGAGCCCTTGCAGGCCTCCAGAAGGGTTTCGTGTAGTGAGGTGAATGCCCTAGGGTCGTCCGTGTGCAATGTCGAGACGAGAACAGTCGCATTGACACGATCGAGGATCGACACGACCGCTTCTTTCGAGTACCCCTCTAGCTTGTGCAAGGGAACATTGAGGTTCCTGAAGAACTCCGGATCGGATCGAGAAATGATAATAACATCGTGTGTCTTATCTTTGACGAACTCTTCGGCGAGATATTGGGCAATGTTGCCTGATCCAGCGACGACAACAACCTGTTTATTTTCAGCCATCTTGGGAAAGATATGCGGTCGAATCAAGCAATAGAGATATTCAACAGTCGATTTCAAGGTTCATAGATGGTAAAGATGTCTTTGAATCCTCAAGATGCGCAAGAAGTCATTGTCGGGTATTGATCCGGGTTGCGGGGACTCGGCTCACTACCCGGCCCTCTCACACCACTGCTTTATCTCAGGTATGGACAAGCCACTGTCGGGAAAATGTGCCGTAGCCTGCTTCAACCCATGCCAACTTTATTCTACGTTGGCATAACAGATCATTGCTGACGGAGTCGAGACATTTCTAGCAGTTAAGAGTGTATGTATTCAAGAGCCAGTGATGTTATCTAGCTCTATCCTAAGCCTCTGTCTACTACTGTGAACCGTTCCCTAATAAATGTCTAGTGAAAATTTATACGAGCTCTGCCACATCCCTACTGAGCTCTCGATGTCAACCCCGTATGAAGTTGG
Source organism: Fusarium ambrosium (assembly GCA_003947045.1). Classification (NCBI taxonomy): domain Eukaryota; kingdom Fungi; phylum Ascomycota; class Sordariomycetes; order Hypocreales; family Nectriaceae; genus Fusarium; species Fusarium ambrosium. The sequence goes on from NIZV01000116.1 coordinate 50,001, forward strand.
TTCACCACAAAGCCTAACCAAGAGCCAGAGAAATCTCTGTAGCAATCTAAGCCTGTCGCTTCGTCTTACCACACTTGGCAAGACACTCCTCAACCTTGAAAGTAACAGTCTTGGGAATAGCATCCCTAACCTTATCAATATCCTCACCAGCAATGCTCTGTCCAAAAGAGTTGGCAATAGTCTCATTCTTAAGAGCAAACAGGTTGTTGGGAATCAAGCTAGCACCCATGTCCTCAGAGGAGAAGGTGGTGACGACAACAGCAGGCTCGCAGTCAGGGTTCATCTGGGTGTGGAAGGATCCCTGGTAGAAAACTGTCATCATTTTAGGACCGACCTCGTTGCGGATCACGCGCTGGTTGCCTTCAGCGTCAAGTACGCCTGACTCGGGGACCATTTCGGTGTAGATGCGGCCTGAGATGACGGCTTGGAGTTCGGCGGCTCGGGGGTGGATGTGGACGACAGCCATGGAGCAGGCTATCACGATAGTCAGTATTATCTCACGGAGAAGAAGGTTTAGGTGAAGGTTTAGGTAGACATACGCTCAAACTCGCCGACGGTAAAGGTCTGGCCAGTACCAACAAGGGCAGGGAAGGTCACAGCGTTGGCAATACCAGCAGCCAGACCATCCTGCTTCTTAAAGTCAAAGACAAAGTCCTTGTCATCGGGGAGAAGCTTGAATCGGTCGATCTCACTGGTATCTGTCAGTCCTGATCCAAATATCTCATGGAAGCTTCAAAGACTCACGTATCAGCCAGTCGCAGCTTCTGAGTAATAGTGAGCTCGGGAGTAGCACGCTCCTCGACGTTGTGAGGAGCAGCAGCCACAAGAGCGGGCATGGCCAGAATGGCGCTGATGATGGACTTGGAAAGCATCTTGAGTGAAGGAATAGGGTTGAAGGCGGAAAGTTGGAAGATGTTGAGGTTGTAGAAGAAGCGGCGGTAAGTGAATGTTGAGTGTTGACTGCGTTGATGAAGTTGTTCCTACCGGCGGCATCAACCATCTTTATACCTCAAGATTTCCTCTACAATAAAGATCAACACACTTAGAGACTGAGAATACCAATGACACCCAGAAGTGGTTCCCGCCTAGCCAAGCCCCCGCGATACGCCGACGGGGCACTAAGCCTCGGTCAGCCCTACGCGGCCATACACTCCTGAACAGAGTTGCATACGCCGGAGATTATCGATGTGGATCTGCAGTAGGGAAGAAGCTTTCTTGGTGAGGCTTGGGCTTACGAAATGCATCATGGGTTGTGGGGAGGTCTTGATTCGCCCTGAGGAATTCCAAATAATGAACCAGGGACATGGTTGTGTTCATTTTATAGGCTGAATTTGAGTCTGGTCTGGATCTACCCTATTCTTTGCTACCTGTTGATGTCGTAGATATTTTGTGCAGCGTCCAGATGAGATCTCTATAGCATTGGGAGTTCAACCGTCGGCATTCAGACGAGGGTTAGATTAAACAATCGAATAGCATACAATTAAACCAACAGGCCCTCAAGACTAGATCTAAATCCCCCGCGATGTTATCGTTCGAGAAGTCTTCCATCCAGGGCCTCGCAGACGGTGTGCGAACCTGCGTATGGCTTCACGGCCCGAGCCGATCTTTTTTCGGCGAAAGAGAAATACGCGCAAAAAACAAGCTTGATTTTTACCACCTTCAACTCCCCACAGTAATCGGCTTGGCATAAGCACTTGAATGCGACGTCGGGGTGGAGAAGAAAGAGCGTATATAAGCCCCTGGCGTATTGGTAATTCTAAGCGTATTGGCGTATTCTGGCGTATTCAGCTCGGACCGTCGCTCAACTCCATGAACTCCGAATTTGAAGGCATCTCGGAGTTAGAGATTGATCATGAGAGTCGTACTGGAGAATTTGGAATTGCTCTCTAGAATGCAACTCCACGAGGTGTTGCGGATGTCTGGATGGCATCATGCGTATGGGAATTGGAATCATGAGCATGAGATATTCGAATAGAAATTATATAAAATCGACCTCGTCACAGATCAAAATAACATTCCCTCATCACCAACAGCATCCTCAGGCAAAGCATCATGGTTCTCCCAGTCTTCAAAAAAGCCGCCCTCTTGGCAGTTGTAGCTGCCTCCAGCGTCATCGCACAGGATCATTTCCCCGACTCGACAACCTGCGACGAACAATGCCAAAACACGACTTACAACGGTGCTCAATGGATCTCAGAGCAACAGTCTGATCCAAAGTTTGAATTCTACAAGGCTCCCGCGAAATTCTCGGCCGATCTTGGCCCTGGTGTTGTTCTTGAGGCCGAGGAAGTTACGGATCTCACCAATTATCTGGTTCCTAGTGGTTTGACCATGTCGAGAGTCATTTATACCACTGAGGATATCAATGGGAAGATTGTTCCGGCTTCTGCTTATGTTCTGTGGCCATACAGCCCCTTCTCTGCGAACTCCAATTCGAAGAAGCAGTCCATGCCCATGGTTGCTTGGGCCCACGGCACCACAGGCACCTTCAAACCATGTGCTCCCAGCAGCTACAGAGCCCTTCAATATAATTTCCAGGCCCCTTTTGCGCTTGCGCTCCAGGGAATTGCCGTTGTCGCCCCGGACTATGCTGGTCTGGGTGTCTCCGAGCTGCCCAATGGAGACACTATCCCTCATCCTTGGGTGGCAGCTCCAGCTCATGCCAACGATCTTGCGAATGCTGTGACAGCAGCTCGATCTGCTTTCTCTGACTTGTTGGATCCCAAGGGACCCTTTGTTGCCATGGGACACTCTCAGGGTGGTGGTGCAGCTGTAAGTGACCCGAATCTATTTAAACCGCAGATACTAATTCGTGATAAACAGTGGGCATTCGCTGAAAGACAAGCCAAGAAGCCCCTCAAGGGCTACCAAGGCACCGTAGCCATCGCCCCCGTAACCAGAATCATCGACGATCTCGCCTACTTTGACGACAATGGCATCGTGGCAGCCGTCACCTTCGGTCAAACCGCCCTTATCGACTCTGTCAGCAAGATTTACCCCGAGTACAACTACACCGGACTCACCCCCAAGTCTTACGACCGCTGGCACAACGTCCTGGCCAAGGTTGACGGTTGCTTTCCCCTTCTTCCTTTGGTCTTTGGTGATCTCACGCCAGAGGAGGTTGCGAAGCCAAAGTGGTATGAAGACGATATCCCTAAGAAATGGGCCAAGAAGGTCGAAGCAGGACGCAAGACATTCGCTGGACCCCTTCTCGTCCTAAACGGAGCCAACGATAGCGTCGTCCGTCAAGAAGGTGTTAAAGCAGCCGTCGATGAAACCTGCAACCTAATCCAAAAGTCCAAGCTCAAGGATGGTATCGAGCACGTCACTTACAACGCCATGGATCACTTCCCTGTTATTCAGGCAAGTCAGATGAAGTGGATGGGTTGGATCAAGGATAGGCTTTCTGGAAAGGCTGTTGAGAAGAAGGGTTGTACTTCAGAGGTTGTTGCTGGATTGAGGACGGAGTCTACTGTTCAGACGTCGACTCCGAACTTTTTCTTGTCCTTTTTCGGCCAAGATGAGACCTGGAAGTACGGTCTCTGATCGAGTCTACTTTGGTTATCTACTAGGCGGAATTGTCTTGCCATGGTACCCTCGCTTGATGTTCATGGCCTTCTCTTTGGCTCCAGTACCTTACATTCTATTATTACAAATTTACAAACAACTTTTACATAGCCACCTTTCTTCATAATTGTGCATCATCCGGACTCGCCATGGGCACGAGGAAGCTATCAATATCCAAAGAATTAGCCAGCTCAAGCAGCTGCCCAGGGCTCAGTCCAAAATTCATAGGCGACTCTCCCAAGAACCCAGTTCCCAATGCACCCCCAGGAGGAGGCATAGGAATGTCTGTTCCATCTTGCGTCGTGTCCAGTGGGTTTCCACCAACAGCAAACGACATGGTCAACCAGCCTTCTCTCATCCGTAGATGATCCAAGGTATCTTCCAGCTGTCTTAGCTCTGATCCAATGTGTAAGGCTACTGTATTGCCTCTTGAGCTTATTTCGTCGAGGACAGCGTATGACTTTTGGATCCAATGGTTGTAGTCCGTTACCAGCGATGCGTCGATTGTAGCTGCCATGATGATAGCGATTGTTGAGGTAAAGGCTGCGTCCAGGTCAAATGGTAGGAAGTTCTCTACGGAATTGTAAGATTCGGGTATAGCATCGGCCGTCAAGTCACTTACCCAGCAGCCCTTGTCCCAATAGAACTGATAATATCTTGATAATTCGATACGAAGACTCCAAGCATATTTGAACAAGGCGTCTGACACTCTCAGACTTTAACCGGTCCAGCAATGAAGCATCCGCCTGGCCAAGTCTTGATTGTAGGAAAGTGTACAGCAATGGTCTTGTTGTCAACACAATGCACTGTACATGAACCCTCGTTAGTATGTACATCAACGATATCGTGGATGAGCTAGCTCACCTGGTGATATTGAAGATGAAGATGAGCCGAGATACGCGAGATCCCAGACACATTCTCATTCACGCCAATCGCGAACGAGTTGTTGAGTTGATCGGCAATCTCGGAAAAGCTTCTGAGAACAGATCTTGTCGCGTCTAGATATCGGCTATCAAGCTGGCCTTCAGTTCCATAAACGCCTTGAACATGTCAGCAAACACTCCAAATAACAGTGTAGTAAACATACTCAAGTGAATCTTGGAGAGAATCTTGGAGATCTTTATCTGTATCTCCAGAGTGGCTGTCCTCTGCTTATTCCGTGGACAGACGGGATAAGGCGTGCTGATGTACTCCTCTGCCACCATCAAAGGCACTCCAAGCAAAGATGCCATAGTTCGTTCTAGAATGTAAAGAGTAGACCAGACAAGTCTACACCTCTGAACATATTTCTCATCCAGATATTGGCTCTTCATCTCTGTATGTATTCCCGTCTGCAGCGCCATGCTAATAGCCTGGCAAATCTTGAAAAAGTCAGCTCAACCCCCGAAATATGTAGACATAACTTACAACATGGTGTGCAGCAGGACGGCAAAATATACACTGCAGATACAACGCCGTAGAACAAAGAACTTGTATCTTTTCAATCGGACAGCAATCCAAAAGAACAAGATCCGGCATCATCTTCATCGCCTGAACAAAAAGCTCAGATCCAGGAGGACTTGCAGACTTGCTAATCTGCACCACAAACGCCTTTCCAAAAGCCAAGAGAATCAGGTAATGAACATACCACAACGGTGACATTGGTTCATTCTCATCAGAGTTTCCGTGGAATTGCTCAAACTGCCTCATGAACTTGTCCTCGTCGTATAACTGAAATAGTGTACCACAGCGAAACTGTACCGAGTTGATGAGGTAGAGAGCGAATTCCCGGGCTGGGAGAGTTGAAAAATCGAATTCTTCTTGGGAACAATTCTCTTTGAGGCCATCCCAACCTAGGTCGTAGACGTGGCCATCAAAGAGGAGGTTATCTATAGGGAGCGGCTCTCCGGTGAGCGTCTCATGTGCCATGGTCAAGACGCGTCTGCCAAAGGCCCAGTTAGACGAAGTGCCCATGAATACTATATTCACTGTCAACAGCGTTTTGTATTGAAGGGCCAAGACACCCACGCATGTTTCCATGTCGAGCTGGAGCCCAGTTTGCTGTACGCAAAGCAAGAGGATTCGTAAGCGGTGCTTCCGTTGGGTCGGCGACTTTGCTGGACTCTTCCGTGGTTCCAGAGGGTATTACTCTATCGAAGTTCATTAGAAACCAGGCATGCAGAAGTGTCTTTATAGTTGACCAACTCTTTCGTGCTTTCGCCTATTGCTGCATCTAGTCAGTCATCAACCACTCTCTAGTCAGTCAACTGCAAGACGACTTACAATTTTCCAACCCCTCCACTTGTATAGTATTCTCATCTGGAGAGGCAGATTGACTCAGTTGTTTCTCATAAGACGCTAGCTTGGCTTGAAGACCATTGAGGTATCTACAACATGTCAACACCAACCCACTCAAGATAGTTATTATACCTACCTCCTAGAAATGAGAATCTTTTCAGACTCCTCCCCAAACTGACACACAAGCCCCCTCCTCCTACAAGGATCGCAAGGGTCAGACCCAGAACACTTGATCTTTTGATCTCGACATCGTTTACAGCTTCAACTGTCAGCAGCGCAAATATTTAGCCTGGCGTGTGGCCCTCACGCTTTGCTGGCTCGTTTCCTGTCTCTTTGCCATCCGGATTCGCTTCTAGTCGACATGGTTCATTTGATGCGGATGTGACTGGACATTGATGCTTGGTTGATGTGCGGGGAGAGGTAGAGACTCTCCACTCTGTTTGTCATCACTGACCAAAGGAGAAGGTTTCCGCGGGATGCATCTGACAGATAACGGCGGATAATCGCAATTCACGGCATACGAAGCATGTTCAAGCGCTCACTGTTTTGTTATTTTCATTAATGTTTCAAGAAGAAAATAAATAATACAAGTACATCAGCCGCCATGTTCATCACGTCTCTCCCACTTCAATGGTTCCTCCAACTGATCAAGGCGTTTGTCCCCCACGCTGTTCTAAACCACCACGAAATCGGGAGACCCAACCACACAAAAACAGTCAAAGTCTTGAGCTTATGGCAAACCGGAGATTCGACCATCTCACAGCAGGACTTGGTATTGATAGCAAGAGCGATACCATCACCAAGTGCAAGTAACATGTAAACCAGGATACCATGCTTCGGGAGCAACGAGCAGAGAACGCCTGCCGAGACACAGAAAATGCTGTAAAATCTCGTGCCGGATCGAACTCCATCACTCTCATTAGGGAGAATCACGGCACATAATGCCATTGTCGTCGAGAGGAAAGTAAAATGTGTCAACTGAATACGTGTAAGCTGCCGGGCATTGTTAATTAGTGGTGGTGAACTTACAGAAGAGGCGAACCGAAGCCAGAATCTTCTCTTAGTAGATATGCTTGATATACTAGAATCAGGGCTAAAGGGCCTTAATTCATAGGATACTCTGCTGTGCCTGTTTTGTCTTGAAGAGGACAGTCGAGATGAGGGCGGTCGAGCTGATTGAGAGCCTCGCCGGGAACCTGGTACCTCGAGCGAAATTCCGCGCTCTGCGGGAGGCGCGGGAACAATTGGAGGAGATAGTCTCCGGCGTTTCTTCTCTTTCATGAACTCGGGGCTATGCTCGCACACAGAATCGACCCGATCACCACATGGTGAGTACCAATGAGCGCAGTCGTATAGTCGCGGATCCTCGATGTCCCCTTTGGCCTGAGCAGCAAGGGCTGCTGCTGCAAGGTCATCAAACTCACTCGGCGTTCCGCTTAGGAGGCTGACATTCCAGGCGATGTAGTGGTTGCTGAATCGATGAATTGGTGAGTCTGATGGAGTGTACTTCTGGACATACTGCCATGGTCCGAAAGGTGCCAGGGCGCAATTCGACATGAAGGCCTTTAAGCAGAAATGTCCAAACTCGGGTGCGTCAATTTGCGTAGAAAGAACCCAGGCATTTGCTGTAAAAGAGAGCCAGGGTTCCTTCCGGTAGGCAGCCGACCCTACGTCTCGGTCTTTCACCCATCCAAGGAACAGACGGAACATTTCAGGATCAAGGCCGTTAATAAACTGTTCGTTGTGATCCCCAGGATCAAATACCTTCGCAAAGAATCCCGAAACGGCGCTCAATTCCTTCCTGTCTACTTGAATCGAGCACTCGCCGATTCCGAAATGGAGTATGTCCAAGGCCATGAAGCTCGCAGTCGGGGGAATAAGTTAGATGCTTCATTAGTAGGTGGGTAAAGTTGTCACCGAAATTGAAACGGTGCGGGATTGAAACGTTCGCATGTTACACCTATCGCGGAAGGGTTTGCGAGGAGATTTGTATGGATGTCTCGACCCTATCGCGACTCGAATCGAGTTAAGTGGGCGAGGCCACTCGAGTCGTCCAGAAGAGACTATTCCCTCAGTGCTACCTCCTTTCTCCAATTCTAGCTTCTTTGTTACATTGTTTGATCAGATTGGGACCTTTTACGGCCCTTCTCTTCTCCTTTCAGACTCTGAATGGCCTCGACAAATCCGTTTTGGAACTCCCCAACAGCTGTAGACTTGCTGGCACCTGCACGAAGCCTTTCGAGACTCATATCGCTTATTCCATCAACTAACATCGTTCTTTGACCTTGAACAGACTGCATATAGCCTCGGAAGGCGATATCTCGGAGACAAACAAGAGTGAAAGTGTAACCTCACGGGATGGGGCAGTGACCACGACATCTGAGGGGGTTTCAGGCCTCCAGCTTATGCGACACTACATATATGCAAGTAAACCTCACTAGTAACCTCTTGTGATGGTTTCGTGACGACCTCTGAGGGATAGACTGAGGCACGCTCAGAGCCAGGTCGATCTCTTCAGGGCGGGGAGACTATAAGGGCGGTAGACACTGATGTAAACAGTTTAACAATCACCACGAATGACACCAACAAGTGCCTCGTTAACTCATTGACGCTCAGATTACCTCTCTTGTTGCAGTTCTCACAATGAATGACCTCGTCCGAAGTTCTTTTGGCCAGCTCGTCCCTATTGGCACGCTCTACAATGCCAAGTCAGACTCTTTTCTAAACGCCTCCCTCCTACGCAGCCGACAGGCCATCAATGCAATAGGCCAGCGCATAGTAAAAGCTTCCGAAATTTCCCACAATGCGAGCGGGAAATATGAGAGTCGATTGGAGCCTCTTGGCGTAAGCCACGACACAGCGGCGAGTGTCCTCTCCGGCGCAATCAAGCCCCAGGGATCCTCCGACTACCTTCAAGCCGAGTTTGACTCTCAGTGCTCTCTCCACGCTGCTTACCACTACACGTTCACGACAGTAGTGGATGAGCTCGATCTGGGGCGTGTCAGCCTGAGAGAGCACATCGATTCGATGCCTCTGCAAACTCAGGACAGCACACATGTGGTAACCGGCATCACCTGGGGCATGCGAAACACGCTTGCGATCAATCATGAGTTTTCAGGAGATACTCCAGGACCTCAAGTTGAGCGTGCCTTCTTCCGAGACTTGAGCCGACTCAAAGCTGTCACACGATCCATCGATGGGCATCCTGAATCCGATTCTCATGGAACAAGCCCACTAGAGCTTCGATACACATTCTATCTATACACCGATGCTTCCAAAGATGGCTTAGAAATGACCGGACTTGACGCGATGCGCAAAATCATTCGCCTCCGTCTAGGCGAGTTGCCCAAGACCAACAATGGAAAAGGACGCCCTCTATCCTACTCTCTGCTTCCAATCGACAAGCTAGATAGGCATATACCTGGCTTCCAAAGGATTGTCGTCGCTCCCGTACCGTTGCCCATCCATGACTTTGCCGAGTTCATGGGCCTCTTTGACGATTTCGCCAGCTGCAAGAAGAGGCTTGGCAGCTATTACAAGACTCTGTTGGAGAAGCGATCCTATGTGTCAGAGGAGCACATACGGGCTGTCTATATCTCAATCAGTCTTTTAAATCAGTGGAAGACGCAACTACAACAAAGACTCGCCCCGATGCTGGTGTCCATCAGGATGGGTGCCATGGGCCCTGAACATCTTCGCGGGCTGTACAGCGTTGTCGAAGCGGAAGCCGGATCCCCCAGACATATGGCTCTATTTATCGGTCAAGAGACAGAGAAGCTTCGCTTCTTGGCTGAGGCTGTCACTGCTGGTGCCATATACATCGGGCACGGCGAGTCGCCTCTAGAGAAGATCAAGACTCCTCACAATGACCCAGGGTGCCACGCATTTCTTCTCAGCACTGCCGCAACCCAACAGAAAATAACATGGGCCCATCAATGCAATTCTTTGATGCGCCTACTTGGTCAATCAAACCCAAGCAAACCTGTGTATGTCGTCGACTGCGATGCCCCATCTTGTCGTCTAGAGCTGGAAGACGCCCGCATGGCAGAATACCAGACAGGGGGTGAACTCGTCACTGAACTAGTTTGGGAATACCCAATCGCTCCTGACCCATACGTTGCTCAGGGTACTCAAAACAACTGGGAGGCTGCTTCCATTGCTCAAATTCATGTTCCTCCTGTCAACAACCTCAATTGGCAGTTCCCAGATACTCTAGACACCAACGACAATGAAGATTCTGAGGATTCTGAGGATTTTGAAAAGCTTGATCCCCTCCCCGATTACTGCTTTGCACGTTATGGCCCAGACCGCTCGAGGACTGGAGATCACTCAGGCACAGAAGATGACTTGAGGCCTGTAGATCGTCGCTTCGTCAAGATTCCTTGCCCTGGAATGCACTGCGATCACAACACCCCGCGCGAATGGATCTGCTTCCATTGTTGTGAACCTCTCGAATTCGGCGTAACAGATGACTACATCTACTGTGACTGTGGCCATCATCCCCATACCGCCTATGACTTCAAATGCAACGGAGAGTCTCACGGGCCTGGCTTTGCAAAGTATCCGTTGGATAATCTGTCGACCATGCTTCGAAACCTCAAGCCCGACTCGGTCAACATCTTGATTCTCGGCGAGACAGGCGTAGGAAAGTCGACTTTTATCAATGGCTTCCTCAACTACCTGACATACGACACGTTAGATGAAGCCAAAGCCGCCAGAAAGCTCAAGTTGCTCATCCCATGTTCCTTCTCGACCCAGATCATGAACAGAAACAACCCCAGCCAAGAAATCCAGGAAAGGATCATCCGCGTCGGCACCCCTAGACAGGACGAAGCAGACGGCTTTGAAGGAAACTCGGCAACCCAACAGACCAACGTGTACTCCATCACCATTGGCACGAAGAGGTACCGGCTCTTCGACACGCCAGGCATCGGAGACACGCGGGGAGCCAAACACGACAATGAGAACATAGCTGACATGATGAAGACACTGAGAAACTATGAAGACCTTCACGGTATCCTTATCTTGCTCAAGTCCAACAGTTCTCGGCTGAATGTCATGTTCAAGTTCTGCATCAAAGAACTGCTCACGCATCTTCACCGGAGTGCCGTGTCCAACCTCGCCTTTGGCTTCACAAACACCCGCGTCTCCGAATACACAGCCGGCGACACATTTGGGCCCCTCAAGAACCTCCTAAGGGAACACAGTGATCTTGGCCTCAGCTTGACCACGTCGACTACCTACTGCTTCGACTCGGAGAGCTTCCGCTATCTAGCGGCATACAGTCAAGGTATCACACTACCAAACGAAGAGGGCATGCGTAACAGCTGGGAGCACTCCAAAAACGAGACGCAAAGACTCGTTCAGTACTTCCAGTCGAGAACACCGCATAACGTCAACAGCACGTTGAGCATGAACGGGGCCCGCCGGCAAGTGGAACAGCTCATGAAGCCCATGTCGGAAATCTCACGTTGCATCGCGCAAGGCATCACGACGCTGAATCAGAACAGGGAGGATCTCACAGATAGGAGGCTCACGGGTGACGAACTCCGCCGGAAGCTACACCCCGAGGTCCCCAGCTGGAACCCCAAGAAGCTCGCCAGGCCACGAACCATCTGTACAGCGAAGAGTTGCTCCAAGGTCAGAATAAGCAGCAACGGAGACAAGATAGTTGTGTCCAAGAGACAGTGCCATGCAGACTGTACACTCCCCAACGTCGAGAACGAGACCCTTGCCGACCCAGCCCTCAAGAAGTGTCGCGCCTTTGATAGAGGCAAAAGAGACACATGCAATGCCCCTGGCTGCTCACATCGTTGGCAGCTGCACATGCACATCCTGTATGAAGCGGAAGAGGTCATGATCAGGGTAAAGGACGAGGAGATTGCACGCTTGCTCGAACTCCACGCCAGCGACATGAAACTCCGAGAAACAGCGAGCAGAAATTTAGAAAACCGGACCCGCGAGTACCAGTGGGAGCTGCATAAAATGCAAGAGGCAAGGGCGCTGTTCTTCGTATTCCTCTCCAAGAACGCCATAAAGCCCATCAACGACTCGACAGTCGAGTACCTCGACATGCTGATCCACGACGAGGAGAGCAAGATTGAGTCTGGAAGGCAATTGGGATTCTCTGTCGACAAGAACAAGGACACACTCAAGGCTCTCCGCAGAGACCGACAGGCACATCTTGAACTCGTCGAAGCCTTCCAGCAAAACACCCACCAAGCCCAAGACCAGCAGCTCACCGAGAAGGGCATCGATGATCTCGTCAAGTCTCTCTACAACCTCAAGCATTTCGGCAAAGATCTAAAAAGCCTAGAAAACACAATCACTTCATCTCACAAGGCAACGTATCGTGAGCGACCGGTTCGCGTGTCACGGCATGGAGTAAGACAGGCTGCCCGCAGCGCATCTGAGAAGAGACCGAGCAGGGGCATCGGGGAGGGGGCTGTGGTTGTACATGGTGGCAAACATGAAAGCAGCCGCAAAAAGGGAGGACAGGGTGGGTTGGGAGGTTGGTTGCCGAGCCTGTCTCGGAGGTGACGATGGATGCAGGTGTGGTGCATGTTGAATCTGCTTTGTTTCACTCTATCAAGCCGTACACGGTGACAAACATGAGAAACATCGGAGGGGAGGACAAGGTGGGTTGAGAGGCTGGTTGCCAAGCCTTTCTCGGAGGTGATGCACAGACATTGGCCAAGAGGAGAAACATGCGGATGCAGACACAATGCAAGAGGCTGAAGCGGCCTTTGTGTACCCTATCAAACCGCACACCGTGGCAGACCAGAGAGTAGATGTCGGAGGTGAGACAGGGTGGGGGTTGGCGGCCGAGCCTTTCATGACACAGCATTGGCCAAGCAGAGACAAACGTAATGCAAGACTCTGGATCTACTTTGTATACTCTATCAGACTAAAAAGAAACGTGTGTGTAACAACAAACATGCAACAGTCCAGCTGTGACTAAAAGAATCTCCAGATAGAATCAGCCGGCTTGCCACCCTTGAACCTGCCGTACCACCTAACCGCAGGCCACATCACAAGCATAGCAAACGCCCAGATACCAAAGTAAGCAAACGCATTGTCGATACCCCTCGTAGAACCAGGATCCATCTGCGTAGGAATACCTGTATCATGGCCAAACAGACTGACCATGATTGGTCCTAGGATAAAGATGAAGAAGAGATGGGTGATGTAGAAGAATAGAGCTGCTCTTCCAAAGTCGAGAAGCAGTGTGAAGCGCTTGGCCACACTGGTAGGAATTCCACCGAAGAAGGCCAATAGGAAAAAGTTTCCGGCGAGAGTAAACGCCCAGAAAGCCACATCCGGGGGGTACTTGATGATGTAAAAGAAAGACTGCGCAGATGCGAGATACGGGTTCCGATCAGGGTACTTGTCATGCTCAGGCGTCTGCAAACAACCTTCAGAAAGGTTTCCAAATCGCAACACCCTCGTGAGCACAAACAAGACCAAGAACCCCAATCCAGCAACAAGATTGCAAAGAGCAGCGACGCTAGAGTTCCACGACCTCGTCACATCGATGCGCCCGTACAGCAAGCCCAGAACAGCAAACGACACCCAAGCCATGGGGGGAAAGACAGACATGACGCGCTCCGTCTGCGTGATCCAGAACCAGATGCCAAGGACGGGGTTGTGAGACACGGCGGGGCCATCTGGTCCTTCGCTCGCAGCCACAGAGAGGGGCTGCATCACGGCTGATGCGTGATCCCTTATCTCGCAGTGTCCGTTTGTTGGAGAAAGCCAGATGTTCCACCAGATGGTAACCAAGCCCAGGACAGCGAGGAGAGCGTTGTGAACGTGCCACGACACGGAGACACCAAACTCGGAGCCATCTTGTGCTCTATCACGAAGGAGAAGAGGCTCGTTATCCTCATCGTCCTCTGAAACTTTATCCGGAAACACGCGCGTAACGGCCCGCGCGAGCAACGGTTCCGTAGTGTCGATCACAAGCCACAGCATCCCGGCGAGAAAGTAATCGATAGCCAACGAGAACAAGACAAAGTTCATAAACCAGACTTTTCCCCCTGACACTGCCAGCCCGAGCAACACTCCGATGAGGGTCAGCACAGCCGTCCGGACGGCAAAGTATTTTGCGATACGCAACGACGACCAGCCCAGTCTTGTCCGCGATCGACCGAGATAGACGACTCCTACACCGAGAAGCATGGTAAAGCCTGAAGCGCAGAGATGGGTAAGGGTACGGACGACGTATGCGACAGGTCTATTCCATTGTTTGATCACGACACCATCCATCTCCGTCTCCCTTCCAGTACCATGCTGCCATGTATTCAAGGCGAGTGCCATATGGTCGAGTGCCATGGTGAGCATGAGAAAGCCGCGTAGGAGATCGGGAGCAAGTGCTCTCGTGCTCTGCTTGGCAGGCTTAGGTATATCATCGCGGTGGTCCGTCGTTGGAAAAGATCCGTATCCCGCATCGGGTCGTCGCTCGTCGGGGGGTACAGCCGAAGCCGTCGTTTCTCGCGTCATGTCGTCGCAACAATTCGAATCAATCTATTCAGTCCCAAAGACAGACATTGAACATCTACGGCTCGTCGGGGAACATTAATCAAGATATTCTTCGGGTCGCTCGGGCGATCGGCCAGACTGGGCACCGAGGAGTCCGGAGGATGCGGAGTTCGGAACATCGTTAACATTATTGCTGAGTAAGTAAGGAAGTTGATGGTAAGGCATTGATGGGAAGGTGGTCCACAGATTGCGGACTTAGGAAGGGAAAGCGGACTTTGGTAGGCGAATCGGCGACTTTTAGGGGTGGTTTAGCTGGGGTTGATTACAGAGACTGTGTAGGACAGGCGTCATGCATTTCGGTACTCTAGGCTTCTTCTCCAATCTAGATAATCGATCTAACCTAGGTAGTTTTGAGGATAGCTTCAGTAACCAAGTTGACGATTATATCATCGTGTATTTCCAACATAGACACGAATAGTTCATATGAGAACTCAATCTCTTACGCAGGTTGTCCTGCCAGCCTAACCCTTGCCATCACCACTTGGTCCAAGCACACTCCTCTCCTCCCTCTTCTCTCTTCAGTTCTCTCGCCCCCAAATCCTCAATCACACCGCCAAAGTCAAAGCAGCAGCTATCCGTCAAAAGACTTCATCAAACGCCAAGTCCCAGCTCACATGCTCTAGCGTGTGGAGGAGGAGCAGATACCCGGCATTCAGCTCTGCCGCTTTCCGGGGGAGTCAACTCAACGGCAGCCAACCCAGTCTCACGGGAACTCACATGACAATTCCCACACACACACACAATAGATACAGACTTCAATTGGATGAGAAACTAGACCATCAAAGAGGAGGGTGACAAGAAGGTGACGTTCAACATGACTCACCTCCAAGGACTTTTGGTCCAGAACCCTGACCCCCCACTGTTACAAGGGATTGTTACAGATCTCGAGTGAAAAAAAAGCAAAATGTCGCGAATCACTTCCCCAAATTCCCAGCCATCCCACCCTCCATACCACCAGCCTCCATCACATCGCATCTTGCATCAATAGATTCTGTCAGTAAGCAAGCGGTGAAAAGTGCAGCAAATGAAAGTATTAGACGAGCTGCAAAAGTTGCAAACTCTGTTGAGGCTCTCGAACTAGATCTCTTCTCGTTTATGCAGCCTCAATCACAATGTTGAGATGCACCTTCTAGACAATCATCCATGCCAAACAATTTGCACAGCAATATTAGTAGAACTTTCTTGTGAAACTGTCACTCAAAGAAAAGAAGAGGCAGGCAACAAAAGCAACGACAACCCAAACCCATGGAAACCTGATGCACCGGGTGACGTGACTGGGCTCGTGTCAAAGCCCCCTCCCCCTACCCCTACCCAATCCCATGCCTCATTGTAGTACCCCATATTGCTTTTTTGCCCAACTCTCTGTCTCGTCACTCTGGCGATGGCGCTATCGCCGCACAGGCGCCCCTTCCTGGTAGAAATTCGCTTTCTTTCACCTCAAGAGTGGGTTTCTCCTCCAACTCGTCCTCGGTAGTTATCCTGCCTGCAGTTCGCCTCACTTTCTTGATTTCTTCTTGTTCCCCTCTTGTTTGACATCATCTGCAGTTTCTCTCTGTTTGCTCAGTCGCACATTGCATTGCATTGCATTTCATTGTCTCTCTTACTACTACCATTCAATTCTTTGTTCGACGATCTCCGGCAGGTACCGAGGCAATCTACTTATACTTTAGCACCCGCCATGTCCGTCGCGGTCGCGTCTCCAAATCCATTAGATAGCGCGTCGTTGCCACAGACCCCCTCCATCTTACCTTCACGCGACATTCCTGCACAACGACTCTCCGCATCCATGACGTCCGCTGGTAACAGCAACAGAGACGACGCCGAAAGCATCATCTGCACAGGTTCATCATCCAGAATGGCTTCAGACAGTGGCAGGAGCACGCCTGAGCTGCTCCCCATAAAGCCAGCTCTCTCAAAGTCCACACTGGCCGACGTCACCAAGGCTCTCGAGGTTGGACATCCCCTCAAGACGGCACACATGTGCGCTCTCTTGGCTGCCTACCCAGCACTCGGCAAGAACACGACGATAGTTTATCCCTCCTATTTCGACATGTCTCCTCCCTCCACCGAATCGAGGATCCCGGTCAAGCCGCTCCTCTTGAACAGGATCTTCATGGCGCCCCTTCACCACTCTGATCCCAACCATTGGTCATTGGTGAGGATACAACGAGAAACCGTACATAGGGTCGTCATGGTCCGCCACTACGACCCAATTCCATCTGAAAAACGCCGTCAGGACGTGGAACGTGTCATGGCTCTCTGGGCAAAACTCCATCACCCTGGCTGGGATGTGAGATTGACAGACGTTGTAAGTTCTCTAGTAGTATCCTTGTTTTAACTCGGCTAACCTAGCAAAGAGCGGTCCCAAGGCTGCTACCTCGGCCCTTAGTGGTCTTTTCGTCGTGTTAGGGATTGACGAGTTTCCTGCCACATGCAGCTTCGCCCCTACCTGGAAGCCCAAGTCACCACAAAGCGCTGTCGTAGCAGCCCTAGAACGATACGAGAGAGCAGCTTCGGCAGACAGCGGGGTGAGTATGGATGAGGAGGAGCCTTCAAAGGCTTCTTCCAACGGCCAATCCTCAAAACGCAGCGACTCGAAGAAGGGCATCGGCATTGGCACCGCGAAGCGAAGCAAGGGTTCTCTTGTTCGATCCTCACTCAAGTCGACCAAGGAGAAGAGCCCTGTTTCTCCTCCAAAGAAAGCATCGCCTTTGCTATCCGAAAAGAACCTACCTGTAAAACCAAAGGTCCCCGCATCGCCTTCGCTACCCGAAAAGAACCTGCCTCTGAAGCCAAAGGTCCCTGGCACGCCCCAGTCCGAACCAAAGTCACACCTCCAAGACACCACACCGAAACCGAAACCCCCCACGACTCCTATCATCGAACAGAAGTCATCGTTCACCACCCCCTCGAAGCCGAAAGCCCCGCTTACTCCCCAGTCGGAGCTGAAGCAGCTGCCTCCCAACAGCTCGAAACTCAACATCCTCACGACCAACGACAGCGGTAACTCCGCTTCACAGCCCCCTACACCATCAGCCAAGAGACCAAGGTCCAGCTCCCTGTCAGAGAAACCCTCTAGGAGCTCCGAGTCACCTACCAAGAAGAGATGTACCCCTAAAAACCGCGATGCAGGGGGTACAATCCAGGACATCGACACATTCCTTCAAGGGCTCGCCTTCCCCTCACCCGAGCAGGCCAAGTCGGACATGCAGGGCAGTGACACAGCCATGACGGCTGTAAAGGCAAAACTGGATGAAGCAGTAGAGGAACAAAAGGCATGCTCTCAAGAGTACGCAGAAAGATTCGAGGCATATAGCCAACATAAAAAGGACTGGGAAGAGTTATCAGAGAAGATCGCACAAGACTCCAAGAGCCTAGAGAACTGGTTCAAGGACATGCCAGCTATGAAAACCATGACATCGGAGCAATGTGAGCAAATCCGCAAGGACTTCGAGGGGAACCTAAACCAGCACCGCAGGACGCTAAAGGAGAAGCAAGAGCGGATGCAAAATTCCCAACAGCTGCTCAAGTCAGCCGAGGAGGTCTGGGATGCCATCAAGGCCAAGGTGGCCAACTTGGAGACATCATTTGCCGAGAAGGAGGCAGAGTTGCGCGAGTCGACGAAGCGAAAGGATGTGGCCAAGTTCATCTCGGACTTTGGCGAGAAGTTTGGTGTTCTCAAGGCCAAGTGGGAGACTTGAGCTGGATGGTTATGATACTACTGAATGTAAGAAGGTATTGAGTGAATGTATGATATAAAGGGATGGTGGTTGATGATGTATTTGGTGCTCGTTGAAGCTCGCCTTTGGATAATGTTGGGATACCCATGTAGTTGAATAGCAAGACACATTCTCTCAAGTTGAAGTGCAAAGATTCCAAGCCTAGAAACCGTATCAGAGGCAGTGATAGGGATTGGGATCAGAAGCCATCCAATCATAAGGCATGCTGTCGCCAGGAACTCTCAGGCTCAGGGCTGAGATCGTGAGACTGTCAACCTAGATGCGATGGTAAGCAGATTTCAGTCTCACCCACCCCAGTTGACCTTGGCCAATAAGAGTGTCATGTCCTTCCCATTCGATATATGAATACAGTGATCAGAACTTACCAGTTCGAAGCAAATCCACCTCTTTCAATCAATACTATGCCATCAACATCAACTCAAACAATCGAGGACACCAACCTCGGCCCCCGACGCATCCTCCGTCATTCGTCATCGTGCATCAGCGCAAAAGATACTGGCAGTCCCACAACCGGGCCGCCGGGATTGGGAAACAAAATGGGGGGGTCCTAGTCCTTGTTTTATGGTGCTTCTGCATCTGCAAGTGTTCACGAGGGTGGGATTCATGGTGGGATGAAAGATCCATGGAGAGGGGTATTTCCTCGGTGGGGTATCAACTATCTCCGAGGGATGTCGGTGGGGGACGCCGAGAAAACACCACAATAGATTCAATTGCTAATCTAAATACCTACAAGCATCTCAGGGACACGGCTAACCACTAATTCACTTGATTCAAAGCTCTCAATTCACCTCGGACATGTCTCGTCAACTGCCGACGTAACCCCGGCCCCCCCAACTCCCCGGCGGAGATGATGACGGCTACGCACGGGCCGGGCTCCGTATCGCAGGGCCACCGATAAATGATACCCAACCAAATACAGCTTGTTGGAAAGCCAGGGAGACCAGAAAAAAAACCAAGGAAAAAAAGAGACAGGATGATGGGGAACTCAACAAATTAGTTCAGCTTTGCCCTGAGTGGAATCTCGGTAACTCTCCGCGTCTACTCCGTAGGATCCCGTACTTTTTTTTTTTCTGACTCCATCAAAATCCTGCACTCACACCCACCCACTCACACAGAGAGCTCGTTCAAGCTGTACAGTAGCTACCACTGTCACTGCCGGTATCACCGCTCAACAGCCTGTGAACGCGCTCTTTTTTTTTTCTCACCCTTCGCCAAGCCAAGAAAAAAAGGAACCCCTGCAGGTCGTTCGTGCCTTGTGTTCCCGCCTGCCGTTTTCTTTTTTTACCCCTGGTCGCACTCGAGCTTGCAACTCAACCAATACTTGAACCTCGCCAATGATCTCCTCTCGGTTTTCTTCCTTTTCTTCCTCTTCTTCATCTGTTTCTTCTCGTTCAACTTTTCTTCTCCTCTCATCATCAGCCAGACGCTTCTCCGCACACCCACGCTTCATCTCCTCAAAGGCACCCCCACCTCCTTCATCACTACTCTCTCGACCAGACTGGCGCAAGATGGCTGAACAGGACATCACCAAGTACCTCCAGCAGAGCCATGATCGGCTTTTCGACAATAACCGGTCTTGGGCAGAGGCCAAGGCAAAGCACAACCCCGACTTCTTCAAGGATCTCTCGGCTGGTCAGGCTCCTGAGTACCTCTGGATCGGATGCGCAGACTCTCGCATCCCCGCTGAGCAGATCTGCGGCCTTGAGCCCGGCGAGGCATTTATCCACCGCAACATTGCCAACCTCGTCTGCAACACTGACCTCAACGCCATGGGTGTCATCAACTACGCCGTCAAGCACCTAGGCGTCAAGCACATTATCGTCTGCGGCCACTACGGCTGCGGTGGTGTCAAGGCGGCCATGACACCCAAGGATCTCGGTCTCTTGAACCCCTGGCTACGAAACATCCGCGACGTCTACCGTCTTCACGAGAAGGAGCTCGACGCTATTACTGACGAGTCAGCCCGGTACGACCGCCTGGTCGAGCTCAACGTGATTGAGCAGTGCCGCAACGTCATCAAGTCAGCAGACGTGCAGCAGTCGTACGCCCAGAACAAGTACCCCATTGTTCACGGATGGGTCTTTGGCTTCAAGGATGGTCTGCTCAAGGATCTCAAGATTGACTTTGAGGCTGTGCTGCATGATATCCAGAAGATTTACAACCTCGTTGATAACAAGTAATGGAAAGAAGCGTGGCCTGGTGCTATGAGAGAGAAGAAGCGAGATTCCCATGACTGTTTTACGTACTTGAGTGACTGTTTGAGTGACGGCATGAGTAACCATAAGACTGTGAAGTGTGTTTGAGGGACAATATGAGTAACCATGAGACCACATTAAGTGGTTGCAGAGTAAATGAGCCCTGCGCTGGTCAGCGTGTGTGAGCACATGTTGTAAGAGTTGTCAGAGCGGTGTAACAAGACCGAGACTCCTTCTGCAAAAGATTGAAGCCCTCCATATGTAGTCCCAAGACGTTCATCAAGCTTCCCCAGACACGGACCGTCGACCATTTAAACACGTCGGTAGCGCTTCCTTAAATGCCTGATATGCAGGGATGATTTCCCTCAGCTCCAGCCCTACGAAGCGACCGTTACAGGGACCACGGGCTTGGCCACCCCTACCCCAGATCCTTTCCGCGCGGTCTGGGCCTTCAAGGTGTGAGATGCTAGTGGTGGTGGTGTGTGCGCTGGAGATGATATCTTGATGGGATTTAAAGATGAGGTGATGATTCAACTTGATATAAGTCACTCATCTCATATAAGAAGTGATCTTTACACCCAGAAGTCGAATTCTTTCGTCTTTATTCCAGCTTTCTACGCTGAAATATGGGTGAGAAGGAACTATCACGTGATAACCCCCAAAGAACACATCTCCACACATCGTACGATTTTCGCATGGCGGGTCTCCACGGTGGATGGACATCCACTTGGCGTGCCTTGCAGACTTGAAAGCCTGGACCGTTGTTCGTTGCGCCAAGGGATGCTTATTTTGAGTGCCGGCAGATCTCTTGGGCTTTTGTTGACGGTTCGCTGGTGATTTTTTAGGTATTTGATCTGACGTCAGTTTAGCTGCTTAGCCGCCTGTCCGTTTCATGGTCATGCTCCATCTGCAAATAAACGGTTTGGATGAGTTGAATGAGAAGAAGAACGCCGTCAACACAGGCCAATCCTGTGACTTCTATGAGATTTACCAATACTCATTATGCCCTAGCAGTCTTATGTTCAATACAGCAATGCCCATCTTCACACCATCCTGAGGAGAGTCGCTGGCGTCAAGGTTACCCTGGAATAAGAACCCACCATGACAGTTCTGCATGATCTTTGCCTGATCGCTGATCCAGCAGGCGGACTCACATTTCCCACCGCAAAGCCACTATGTATAAGCCTATTTCCAATGGCGCGAGGGGTCTGGTTAGCAATGCAAGATCATTCTAGATCTTATCCTTGTGGGTTAGGTGAGGATGAAAGCTGGAGGCCAGGTGCATAGGTGGGTGACCTTGATGGCCAACGCAGAGCACACCTGCGGACTCGAGATAAAACAAGAACTAATGACAGCACATTTAGTTGATATGTGAGTTTGGCCCTGACGTGTTGCAAAGGTATTTGACCCCTAAAAAAAATAAGGTGTAAAAAAATATCTTGTAGCCTCATTCTGGTCTTGTGTGTGATTGATGGCATCAGACTCGGGCTGCTGGTAGAATATGAGTAGTGGAGACTCATCCTGTTTCACTGCTGCCTTTGGCTCGAGTCTTGAGCAACCTAAGAGCAATTGCTGGATTACAAAGCGCCTGTGTATGAGTTAGTGTCTCTTTTAATGATCCGAGGGATTGAAACATATGGTATTTAACGTACCTGTCCGTGGTGAGAGATCGTTTCAGTCTCATTTGCTTGCTCAGTCGCCCAGTCGAGTTAACGCACCGAACAAGCCGGCACTTCACAAAACAGCACTAGAAGGAGCCTGACAGAAACATTAAAGCCAAGAGTAGCTGTATGTTAAGTTTTCTCATTTTAATCGCAAGATTGAGAGTTCAAAATACCGAAATTCTCTTTCGTCTGTCTTTGACACTTCTCTCCCATCTCACATCGCTTTTACCCTACAGCGTGCCATTTCGGCATCTCGACCAGTAATGGACGCTGATTACTCAATCCCTATCATCGAACAATCACGTGATGGTCTGGTGGTCTAGTGGTATGATTCTCGCTTAGGGCAAACCCTACAGCTACAGCTTGCGAGAGGTCCCGGGTTCAATCCCCGGCCAGACCCTTTCTTTTGCTGTGTTGAAGCAATTCTTTTTGGAAGATTGGATCGGATGTTTTGAAGTAGCTTGCCGTTATTACTTTTCCTTTTTTTGCTCACGTGCCTTGCGTTGAGATTTTGACACACCTTTTTGATTGGTCACGTGTATCCGTGTCATGACATGAAGCCATGCCCCTCGCGCGTCATCTGCGTGGGGCCGTATCAAGCTTCCGTTGGGACGTTGCAATGCAAACAAAAACATAAACAGGCGCAAGATTAACCCTCTAGACCGCCTCAATCTTTTTTTCACCTAGCAGTTGCTTTTTTTTTCTGCAAGCTTCCTCCTTCCAATTTCCCTTCCCGCGCGCCACTCACTTCATGATGGATACCATTCTGTCAATCTTCTCCCCGCGCAAACGGGCACCCGAGCCGCCCAAGCCGCTTCCGCATCCGAGAGGAAGGACGTATTCTAGGAAGGACCGTGTCAGGGCCAAACGTGCGTTGGGTCGGATATCAGACTCGGACACCCGCAGTCCGGTATGTTTCACCAGGGCAGAGCTACCTACCCTTGCGCCTTCCTCGGACACTGACTTATTTAAACCCACAGCGCACTCGAACAAGCAATGCTTCTTCCATCACAGCATCGCACGACACGACCGGAGAAATCAGTTACCTTGAAGAAGAAGAAGAAGAAGAAGAAGAAGAAGAAACGACTGTCAAGATGAACACACCTGGAGCCGACTCTCGTTCGCCGGTTGAACCTCAATCATCGCCATTATTCGGACCGTCCCTGAAGGACGATGAAGTGGTCCAGCAACGGTACTATAAGCGGCTGGTACGGAAGCGCCCGGCTGTAGTCGAAGACGAAGACGAGGAGATGGTCGATTCCCAAGACGAAGCGAGACACGACTCTGAGGTGGAAGAAGCCGAAGAGGGACAACAGGACGAAGAGCACGAAGGCCCAGAGCACGAAGACGAAGAGGAGGATGACGAGGCCTACACTTTCAACAAGATCCTCGGCTATCGCTGGGTCAAGAACAAGATCCAACTTCAAATCGACTGGAGCGAACATCCCCAGACCTGGGAACCCGAAGAACACATTCACCGCGATGCCCCCGACGCCCTCTTCAACTACTGGCGCTCCAAGGGCGGACGACCCGATAACCCAAAGAAACCCGGCGTCTACGACATTTTCGCGATCCGAGACCATTCGAAGAACAAGAAGAAGGTCCTCGTGGAGTGGGTCGGCTACGACAAGAACGATCAAACCTGGGAAGATCGAAAGAATATTGAGAAGACGGCCAAGGATCTGGTTGATGATTATTTTGACGGTCTTAAGAAGGGAAAGAAGTGATTTAGTGGAATTGACAGGCGTTTTTGGCACGGTTTTGAACGAAATGGAACGAAAAGGGATCGAAAATGCTGCAATGGAATGGATGTAATGAGCATGCTTGACGCTGGACGTTTGGCTTGGGTTACGCGACACGCACGACGAGGGCTGTACTTTGGAGTACCTGGAAGAGTTGATCAAATGGTTACTTGATAGTGTTTTAATGTGCATATTATATTGTATGTGGCTTGCTTTGTTTTCTACTTGATGGATGCCTGATGCTGATGACGAGCGGAGCTGAAGAATGCTGACCCGATGCGACCGGGAATTCTTGGCGAGGCCACATCTTGACTTTCATTGTTCTCATCTCAACTCCATCAACAACTTTATTCCATCAATGCAGAATAATGAAGGTCGATTCATGAGTTAAATCTGATAAATAATCATATCAATTCTACTCCAAAATGCCCTCATCCTCCTCATCCGGCCTATCCGGCCGCATAATCCCAATCCTCACCCTAACCCTTCTCTCAATCTTCGCCTTTGACGCCCTCCTAATCCAACTCGACCGCAACGGCTACTCTGCCCTCCTCAATGAAATCCTCGATGATCCTAACCCTCGCTTCCTCCCTGGCTCTGAGCGCCTGCTGTTGAGACACTACACTGGCGTGCCTTGGTTGGATCGCGGATTCGCGCTGTCTAATCTCATCTGGGCGAATGTTGTTGATGGGTCGAGACCTGAGCTTTCGCTTTTTGCGTTTTGCTTTGGGGCGCAGTTGCTTTCTTTTTTATTGGTTTTTATGATTGAGAGTCAAAGAATGGTTGGATGGAGTCGTCTTGTCTTCAAGTGAGTATCTTTACTCAATGCTGAACCTTGACTGACTGTTGCAGCCCCATCATCTGGGGAATGCTGATGCATGCATTCGGCTTCGGCTTCATTATGCCTTTATTCTTGATAGTCCATCTCCTCTGGACATCAAACGTACCCCGGTCCAAGACCGTCTACCTCCGAGATCACACGAGCCTACACACCGTAGTCCCTGTGTTTCTTCTAGGATACGTCCTCCTCTGCGGACTCCTCGCCTTTCCTTTTCCTGACGATAACCTACGACAATGGCTTAATATCATTTGGACGTGGTTCCCGTTGCATGTGTTTGTGCTTCAAACGCTGTTTACTGGCCTTCTTAAGCGGATGAGCATCGGTCAAGACACGTTTACGCCCAAGGTCAAGCTTGATAGAGAGGCTCTTTCGTACGCATATGGCTTTGCATGGAACGTGGCTGTTATAGGTCAAATGTGCACATACGCCGTCCTCATCGCAGCAAACATCTTTCCCAACGTATTTCCCCAAGGCGTCGCGAAAAGACTCACACTAGAGAGAGTCTTCATTCCGGATGCACCACACACATACACGCCCATGAAGGATACCGGGTCGGCGATGCACAACTTTTTCAACTACGATTTGTACATTGGATCTATTTCTGCTCTCATCTGGGCGGTTCATCTTTTGTTGCAGGTTAGACCTGAGCTTTCGTCTGGTGAGGAGAGGACGAATCTTGCAAGGGGTGTTGCGACGAGCTTTTTGCTCTCTGGGCCTGGGGGGGCGGTTGTTGCGTTGATGCAGCATCGTGATGATGTGGTTCTTATTGCTGAGGCCAAGGCAGAGAAGTCGCAGTGAGGAATTGAGGGTTGTTATCGGTGGTATGGTCGCAAAAGAGCAAACACTCACTGGGTTGTTCACAATGAGGATCAGCGTTCCCAAGTTAGGCATCATATAGCTAGGTAGCTAGTTATATTCACATATCTTTCGCATTCTTGATACAGCTACTTCTTCTCGCCCAGAGGAACATCCATGCCATGACGTCCAATATAGCCCGAAACCTCAGCAGGCTTCCATCCATGCTTCTGCAACAGAGTCTCATCCTTGAGACGATATACCTCTACCTTGAGAGGACGGCAGCACTTGATCATCTCATCTTCACTGGCCGCTCCGAAGCCCCAAAGAGAGAGATCACCACCGGGGCATGTGCCTGCGTTCGTCAGTTTTTACAAGTCATTTACTCAATGCTGGGAACTCACTCAGCGCCATCAAGAGATCTTGCTCGGCGAGAAACTCAATGTGATCACCAGGCTCAGCTGGCGAAGGGTTCATGAAATACCGTCCCTTCTCATCCAGACCCGTAACCTGGAAGATGTTGATAACATCATGAACATCCTGCTCATTCAACCCATAAGGAAGAACAGCACGAGTGAGGTTGGAATGGCACTGAAAGTTGTACTGTCCACCACTCAGAACAGTGTTGATGTAAGGATCACATCGCGTGCCCAAAAGATCGTGAACACGACCTCCATGCTCATCCTCTCCGTACCAATCCAAGCTATCGGTGAGAATAGTGGCCAAGGGCCGCATGTAGGGAAGGTTGGACCATAGTCTATCGTAGGTAGAAACGTGCGAGGCGTGAAGCTGCTTTGTGCGACTAGCCCAGAAGCGCTCCCTCGGATTATGAAGATTCCAAAGGTTCAAATCGCCTATTTCGTAAACTCATATCAGCAAAAGTCCAACAAATTCACAAACACACTCTCACATCTCCGCATTAAACCCCACTCAACTGCATACCAACCTGGGGACCCTCTGGGGTGCTAATCTTGACAATCGATCCCGCGGGGGCTTTCCACGCCCTTCCAGACCGGATAGGCAGGACAAACTCCTCAATCAACTCCCTCGGCGCCTCCCGAATAGTAGTGTACACATCTCTATCAGCGGTGAGGACTGACCCAGGAGAGGGGAGGTAAGCCGGGACGGGTTTCTTGATGGGTTTGCGGTTCTTGAGACGTTCAGCTCCGTTGGAAGACATTTTGACCGATGATGAATCTGACTGATGCGATGATGGATTCTGACTGAAGGATCAGGCTCTTGAGTCAAGGTTATAAAGTGCTTGAGGTCCTCCACCCCCCCACTTCAACCTTTGGCCGTCTGTATCCGATGGCGGAGATGTAACTCCGACCCCGGGGTGGAGAGGACGCTATCGTGGAGGGGGTGATTAGCTAACGTGGTGGTATCGCGGGTGGTTGACGTGCTTTGGTGGGGTTGTGGAGTGAGGTTATCCCCAGTCTCTAGATTTGGGGACGTCAGCACTTGAGGATGGAGCACGCACATTGATAATGCACTAAGGGTTTACGAGTTCGATATGTTCTAGTGGGAATACCTTTGGCAACTTAGTTTATCGACTACGTTCTATCGCGACTATTGAGGTCGTGCTTGTAGGCGTGGTTATCACGCCATTATCTTCCTGAGCCCAATCGACGTCGTCGCCTAAGTGAAGTCGAGGGTTTCTTGACAGCCGATTTAACTTATCGGCCGAGTTCTTTAAGCTTAATACGTGCTAAAAGTCGCCCAAGTATCCATCGAATACCCAATTGAACCCCCCCGTAGTCGTCGTCACATCAGATCACCAAGCCTGAGATCAACACTCCCAACCCTCCGGAACCCCTTGAACCTACATGCGCCAACTGCGATACCCATCCATTTCTGCAATTGAAATGTATCAAATTTCTCTCATCATGCAGGTCCCATGAATTAAGGGTCTAGAAGGGACAGAACCTAACGAATGAGCGTCCCCGTTATCGCAAGGGAGACACCACCGACACCCCCTCCACATCACGACGTGCGCCTAGCTGGAATGTCATTCTAAATTCCAAGACAGGGGCTCATTCCCGACACGAGAATTGGATATCTCTCGATCCAATGGTTTCGTTTCGTGAGGATTCGTGGCTTGTCAACGGGCGCGATTAAAATCTCCCTTGCGTCGACTGTCAGATGCTTTATACAGCTGTTTTCGCCCCTCTGCCACACCCCTCTTCAGCAAGCCATTTTTTTTTTGCTAGGCCATGAAATCGTCAAGATGGTGGTAGTATCTGGTTCACCATGGGCCAGAAGGCTCATCTTTGTCGCTATCTCTCTTAACCTTCTTATGTGGTTGTTTGTTATGCACTCACAAGTCGCACTCCGTCGCGATGATCTAGTCCAACCACTCCCTCAAACAGCCAACGAAGCCGTGATCGCAGCAGCAGAGGCGGCAAATGGTCCAACGGCGACTGTCACTGGATCAAAGACGTTTCCGACTTTTCACTCTTGGAGCAACTTTCAGGTCGTTACGCCAAAGAACCAAAAGACGTATCCCTATCGCAAGTTTAAGAGCTCTCCGCATAGCCCGCCTCACATTAGCTGGTCCACGAACGGCAAACAGCAGTCCAAGGGATACGTCTTTATTACGCCGCAATCCAAGGGCAACGAGAAGGGTCTGAAGCAGGAGGCTTCTTTCATCATGAAGACCAACGCCGAGATGATATACGCCCACGAAGAGTCAATCGCCAGTGAGGGCTTGGGAGTCCAGCGCTTCGAGGACCAGCAATATCTGACCATTTGGCGCGGTGCACACAGGAATGGCTATGGATTCGGCGAGGTGGTTCTTTTCGACCATCAATACAAAGAGACTGTCGTCAACCTGGAAGAGAGCATGTCTAGCATATTTGGTCAAAAATTCCCCGGCAACCTAGACTTTCACGAAGCGGAACTCACATCGAGAGGAACAATCCTCGTCACGGCTTACAACACTACAACTGCGGACCTAAGGCTAATCGGGGGCCCCGTGGATGGCTACGTCGCCGACTCCATGTTTTTCGAGATCGATATCGAGACCAAGGAGATCCTCTTCAGCTGGAGTTCCCTTGAGCATTTTAGAATTGAAGATTCAATGCTTCCCCGCGTTACGACAATGGGAAATGGAGGTCAGAGGAACCCTTACGACTTTTTCCATCTCAACTCGATCCAGCTTGTGGGCCACGACTCTTTTCTCATTAGTAGCCGACACTTTTGGTCTGTTTACCTGATTTCGCGATCTGATGGACGAGTGCTCTGGGAGTTGAAGGGAAACAGCAAGGGTGGAAACTTTGGAGCTCTACCGGCTCATGGACGATTCCGTTGGCAGAACCACGTCAGGGCTCACAATGCTACTTCAACAGGCATGATGATTAGCATGTTTGACAACCACAACTCAGAAGAAGACAACGGAAAGACTCCCTCAAGAGGTCTTCTTCTAAAGTTGAAGCTTCCTCCAGATCCGTCAGAAAAGCCCACCGTCCTCCGCGTGCTACAATCCGACAGAGCCCGCTTCTCAACAGACTACGGAAGCTACCAACTAGACCTCAGCAACAACAACCAATTCGTAAGCTACGGCGAAGGCGGCGTAGTCCAAGAGTTCGGTCCCGGCGATGGCACTGACCTCCGCTGGGAAGGTCACTTTGGACATGACGACTCAATACAATCTTACCGAGCTTTCAAGCAGACGTGGCATGGTACACCTGCGCAGTGGGATCCGGCCCTGGTGGTGGAGAAGCCTAACGACGTGGTGATGGGCTACGTTAGTTGGAACGGGGCGACAGATATTGAAGCGTATAACGTGTATACCGTTGAACCAGGCGTTGCGATGCGTCCCCTCGGAAAAGCAGTAACTTGGGGTTTCGAGACGGGATTTGACTTACCAGTTGCTTTCAACAAGACGACTTGTCTGATGGTGGCGGCTGTAAGAGGAGGACAGGAGATTCGACAGTCGAATGTGGGATGTATAGAGGGGACAAAGTTCAAGTCGACGTTCAAGGTGGTGGAGGATAAGAAGACGTCGAGGGCAGGAGGTATGCTT
The DNA here is from genome assembly GCA_003947045.1 of Fusarium ambrosium. Lineage (NCBI taxonomy): Eukaryota > Fungi > Ascomycota > Sordariomycetes > Hypocreales > Nectriaceae > Fusarium > Fusarium ambrosium. The sequence goes on from NIZV01000116.1 coordinate 79,387, forward strand.
CAAAAGATCTTGGGAGGTCTGGTGTGATATGGCAGGCTTGTCATTTTATAGTTTGCAGCGATATTCAACATTTACAATAATTGATCTTTTGAACGCGAGGTTAGTTGCAGTGCAACGTTGTCGCTCACTCCTGGTGTCAACAAATCAGCCTCAAAGATAGGTTTGCCTATTATAGACATTGAAATGTGATGAGCTGCCATTCTTGGGATGTCTGGGTGGAGGCTGACTTGCAAAGCAGTTGGCATGTTCAAGTCCTCGTATGAGAGGTCATCGCTGCTTGAAGGGTACCGCCCCGAGCCAGTGCAAGGGATGTGTGATAGTTGAGGTGGGCAATTCAGGAGAAGACACCAATATGGAGGGTTACGAGGAGGTTATCAAGTACCCCCCGGATTATGATGATGCGGACTATATAGCCAAGTGGATGAGTAAGTTGAAGTATGAGGGAATGGACAGTCGTGATGCATCAATGGCTGTAATACAACCCATGTTCATATCACCATCACCGACCGGGTCTCTGAGAAATACAAAAGAGCTTCAGGGAGAGCCCCAAGAAGCAATTCATCCTAATCTTCACCCATCACCGGTAGAGTTCGGCCTCTGAGGACCAACATGAATTCGTATATTCCACAGGGGCCCTGGCTACCGACCCTCTCCAGGCTACCGACCCTCTCCAGGCTACGACATCCACCAAGCTTCGAAAGTGCCGCGAGCACCCCGTCACGCTCTTCAAGGCAAAGGAACCTCTCCGGGAAAAGGGGGACATGAAGAAGAGAGCCTGCTATGACGGTCCTAAGTAGAGAGGCTGCGACAAGGGATATTGTTGGGGGAAGTGTAATAGAGGTGTTAAGGGTGCTAGTGTTGGTGGGCGTGGGAAGATGGTACTGGTTCCTGGATCCAGTGCCATAGCAATAAGAATTACCACGCTTTTTATAAAAAGATTTCTATGACTTAGGGTTGCGGTGCTGGTAATTATAAGACTTGTAGGTGTAGCTGCTAGAGGGTCCTCATGGTTACTTGTGTTGTCTTTTGTCAATCCAATCTTTTTCATCACCTCAAGGCTTCTGCATATGATGCTGAAGAGTCATGGGCGGGCCTGTTTGGCGGATTAGGGACGAGATATAAGACAATTGAATGGATGAGAATGTTTCTGTCGGTTGATCATGGTGTCACGAGACATACCACTTCACATACAACACCATTATAGAGTGAAGAGGGACTCTGCCCTGACGTTTTGTGTACCCAGTAAGCTAAATATACCAAATAGGAAAAATATTCGTGCCTTACCCCGAGACTGGCGATCCTTCCTGCAACAAGCCTTCTTGCATTACCTGATATGTCCACCTTTCCAGTATTCAAACCCGATCTCGACATAACCCGACCTATACGAATAGTCTCACCCACACAAAATAGAAAGGATCTACCCAAGTTTCAACCTCGTCACACAACACCAAACCCCTACCCGTCAGCAAGGCACAGATTCGGATATCGGGTCAGCCTAGTCTCAAGTAAGACGACTGATCGACGTGTCCCTCGGAGGATTATATCCAAGACAAGATTCAACTGCCGTAGCCAATCAGGTAGTCACCCGAGAGTATTGGATTACCTCGCCGGGCAGGGATCCGCGGACTAGATGGTAGGATCAGCAGAGACATCGTGAGCTTCATCAAGATATTCATGTTGTGGAATGTAAGCGCGGAGGGCGAGTCTGGCCGAGGGGAAGATGATCAATTTACTTCAAACTACACCGCTTGGAAGGGCAATGGATGAAAACTATAAAGAGTTGGTGATTCTCTCCGGAGATGATATTCTTTCATCAACAACACCAAGAACAACAACTTCCATAAACAGTACACTGAATCAGACCTTCCTTCCCTTCGACATGAAGTTCTATACCGAGATCACCCTCATCGCTGCAACTGCAGCCACCCTTGTCCAAGCTGCCAGGGTCAACGTCTGTAAGGGCCAGGGCAAGACGGAGTGCATCCCTGTTAACGCCCCAGCGTTTATCTGCACCAACCTCGTTTCTGCAGGTAAGAGGAACTTTCTCAAGATAGAACCCATAAATTCTGACCTGCATTGGTAGACGGACGTCCTTTCATCTCTGGCTACTCTGATGGCGCTGTCTGTGACATCTACAGTTCGCCCAACTGCAATGGGATTGGAAACACTGTTGATGGTGCTGGGTGGTCTAAGTTTCCTTTCAATGTTTGGTCTATTGAGTGTTAAGGTACAGTACTCAAGAGACTACAAGTCGTTTAGTTTTACTTGCAGAGGCTGGTCGTGATGGAGGCACGAGCCGAAAGCTGGGCTCTGACATACACTACAGTCGTTACTTCGAGTTTAAATAAGATAGTGAGCACAAAATCATCGTGAGGATTACACGAAAGTTTTAAACTAGTATTTAGTGAACGAGGGATCTGGACATTTTATTCCACCCTTTGATTCATCCTTATCTGCGAGTCTAGCATGGCCAAATTCACTAGGAAGTGCGCTGGGATAAGAGAGATAGTTTTGAACTCAAGTATATCTAGTGTCGTATATGCTTTAGATGGCCACTAGGCTATATTTACTGATTTAAGATGGCTAGCATTTAGAAAATAGACTTGAGCTAGCTCCACGATTTGCCAACAGTCTTCTCTCAGACAGTGGTCTACGCTAAGGTAAATAGACAAGATTGAGAAATTCATTTCGTGTATTTGTTAGAAAAGTCTAGAGAATCAATAGAGTGGATGAAGCAGAGCCCTTGGTGGTGTCCGAGTTGCTTTCCGGTTCACTACCCAAGATTCAAAGGTTTGACCTCCTTTTTATCCCTGGAACATCTAGAAACAATAGACAAAAGCTCAAAAGTATGTTTGAATCCCGTAAATTATCTATTTAGACTCTTGAGAGTGAATAAATGTTCCTGCGTAAGCTTACGATGAGTCTTTTGTTCTTTGGATGTGTGGTCAATTCGTTTAAAGGGAAAGTGAACCAAACAACAATGAACCTAAAGTGCTAGATGAAATCATGCTACCGTAGGGACTTGGTGAAATTTAAACTGTAATGTTTGCACTTCCATTGGCATTGACTTCGAGTACTTGATGTGACTGTGAGCTACCTGCACAGGTCGTCCTCCTACCTAACCCCCCTCACAGAGCACGAGTGTACAACTCAAGCCACACTGAGATTCCTGGCAACTGGAACCGAAACCCTTTACGCGAGTAGCTGTAAGTATTCAATAAATAAGAACGGAAGCATGCCTGCCCAACCCGAGAGATAGCCGATCGAAAGCCAAACCACCCACCCCAAGACGGCTTTCCCTTCCCGGCAACCCAAAGATGAGGCCATCTCATGCAGAATGACCCGTCATAGACGCAAGCGGGATAAAATTCTCCTCAAAACGTGGGGAAATATCCATATGAAAACGGTCGAGTGCAGTTGAGACATGCCGCTCGTGTCACGTCGGCAACAAGGAATGTGGATATCAGGTTGCACATGTGCAGAACGGCTTCGGCAGATAGGAATGGAGCTTTGAGAGAAAGAGTTATTGGACAGCTGAAAAACACGAGAAAAGTCAAAGAGAGGGGGTTGTGCATACCTCTGTCGAATGATTCTTGGCAAGAGGGTCGGGAGTAAGGTTTGGACAAGCCCGGCTAACTCTACTTAAAGAGGCTTCATGCCAGTGTCAAACGTTCATCTCCTCATCCACATTCACCTTAGCTATCCAATACATTCCCATATTACCTCAAAATGCCGTCTTTCACTCAAAATTTTATGAGTGGTTCTCTCGGGACTAAAGGCTCTGATCTCCCACTCGAAGACGCCAAAGCTGCCATTGACGCCTGCTCTTCGGATCTGAAGCTCATCAGCAAGACCATTCATGATAATCCTGAGCTTGGCTACAAAGAGTTCACGGCTCACAAGGTCATCACCGACTTTCTCGAGAAGCAGGGTTTCGCCGTGACTCGACATGCCTACGGCCTCGAGACTTCCTTCGAGGCTGAGTACGGATCTGAAGGTCGTCTCGTCGTCTTTTGCGCCGAGTACGATGCTCTCCCTGACATTGGCCATGCGTGTGGCCATAATCTCATCGCGACTTCATCCATTGCTGGATTCGTCGGCTTGGTCGGCGCAATCAAGGCATCTCCCGTCAAAGGACGAGTTCACATCCTCGGCACCCCCGCGGAGGAGGGTGGCGCTGGAAAAGTCAAGCTCCTGGAGGCTGGCGCCTTTGAGAATGTTGACAGCGCCATCATGATGCATCCAACTGCTGAACATGCTTTCCCCGAAGGCATCAGAGCGCTGGCGGGTGTCAAGTTCATCGCCAGCTTGAAGCTCAAGGTCGAGTTTCGCGGTCACACGGCACATGCTGGCGGAGAACCGTGGAAGGGACTGAATGCTCTTGATGCTGCTGTATCGTCGTATACCAACATCTCCATGTTGCGACAACAGGTGCGACCGGATGAGCGCATTCATGGAGTGATTGAGGATGGAGGAACTGTGCCGAACGTGATCCCCGAGTACTCGAGGGTGAACTACTACATCCGTAGTCCGACCATCAAAGGCGGAAGGGAGTTGCTGGACAGAGTCAAGAACTGCTTTGAGGCAGCGGCCAAAGCGACAGGATGTGAGCTGAACTACATCGAGTGAGTCCAATGTCTACCCATAAAACGCCCTACTAACGTCAAAAGGTCGCCCTCGTATACGGAGCTCCGGATCAACGACACTCTAAGCAACGAGTTTGCAAAGATCATGGGAACTCTAGGCGAAACGGTGATCCCTCGAAGCGACGACCCCTTCACCTTCTCGACCGACATGGGCAACGTCTCCTTCGCCGTGCCCTCATTCCACGGAGCCTTCGGTATCCCTGCACCCTTGGACGCAATGCCTCACCAGGCCAAGTTTGCTCAAGCGTCAGGCACAGAAGTCGCTGTTGATGTCGCCCTCTCTTGCGCTCAGGGCATGGCGCTGCTGGGATGGAGGGTGTTGACGGATGATGATTTCGCGGCGGGGGCTTGGAAGGACTTTAACACTCCGGATTATGATGGTCAGGAGATAACTTCTCGGGCGGAGATGAACGCCATGAGGGTTATGTAAAGGAACTGAGATGGGTGAAGCTTGGAGATGATTCAGGGAGCATTGCCTGGCTCAGGACGGGTTTGCATGGGATATACAAAGGACAGAATGTATTGCAAACAATAGCTAGCATCGGCAAACACGCTTGTTCAATGTTCAATGAAGCATACGTGTCGGAATCGAGAAGTCCCCCATATCTCGTTCGCAGTGCATGCCTAAACTCGCGCGCTGCCTTTGTCACAATATCAAAGCAATCATCATCATCATTCACTACACTCACGGCAATGTTTGCGCTACGATAACATTTATTTAATTACTAAGAAAGCCCGTGCAGCAGTTATCCGTGGGGTGCTTGTATTGTCCGGCAAGCATATTTTGCCTGGTAGCTGGCAACACCTGGCAGCCAGTGTTCACTCCCGGGCTCATCTATTTATTCCACCTTTTTCTCTGCCTCTTCTTTGCCTTCTCACATCCCTACCTTTGCAATCTAAAGGTCAAACTTTAGTCATCTCGTCACTATTATTCTTCAACGGCCTTGACGATGCCATCCCCGAGCACTAAAGACACGCAAGCCCCTAAGGGAGATCAAACCCCCGAGGGAGATCAACCCGCTGAGCAGCTATCAGACTCCTCAAAGGATGCCATCGAGGAGCTAACCGCTAATAAGGCCCAAAACCAAGCATTGTCTGCCCACGAAACGCCTGTACTTGACGTGAGCACCGTTGCCACCCGAAACAACCTGGATGGTGTGAGTCTCTATCGTTATTATCCCGATTATGCCTTGAACTCAACTAACTATGTTTCCTTAGTTCGCCGAGCTAATTCGGGGAATCAACCAACAAGTTTCGGACGGTGTGGAGGGGAGCAGGTCAGTCTTTCACCTTTCACACAATCACTCCAGTCTTCCTATCCTCTAATAAGCTCCTAGGAATGTCCCGCGACACGAACCCGTCGAAGAGTATAACACAGATGAATACACGACCTGGGCAGGTCTCTTTGATCATCGCAATTCATCCGTGCCTATACAGGATTATGCACGTTTTTTTGGGTCATGGCCATGATGAATTGAGGCGCCGTCCAGGCTGGTTGGGGAACGGTCGTGAACACCGGGATGAGTTCCTCGGAATCGAGAATTAAGGAGATATATGGATAAGGGCAGACGACTAGAGATATGGTTTGGTCATTAGGGATCAGCCTGAGAATAAGATACTCGAACTGGTAGTCAAAGACACATGGCCATTGTAGATTCATGAGGGATCCATGTGTACGTGATCGTTATTCTTGGTGGTCTGTGATGGAAGTTAATGGGGATGATCTATCGTGCGCCCTTTCCTGTCGAGTGACGCCCATCGCAAGTAACACCTGCCTCATGACTGACAACGGCGCAAACATGAATCCACGATTCTCCATGTGTGACAGACCCAAATTGTTTTCTTTCTATTATTTCGCAGGTTCTCTTCCGAACTCGAGTCTCCATTCACCACCACATGCTGCCTACGCTCATAAGCACTCTCTCGGGCCCCGGAAGCATCGAACTCCGCTACAATGGTTGCTCAACAACCATCATCTTCCGTAGTATAGTGGTCAGTATGCAAGCTTGTCACGCTTGAGACCCGGGTTCAATTCCCGGCGGGAGAGATCGCCAGCATCTTCAAGATGCGATTCCTTTTTTTTTGTAATTTTTTTTTGCTCTTTGTTGGACGTTAAAATGCTGGTTTGGAGATCATTTTCGTGGTGTTTTTACCCGCGAGGGGATTCCCGGATGGATGGCGGGGTTGGTGGGCGCGTGCACTAAATTTTAGTGGGGGTCCCCTATATCTTGGAAGGCACGCCTGGGCATCCATGATGGACGGGATGGAAACCACCTTTCCGGGCGAGCAGCCCCCGTTCACCGTCCACGCCCTTGCCTACGCTTCACAATTCCCTTTCTTTTTATGCCCGAGGTATTGGAGTTGGAGTTATACAGGGGCATCATTGGAATGATGGGATGACAATGATGATTGCCTATGCCTGTCAAGCTGCTGTGGCACGGCAATCATCCTGCAGAGGTTGGCCGCAAAACAGGTCTATCAGGATGGCAGTGAATCACCAACAAGCAGGTGCACCAACACCAACAACTCTTTATCAAGTCTGCCTCGCCAGTTGAAACAGTACAGATGCCAAGGGTTGTCTTTAATGGTGGGAATAGCCTGAAAATATGGCCAACCTCTCACGCAAGGCATGCGGGAGGCCGTACTCCAATTACATGACCTCGTTCCCCTCGGTGAAGTTGAGCGCAACTCTTCCATCTACCTACTTTCACCTCCCTTTCCACGGAGCCTTTTTCATTTAAAAAGCAAGTGACGAACCAAAAGATCTTTTGCTTCTTTCGATTAACATGCACACCGTCGACTCCATCTTTTGTTGCGTCGCTTGCCGAAGCACCTCCACGCGGGTCGAGCCCGCCGGGGCGATCACCAACGAAAAGACGATCATCACTCATCAACCAGTCCCCTACTCGGACGATGCGGCCGATCAATTTGTCAACATCCTTCAAACGCACAGTGGTTCTCGCGACGAGCTCCATCGACGACTGAATGAGGTCGTGTCTGCCAACGGCTGGACCGAGAGCCTCGCCGAAGCGATCCTCCAAAAGATGGAGAAGCTCATCAAGGAGGGTGCCAAGATGGCCCAGCCCATGGCGGACGCGATCAAGAAGGCGACTGATACCGCTCTGGAGTTTGCGACGAAACATCCAGTTTATACTGCCCTCATCGCGGCGGGCACCATCGTCGCCATTGGCGTGTTTGTCATTTTCGACCTCGCGTGGATATTGAATGCCCTCGGTTTCGCGGCGAAGGGGCCTCGTCTTGGTATGTTGACTCCAAGTTCACTGTTTATCTCCTCCTAACGCTGTACACAGGCAGTTTTGCGGCCCGTTGGATGAGCCAGATTGGCAATGTGTCAAAGGGCTCCATCTATGCCTTCTTCCAGAGACTGGGAATGGTGTTGAAATAGACGGTGGTCTTGGTTGATTGGTGCTCGGCGATGACTGCAGGGCTCCGAAGACAGACTATTCGGGTATGGAGACATTCGGGAGGATGTGGGAAAGCTGCTTCGTGGATCTTGGTTGCATTTGACGATGGCATGGCCTGATTGGCGCTCGGCCACAGTGAGGAAGCTCCGGGGGGAGCTTCGGGCACGCGACAGGTGGTTGGTTCCCTTGATGATATTGCTTTGAAGGATATTGATTGTTCTTTTGAGTGCCCAGCTTAGGCAATAAACACTGTCAAATCAGATCACCCATCTGTGTCTCAGCTTGGATCGATGTGATCGTGTGAGATGGTACAGAGACCAAGTTGAAACCAAGTTATCATGATACAATTAAATGCATCTAAAATACTACGGAAAGTTGCCGATCACGCCAGTTCCACGGCAGAGAAGCGACGATAATGGACCGCCTCCGGCGATCGGCAAGTCAAAGTTGCAATCATCCATCACGACATTGCCAACTTTACCCCGCCATCTTCCCCACGGTCTCGGTCTCCATCTCCAACAAGCAACAGATGATCCATTTCTCGGCCTTGATCCGATTGTCCGAGGTCCAGATCAATTCAACCATTTAAATCTCGACTGCCGTCTTGTTACTGTGATTCTCTTCATCCTCTGTCAACTCTCACTTGGTGCAACAGATCAAGCATCATGCCTCTCCCCACATCGTCGATCTACGAGCCGGCGACGGCCGGCTTCACTGGCTATCCTTCACGGAGAAGCGTTGTTCACAGTACACAAGGCATCGTAGCAGCACCTCAACCGCTGGCGGCCAACTGCGGTCTTGAGATTTTGCGCGCTGGAGGAAATGCCGCTGTAAGTCGCCCATGTCATGTTAAACCCCGCATCCATGATGCTGATAAAGGACCAGGATGCCGCTGTAGCAGTTGGTACGTCGAGAGGAATCGCGGCTGAACAATGACTAACTTCAATAAGCTGCCGGCCTCAATGTCACTGAGCCCGTCTCTACTGGCATCGGTGGTGACATGTTCCTCCTCTACTACGACGCCGCCACCAAGCAAGTCAAGGCTCTGAACGGCTCTGGTCGATCAGGAGCCAAATACACCCTCGAGACCATCCGAAAGGACCTCAAGATCGCCGACGGCACCATTGGCCAAATCCCTACTCATGATGTACTTGCCGCGACTGTCCCCGGCGCTGCGGCTGGATGGTACGACACGGTTGAGAGGTTTGGCAGTGGAAAGCTCAAGTTGAGCCAGATTCTTGATCCTGCTATTAGATTAGCAGAAAATGGATTTCCCGTATCAGAGATTGCTTCGCATTCAGTACGTTTTCTATCCAGAATCAAGACTTTACTAACAAGAACAGTGGAAATCTCAAGAGAAGCTGTTGCGGGATTCCTCGCCCAACTATGCCGAAATGCTAAAGAAGGACCCCAAAGCTGAAAACGGCGTAAGGGCTCCTGGTCCCGGCGAAGTCTTCAAGAACCCAACCCTCGCAAAGACATTCAGGACTCTTGCCACTGAGGGCAAGGAAGGCTTCTACACCGGCCGCATCGCCGAAGAAATCGTCAAGGTCGTTCAAGACCTCGGCGGCCACTTGGAACTCGACGACTTGAAGCACCACCTCGAAACAGGCACGCAGGACACAAAGCCCATATCAGTCAAGTTCCGTGGCCAGGGTCTCGCAAGCAAAGACCCCAATGGAGGCGTCGAGCTTTGGGAACACCCTCCTAATGGGCAGGGTATCGTTGCTCTCATGGCTTTGGGTATAATCGAGCAGTTGGAGGAGCAGGGCAAAATTCCTGTGTTTAAGCCTGAGGACTTTAATACGACACCGTACCTGCATGCCATCATTGAGGCCCTCAGGCTTGGCTTTACAGATGCGAGCTGGTATGTCACAGATCCTGACGTCACAAACGTGCCGACAGAGGGCTTGATTTCTCCCGAGTACCTCGCCGAACGAGCCAAGATCTTTGATCCTTCAAAAGCACACGATGGCGTCCAGCCCGGAAACCCGTCATTCATCTCCCCCGCCCTGCAGAGCTGCGATACCGTCTACTTTACAGTCACCGACTCGGCAGGCAACGCCGCCTCCTTCATCAACTCCAATTACGCCGGCTTCGGCACAGCCATCATCCCCAAGGGATGCGGTTTCACTCTACAGAACCGGGGTGCCAACTTCTCTCTTGACCCAAAGCATCCTAACAAGCTTGAGCCCCGAAAGCGACCTTACCACACCATCATCCCCGGTATGGCTACCAATCTTAGTGATGGCTCTCTTCACTCTGCTTTTGGAGTCATGGGTGGCTTTAATCAGCCGCAGGGCCAGTTGCAAGTTCTTCTAGGTCAAACGGTCGCTCAATTGAACCCCCAACAAGCCCTTGATGCTCCCCGAATCTGCATCGGAGCCGGTATGCCAGATGAGGGCAACGTGCTAGACTGGACTGTCCACGTGGAAGAAGGGATGTCCGAGGAGACTATTGAGGGATTGAAGAAACTGGGTCACAACGTGGTTGTCCTCAAGAACTGGAAGAGAGCCATGTTTGGTCGTGGGCAGATCATCCGGTATACCGTAGATCCGGACGGAACACCAGTTTGGTCAGCAGGTAGTGACCCGAGAGCCGACGGAGGAGCATACCCCCAGTAGATACATCTCATGTTCATTAACCAAAGATATCAAGACATTTTGCCCCATTTTCTGCGGGCTCGTGCCGTTTTCCTGTCTTTGTTAACACCGGCAGATGATATGGTTTGCCCCCTTACCTGTACCACACAAGCCGGCTCCTCAAACTCCGAATCCCATAACAAAATTACTCACAGGGTTACATAGAACCTCCTAGAGAATGATCCCAGTCCCTCTAAAAGATTGAAATAACTCTTCGCGCGCTACTCCCCATAATCGCAGCCTCCCAGTAAGGCATATGCGCCCCATAGCTACGGTAATCCTCGTCGAGACATTCCCAAATCTCATACCCATATGGCTTGTGCTCCAGGATGAAAAGCCAGGGAGGGCCAAAAAGAATCCACGGCTCGAAAACACCACCGTCCTCAGTACTGCATAAGTGGGCGTCAAAAACATTGACAGGCTTTAGCAGATCGACGGGTTCCTTTTGCGCAGAAGTCACTATGAAGCGGGATCGATGAGCGTAGTCAAGCTCCTTGATAGATATGCCCAACACTTCAATGACAGTGGTCTCTAGGCGAGTCTCTGGGTGCCTGGTTTTTCGAAAAGAAGCAATCGCCTTGCTACCCTTTCGAACCGGCTTGGATCTATCGACGACGTCATAAGAGAGGCTGTCCGGATTATCGTACCATACACCAATTTTCGTCCAGTCCACTGCCCATGACGGCAGTCCCCATTGCTTGGCTAGCTGGGGGGGCTGGGGAAGCTGGGGGACTTGACGATACCGGAATACTGACAGGATCTTCAGACTGTTCTCGAAGAGTATAATGCTCTTGGTTGTCTCGGTGAGGACATCGACCAAGGTGTTGTCAGCCGAATAGTCGGGGATTATACCGTAGCCGGGGTCAGCGAGGCCGATAAAGGCGTAAATGGAATCCCGATCATCAGAGGCCTGGCAGTTCTTGGAATGAATTAGAAGAGCCGTCAGGTTGCTGGTGCCCTCCCAGCTAGCCTTGGTCTCGAACATGAGCTCGACTCTTGAGGCTGCCTCCAGGACGCCATCGTGGTGCCATTCCTTGACCTTTAGAACTTCGATGATGAAGGCAATGTGAACCATGAGAAAGGGGCCGTAGAACACGTGGACAAGACTGTTGCATCGTTCAAGTGTAAGCCGGGCCTCCTCCCAGGAGATGTCATGATGCCCAGAGAGAAAGGTTGCATGAGCTGACACCATAAACTCCTGAAAGACCCAGGCTCTGCTCCACCATGGACTTTCAATGATCTCGTCATAAAATGCGACCATGTCCTCTAGGATATCAGTGGCTGGATTCTCGGGGTATAACGACTCGCGAAGGGTTTGAGGCCATGTGTGGTCTTTGTTCTTAGAAATCTCGATAAACCACTTCATGCCCCTACCCTCAGTATTGGATGTTGACAGACAAACGAGAGTTTGCTGTGCGCTCTCATAAATATCACTCATGAAGCCGACTTGGTGAGATCTCTCGGATAGATCAGCCTGGTTGATGCAGATCTGGTCGGCCCAGAGCAGAAGAAAGTCTTGATCGCCAGGGTTTGCTTGTTTCGCCCAAAAGTGTCTAGCACATTTCAGCGCGTGGCAGAGGTTGGCAAATACATTGCACTTGACGCCGTTGACGAGAATGACGTCTGTGTTTCGTGGATTGCCGGCGCAATAAGATAGGGCCAGGTATTTGCCTCGCAGCTCGGCGATGGGTGCGCTGGGCAGCAGCTCGCACTCAACAGCTCGTCCGCTACCGGGATCGGGAAGCACTTTGATAAGGCGGATCTCTCGACGTGCGGGATCGAGTGTCTTGTATGGGGTTTTAGATAGGAAGTTGCTGTTCTCTGGGGTGCAAAAGATGTCGTGTCCAGGTAGGCTCTTGTCCTTCTGGCGAGGACTCGAGGACTGTCCGTTTTCGTTTTCGCCATCCATAGTCATCAAAGGACGAGAACTTTTCATATCCAAGTCATTGGATGATCAAGTTATAATCTCGAAATGAGTATTTTCGATATAGAATTCGTGGATGAAGGGGGGAAAATATGATCGGCTGAAGAGGGGAAGCCGTCGCCAAGAGAGATAGCCTCGTTCGATGCTGACTTGATGCACCCTTTCCAGCTGGTGTTTTTGGCGCAGGACACGCAGCCCAATACCATGCGAGCCTGGTGCTCAGAGCCTGGTGCCATCAGAGCCCACACAGCCAAAGCAGGCAGATAGATAAGCGGCGTTCTAATGCCAGGTCTTCGCTTTCCTTCAATTCTAAGCAAAGACAGAATTACCCCGATAGCGATATGCCCTTCGCGGGTTCCGTGATTGGCTCGTTGCTCCGAAACATCAGTTGATACAACGTCTGCTTTCGCAACTGACAGAGAGCGTCCGACGGGTCATGGGTGCCTAGATACACAAGCTCTATCAAGGCATCTGAGTCATTATATCAGCTCTCATGCGCGACTGCGGCGCTGCATCTCCAACACTGCAATGATCGTAGCAAAATGTAGCAAAAAGGCCTCCCCATCTTGGCTCAGAGCAATCAACAACCCTCGTATTTCGAAAGAGCTGCCTAGCTGCCTGCCTAACAGCTGAGTCTTCCACCCAATTAGAGGCGTTTCTGCGGCAGAGTTGGGTGGCATCTGCAAGGCAGATTTGCCAACAGCACTCCACTTATGGGCGTATCTACTCAAGAGCAGAGACAACAGATCCTGAAGCCAACTCAACTGCCTATATATAAAAAAAAATACATATAATTGCCACAGTTACCGTGTGGCTTGTCGTTGGTCATTGACGTACCATTCACAACCCACTGCTCTATTCCGCCACAATGACCTCGGCTAACTGTACTTGCCCACTGGCAGACTATCAGATGATTGTCGCCGATAATGGAAAGCCTACTGACACAATGACTAACATATCCGAAGGACTTGGACATAGTATCCGAGGCCGTAAGGACGATCATAGGTTCGCTGACATTGTCAAAGCATATCCGTCGCGTTTCACGTCGAGTGCTGGGATATCAGGACATCAACTCCTAAGGTGGAACAATCGCCTTCACTTACAGGGTCTAGTTGAGATGACCCATGAGTTTCTCTGCACGAGTGGGAACGGGCTTCTTTTTTGGCCTGATGAAAATGAGAATGAGCACAAAGATCCATTGAGATATTCGGAGGATCGGGATGAGTAGGTCACACCCTGGTATTATAGCCATATATCATCACTGACATTCCAACATAGAATATTTGAAGAAATGGTCCGGTTGTTCTTCAAGATTAATGACAACCAGAGAACTAAGCAAAAGCGCCTTTTGCGTTCGCGTAGGGTCTCACAGGATCATAGACAAATCCTTAATACAGGCTCGGTTGACGGACGGCCTCCGATTAGAGAGGTGCCAGTCGGAGGGCGAATGCAGCGTCCAACAAAAAGCCCAGATGATCTTAATGTACTTCCCTTTGCTATTGCACACCACCCTCTCGCAAACCATTTTGCTAACCACCGTGCAGTTAGATCCCCTGGTTTGGGACAGACCTGCAAACAAACCTCATCGTAGAGTCAAACGACGGCGAGACGACCGGGGCAGTTGGTTATTTGATGCGTATTCCGACCGCGAGCAGGACAGAACCTCTGCAGGTCCGTCTTGCCGTCGGGAACAAGTGCCCAGCGATGAGCTCGCGGAGGAACCTAGGGGCCCAGAGAATGCTACCATGATTGATCCACCGACTCAATCAGACGTAGAGATGGATAACACGACTTACAATAGAGCAGGTATTGGACACCCTCAGCCGATGAACATGGACAGAACATCAGAGTCAAAAGAGCCAGAAGACCAAGAGGGTACAGACTATGACAATAGAGCCTTCTGGCCATCGTCGGGTCAATCGCGAGAAGTACCACAGAGTCGCCAAGGACTATCGCGAGGTCCCTCCGAGCCAGATACTCAGCCTGTCGAGGAGCCAGCGTCTCCAGAATCCAAGACCAGCCCCATCTTGGCACCTACAACACCTGCAGTTATCCACGATGTCCATCTCATTTTCAGTGTCCAGACCTTCCCATGGCTGAACCAGATATGGAATCCCAACCGGCACTTTTTCCACTACACGCTCAAGGCCTTGTTTGAAGAACTACCCTGGCGAGGGCCGTTCCACAAGGTGGTTATGTTGCTAGAGTTCCCAGGCGGTGTTATCATTGAAGATGTGCAGAGAGATGACGAGATGAGATTTAGGATCGTCTTGGCGAGATTTGAGCAAAAGATTGAGACGTTAAGGGCGTGCTATGCTGCCCCGGATCGAGATGTTGTTCTTGAGGTTTCCCTGGAGCCAATGGGGCGTTACCAGGAACCGAGTGAACGAGTACAGGCTTTGCTCAGGAGCACGTGCGATAGGAAGAATTGCTTCATTAGACAGTTTAGATATGATAGACATTTTTCATAGATTTCATAGATTTTTATTTTCTCAGTTGTTCAATTAGTCTTACACATTGAAAGACATTGCTTGAGATCTGGTGGTGGTGAATAGCGATGTACTAGCTACCCTTGAGCGCGGAGTGAGAAAATCGGGGGATGGACGTATTGACGAACTGGCACGCGAAGAGGTTCTCCATCGCAAAGGTGCGGCAATAAGAGAGAGGATTCTTTCTTGGAATATGAACATGGTAGACTACTTCAACACTTTTGGACCTTTCTGGTGGTGTGGTCGTTAATTGACGATTTACTCACATTCTTGTTCAGAGTCTCCAGACATCCCTGAGATCCATCTTCAACAAAAACAGGAGCCCAAATCTGCATTGACCTCTCTGAATGGTCTCAGACGTGCATAGCGATAATTCGGACCTACGCTCTTGGTCCTTGACATTTTCATGGCTCGATGACTCGAAATTGGTACTGGGTGAGGTTCGTGTTGAAGATCCATGGATCCCAACCTAACATTTGTCAGCCATCGAGCTCAGAAACACCGGATACCAGCACCCAATTCCCTTTGTGATGCAGAGATATACAAGAAAAATCTATTCTTTTGCTGTACTTTATTCATCGCCGTACAGAGGTATCTCATGCCCATGTATCTTATCCATTACATCTCGTAGGTATTTATACACTGACCCGGTCCAGCTCGGATGCCATCTTTCGTCTACTCCTTCTTATCGCCCTCACCAAGCTCTCCCTCAAGGATAACCTTCTTCTCCTCAAAGAGCTTGGCCAGGTCACCGTTCTGGTGCATGGAAACAAGAATATCGCAACCTCCCACAAAATCCTTCTCGACGTAGAGCTGAGGAATCGTGGGCCAATCTGAGTACTCCTTGATTCCCTCTCGAAGCTCTGGATCCTCGAGGACGTTGAAGGCGGCAAACTTTTCCGGGTTGACGCCTTGCAGGCCGAGGATCTGGATCGCGGCGCGGGAGAAGCCGCACTGGGGCATCTCGGGTGTTCCCTTCATGAACAGAACCACCGGCGCCGAAGCGACCGCCTTGTCGATTGCTGCCCGGGTCTGGTCCGAGAGTAGGCGCGCCTGGAAGGGAGTGAGAGGGGAGATGGGTGCGCGGAAGAGGGAGGAGGCCGAGGAGCGGACGGCGGCGGGCCGGGCGGCTTGCCGGAGGAAGGACTTGAGTTAAAAGGTTAGTTGAAACCGGGGCGAAGCCGGAGGGGAAAACATACCGAGGCGACCGTTCGCGAGAACATGTTGGTAGCTGTGAAAGGGAAAGTGGTGAGAGGAGGAGGGATTGGCAGCGGCGCAAAAAGTTGATTAGAGGCCCGGATGGCGGAGGAAACTGGATTAGGTCATGCAAAGAGAGATGGTTTCGGTGCCGTCCCCGGAGAACGGTGGCGATTCGCCAATCAGAGGGCATGCAATTGGTGATACATGTGGCTGATGAGGTGCTCAGCTGTGGCTAGTGTTGTGGCGATCTCGTTACTCCACCCGGTCCCCGATATCAGCTGCAATCCGGCAGAGTAGCCGGTCGAGGGCACGAGATACACGAAACAACCCCCAAATCGACTCATCTTATTCATACTTTTCTCAAGAACCGGAAATCTCGAGCTGAACCAGTCACGTTGTCAGGCCATCTCGAAGGCGGTTCCGGTGCGAGAATCGGCGCTTGCCCCCGTGATGCTGTAGAGTTCGTCGGATGACGCGGGGTGATGGCGGGGTTAGATAAAGGATGGCATCCTCTCTCGAGAAGCTAGAAATTCGTTTTCATAGCCAAGATTTGGATTCAATTGAAATCCTCAATCATATCATATTCTTTTGTATACAAGGCAACTGAACTGCATCAAGTGAGCCGACACAAGCCCTCGAGCTGTATGCACTCCACCACACTGCGGCTTTAACCCGTCACATCTCACATGTATCCGGATAGCTTCATAATCACATCACCACCTAGCTGAATAATCGCCCGCCAAGAAATCTCATCGACTTCGGGAAAAAAAAATCTCAGATTTTTCCCCACGATGCTTCACATCATTCAAAAGGGCCACGACGCCCACCACGAGCACCTCATGCGAAACTCGACCGAAACCCTCGAAAAGGCCCGGAATGATGGCAAGCGTCATATCCTTCTGGCCGCCTCCGGGTCTGTCGCGACGATAAAGCTCGTTCAGATCATCAAAGGCCTCAAGCCACAGTCGAATATTTCCATTCGAATTATCCTCACGCAATCTGCGACGCAATTTCTCTCTGGCTTGACAGTTGAGCAGCCTACAGTGGACGAGCTCGCCCACCTACCCAACGTCGACGCTCTCTACACTGATGCCTCCGAGTGGGCTCAGCCATGGAAGCGCAATGCCCCAATTCTACACATTGAACTGCGACGATGGGCAGACGTCCTCGTAATTGCACCACTTAGCGCAAACACCTTAGCTAAGGTCGTCAATGGCATGTGCGACAATCTACTGACGAGTGTGATTCGCGCCTGGGACACGACGGGAGCCGTCGACGGCAAGAAGAAGAAGATTCTTGTCGCTCCGGCCATGAACACGTGCATGTGGAACCATCCCATCACGGCGACGCAGATCCGTGTGCTCGAGAAGGACTGGGGCGGAGAGAACGGTTGGTTTGAGGTGTTGCGCCCAGTGTCGAAGAATCTGGCGTGTGGAGATGTTGGTAATGGGGCTATGATTCCTTATGAGAATGTTGTTGAAGCGATTGTTGAAAAGATCAAGGCGTGAGGATAAAAGAAAAAGAAAAAGAAAAAGAAAGAGAAAAATGATTAAATGAGGATTTGTACGAGAATTGCTATGGAGGATTGATTCATGTCCCATAGTCACTGGAGGGATTGGTTATGGCGTTTGAGGGACATTAAAATGGACATATTGGATATGCTCAGTGGAAAGGCCTGGAAGCATGCTGAAGGATTTAATAAATTACCATCATTGGATTGACCCCTCGCTCGCTCAATTGCATGAATGAATGAATGAAACTGTTTTTTTTAATCATCTACAGAGATCAACCGTGGAGTATTTCATCGGATTCGATGGATGCTCCAGATCCATTGGTGGCAGGCGCGGGCAGTGTCAAGCAGGAGTCGCTCCTTCCCAACGAAGTTCCAACAGCACATGCATCAACTTCTTTCCATCCAAGTTTTTTTCTTCATTCATCACACTCCCCTCTCATAATCGTCAACATCCCTACTGCCCGTCTCTCGCCATTTCGGAGGGGCGATCATGGATTCGTCCTCTCGCCTCCTTCTCAACTCAACCTCCAGTCTTTGGGGAGATGAGAATGCTTGGTCCTCTACACTACGCGCACGTCTTCGCGATGATCACACCCCGGCGACAAGCTCCTCCACGAAGCCGGCGCCTTACCAGGATGTCTACCAGCAAGTTCAAGCATGTCTGGGGAGTCATTTGCTAGCCCCAAAGCCCGACAAGAAGACTGCACAGCCGTCTGGCACCAGAGACCCAGCAATCCACCTTCGTGGTTAGTTGCCATTCTGTCCGTGGAATATTCCCCAGTTGACTTCAATCAGAGGCCTTTACTCGGAGGGGCATGAACCTTCACTCCTCTGCGATCGAACACCTCGTCCAAGCCCACTCAGAAGTTCAGTCCAGGATCACTGGATTCTCCAATGAAACCGGTGCGACTTTGTCGGAGTGCAACGATCTCTATTCCAACATTGCCTATCCCCTCTCGGCAACTCTGTGTCACTCTGACAACCATCCTCGAGCAACGATTGCTATCCACTTGGCCAACCTGAAGAAAGATATCGCCGCGGCGAAAGAAGAGATACTTCGACTCAGCGACGAATAGGATGCTTGCTGTCGAAGTGAAGCGGAAGCTTGGAGCGCCTTGGAGAAAGAGCTTGAAGATCAAGGTCCCGGGGTTACCGAACTCGATAAAGAGACTGCCAAGATGGCGTATGCGTTCAAGGCAGAGGCGGAAGAGATTGTCCAGACCAAATGTCGACTATTGGGAGAGATTGAAAAGGTATTATTCCACTCTTCACAAGGTATTGCGCTTGCTGACTTGCCTAGGAGTTTAAAGCTGATATACAAGCCGAGACGTTGAGAATGATGCAGAACTTCTTTGCTGATGAGTAGCATGGTTGTCATGTAACCAGAGCTGTCTTTTGATCTGTGTGGAGAACTTGGAAGAATATCACAGGCTCACGTATGTATTGCCATCGCTCAGACAGTCAGCTGTGTCTATTTTATTTATTTTTATTTCTCATTACGGTCTGCAGCTATGCCGCCTCCGCCTCTTCGTGTCGATGCAACATGCACAGGACCACCCTGGTCCTTTTTGTATCAATAATATCCGCTAAACGCCGTTCCATGAACTATCCAATGCAAAAATCCCTTGCTCGACGAGCACTCTTTTTTGAAGCAGATTTATTGCTTCTCGGGAATGACAACACCCCAGTGGTGCTGGGTACGGCCGTACATGATGTCACCCAGCCAGCCCTTGATCTTGCTGGTGACCTCTCCAGGTGTACCCTCAGCACCCATGGGGATGTTAATGTCCTTGCCACGGTGGTGGATCTGGGAAACGGGGCAGATAAAGTACTGAAATGAATGTTAGCAATTGACTGGTGACTCATTCAATTGGGTTCAACTTACAGCAGTACCAGCAGCAAAAGCCTCGATGATGCGACCTTCGGCGTCGGCCTCGATAACCTCGGCGATGTTGTACTTTCGCTCGGTAATCTCAAACTCGTCACCCAATCGCTCGCGGGCCAGCTCGAGACAGCTTCTTCGGGTGACACCGTCGAGGATCAGCTTATCGTCGAGAGGAGCAGTAATGATCTCCTTCTTGCCGTCCTTGCGCTTCCAGATGACGAAAAAGTTGCTGGCACCGGCTTCGGTACACTCGCCCTGAGCACCGTACAGCCACAGAATCTGATGGTAGCCACGGGTTCGGGCATCGGCGGTGGCTAGCAGCGAAGGACCGTAGTTGGCGCCGACCTTGGCGTAGCCGAAGCCACCAACCCAGGCGCGGACCATGTCGTCGGGAGAGGTGTGAAGTCGCATTCCACCGGCGGGAGCATCTAGGCGGGGCATGAAGGTGACAATGATGTAGAGGAGGGCGGCCTTGGGAGCACCAACGCCGAGCTGAGGAGCGGTGCCGATGACGGTAGGTCGGATGTAGAGGAAGTTTCCAGGCTGGTCCTTAGGGAGCCACTTGGGGCCATCGACGGAGAGGAGAGCAGTCATGAGCTTCTCGATCTCGCTGGGCTCGAAGATGGGGAGGGAGATTCGGCCAGCAGACATTCGGAGACGGGCAGCATTGCGGTCAGGACGGAAGATGCGAAGCTTGCCGTCGTAACCACGGTAGACCTTGAGACCCTCGAAGCACTCAGTAGCGTAGTGCAGGACCGAGGCGGTGGGCATGAGGCTAAGAGGACCGTAGGGCTTCAGCTCGGGAGCAGCCCAACCGGTGGACTGGTGCCAGGAAGCGAGGACCATGTGGTCGGTGGCGATGGTCTCGTCGCCAGCGTGGGCAGTGGCCTCATCGGGTACGGCACGAGGGTTCTGGGTGTAGGTATAGGTGAGCTTTGAGGCGTCGAGGGGAGCCTGGTTAGACTGTCCGTTGACAATGGCAGGTTGAGCGGCCTCCTTCTTGTGGATGGCAGCGGCCGTCAGGTTGACGTCCTGAGTTTCGACAGCAGAGGGAGCCATGGTGATCAATTGAGTTGCAATTGGGGTCGAGTTGAGGTTGTGAAAGAGATGATGTCGATGTGACTCAGTTTGATGTGACTCAAGTTTACAGCAAACAAATAGGTGGGAGCTACAACAAGCACGTCAAGCAGCACACACTACTACAGAGGCAATGCAAAAGAAACAAGATGAGTCTGAAGAAGCAAGAAAAGAAGAAAGGAACAAAAGCCAAAACGGAGTCTGCAGAGGCAAACTTTATACCAGGGGGCGGCGTTCTCATGACTGTGACTCTATTGTTCTATCTCCACCAACCTACCCTTGGACTAGAGGAGGGACCGCCGAGAAAGGAGGCCAGGTGACTCGTTGCGAAGAGAAAAAAAAAAAAAAAGTCCGTCCCCGCCAACCCCGGATAGCCCGTCTCTGCCCGCACCGCTTCTCGGCTCCGGGCGTAGGTTGATAAACACGGGAGAGTGGGAGTGGCCATGATGAGGTGGTACATGGGTAGCCGCGCAACGCGGTATGCAAGCGATAGGTACTTTACTTTAACACATCCGGGTTCGACGTGGGTCTCCCCCCCCCCGAGTTGGAGGGGGTGAGAAGGGAGCCGCCTTGGGGCCAGATTGTGTTCAAGAGGGGTTCCACCATTGGATTGCTTGGCTTCTGGACTTTTTCTGAGAGTCATTGGCTTGGAGTTTGATAGAAGTTTCTACTCAAGGGGGATCTGCGTGCCACCAGGAGATTGAAAAGCCATGACATGGAAAATTCTTTGGTTGTCCTTCTGTCTCACCTTACCCAGCAATGTTACAATGGTCACGTCCATCTCGATTTCTACAGGGATTCCAATGGCCGAGGTCGGTTCGGCTCTTGGTGAAGTGCGGAAACAAAAAGCAAGCAGAATTGTCAATTCTACCCTTCCAGACTTGAACCCCACCTACAGGGCGCTTGTTGTCCACAGCAGATAACGACTACAAGCAATAAGGTAAAAACCACCTTGGATTGCGTGTTTACTCGCGAGATGGTCACCTGCTTCTTCAATCCCTGCTTATCATTTCTGATAGTGACTTGGTCTGACCTACCTTTCTAATCTGATTGTTTTTATTTTGCATATTGTTCTTCTTTTTCGTGTGTGTCACCCCCTTCGGCCTTTGTTCAGTTGGATATCACGGGGGGGCGGAATTGGCGGCGCCCACCGCGTCTAACCGCCAATTGCCATTTTTCACTGCGCCCCCCGCGCCGGCTATGATGAGGTCATTGGTGAGCCGCGCCCAGCAAGGGGAAGGAGGGAGAGGACAATGGGACACAAGCTCCGGGTCACATTACATGAACCTGCAGCGGGCTTATCGACGATCGGGGCTGCCGACTAGAGCCGTGCTACCACGGGCTCGAGTACGTACTCGGCTTTTCTGAGGAGGGGTTGGGGTTGCACGGCAGATATGATCCATGTTCTTATCGTGAGTTGTCATGATGAGAAGAGTGTCGCCCGGCTAAATTACCTACAGTACCTTATGCAAAAGGTTGTGTTTTTGTATTTACTAAATTTGTTTCTAGGTATCATGGTTAACTGATTACTTTCCCATCTCTTAACCCGTACAGCCTGTTGAAAGACCCGAATTTCCTGTTCCCATCATCATCAACACACCCTTGTCTCGTGACCCAAGCCAGACCGCCAATCCAGCCACATCAAGCCCTCTCAGCCTCCTTCTGACGCTGCTCCTCCTCGAGAATCTCACGCTCTCGCGCAGCAGCCTCGACTTCGGCCTTCATGCCCTTGGCCCTCTGTCGTGCTTCGTACATGTCGCGGCTCTTCATGATGCGCTGGACAATCTCGCCGGCGTTGACGTGGGCGAAAGTGTGGTCGCCTACTTCGCGGTAGATTCCCATGGCTTTTGGTGCCGTGTAGGGGTCGTAGGTTAGGGGGATGAAGGAGGTTGGACCGTGGTAGACGGCGTCTGGGAGGCCGCGGGGTAATGAGCAGAGGTAGCTCTCTGTTGGCGTGAATGGGGCGCCAAAGACGACGGCGTTGATGTACTGGGAGCTGTCAGGATGTGTGATTTTGTATGATAAGAGGGATGTTTACTGACCTTGCACTGGAGAACACAGAGACCACGCTCGAAAATGTTCATGATGGGATAGTTGACTCCCTTCCACTGGTTAATGACCTCGTCATCATGAACACCAACAACGACATAGGCAGGAGGATAATCCTCTCCCTTGCCCTTGCGCTCATTAACGGCCTGCTCAGAGTACCAACCCTCCTCTCTTGCAAGCTCCTCCTCCTGGAGAAGCACCCGTCGGAGAAACTCGATGTGGCCGCTGGAAAAGAGATCGTATCCGCCATCAACGTAAACGACGCGCTGGCCGGGCTTGGGTCCAGGTCCCTCGATCAACTGGCTGAAGACGCCCTTTTCCTCCTCACCATCCTCTGCCTTGGCTTCTCTGGAAGCCTTCCATTGCCAGACTTCGACGCCGGGGGCTTTGCCAGACTTGTCAGTGGCGTAGAGCTGCATGCGTTCCAGCATGGCCTTTCCTTCAGCGACGCGTTCCTCCTCAGTGCCGTTGCCTTCTTCACCGGCTAGCTTCTTCTCAAGAGACTTGATGAAATGCGTTCTGGTGCACAGAAGCATGCGACCGACGAGGTCGGTGGTGGAGATGCCAGGAGAGCGCTTAACAACCTTGAACCGACCAGCCTCCTTGACGAAGCGATAGCAATCGTTTCCGTCACTATCAGAGGTGATGTCGTCGCCGTGAACGACATACTTGCAGCCGTAGTGAGAGATGTAGGGAAGTGAGGTGACGTAAGGCGCATGGCCTACAGAGCGCGTTACCCATCGACAGGCGTCTGTAGCCGCGAGACTATGATGAGTTAGTAGACGTTGAGTGAAAAGTCTGCCGCTCGACAGACCGGAGCGTGTAAATAATCACCGTTCTTCGAGGGTCATGACAGTGGGACCCTTGTTGGCGAGGATGGCCTCATCCGAGTGGACGCCAGCGTAGAGTTCAGTGCCAAGCTGACGAGCTTGAACAATAGCACCAGCATGGCCTATTTGCGTTCAGTTAAAGTCCAAAAGGACGACTGTAGATGACCTACCGTGGTGGAAAAAGTCAAAGCAGCCATCGACCCAGATACGACCCTCAAGCAACTCAGGCGCGGGTTCACCTTCAAGATGAAGTTCATCGTTGGTGGGGTCAGTGGATGCCATGACGACGATCTAGAGATATGAAAGACTTGGATACTGTGTAGGTTTCGCACGTGGGGTGAAGGACTCAAGAAAAGATGAAAAAAAAGGGGAGGCGGTGATGAGAAAGGGTCCGATCACTCTTTGGAGGTGTGATGTTAAGATGGGACAAGGTACGTGCGGGAGCTTGGGTGGGCTAATCATTTCGGGGTGTGGGGAGGTTTGACTCTGATTGGTTGGTGCCTGGCTGGTGCGTCTGCCACTTGAAGAGCTTCCCCAAGCTATGTTGTTGTAGATTCATGCACATTCAACGGTGCCAGTTTGTTTTGTTTGGTGTTTTCGTTAAAGATGGATCGCTTTGTATGTTGAATTCATTTGAGACACAAATATTGACAATCTGGAAGCAAATAAACGCGTTGAATCTCTCAAATCCTTCCATCACATGCTTCCATGATGGCCCCACCATCAACCAACACGAGGTTGAGACATACGTACGCCATATCCCAATTCAACAAATCCACCAACGACTTCTCAGTCCAGCGCCGGCCATGATATCGATTTCCGTCATAGCCTCCGAATACCATCTCCGTCGTCTTCGCCGTCTTCTCTCACCGAAGCCCCAGAGTTGACATCTCCGCCGGAGATCAAGACCCACTTTGCCCGGCCCTTGCCCGCCACGTTGCCGATCGATTGGTCTCCGCTTCTTGCTTCGAACGGAACGTCTTCGGGCCAAGATCCCCCGGGGGTCAAATGAACGGCGCCCGACCATGTGGTTAAGGGTATGGATCGAGGACGCGATGATACTTTGGGAAGATGATCCCGATGGGGTTGGAAATACTTAAGTCCAACGTCAGCACCTTCTGACGATCTTGCCTTCCTTTCTGTGTCACTCAGGACGACATTTCTCTTCAACTGAGCCCTCAAAATGAAGCTCTCCATCGTTTCCACTCTCCTGGCTTTGACGCCTGCTACTCTGGCCGACTGGCACTTTGCCAAGAACAAGGAGATCAAGTACACGGCTGTCCCGGAATTCTTCATGCAGGATGACCCGGCCACTGATCCCAAGACGTTTGACTACGTATGTCTTCCCTTGTTCAATGGTTGAGTGAGATACTGACGACTTTCAGGCTCAATGGAACTTTGGCCTCTTGAACCGAACTTATCCCACTGACCCCAAGAATCCTCGCAAGGGTTACAAGACTCAGTGGGAGCGTTTCGCTCAGTATGTCAAGCACCTCAACCGTAATGCTAGCCGTGACAGGGTCCGTTACAAGGTCCTTGTCATGGGTCGTCACGGCGAGGGTTGGCATAACGCTGCTGAGAGTTTCTATGGCACTCCTGCCTGGAACGCAAGTTATCTTAGTGTAATTCTGACCACGCACGCTGACTGGGTATAGTGTTACTGGGGCGAGCAGTCGGGCAATGGAACTGCTGTCTGGGAAGATCCTCTTCTCACCCCTGCTGGTCTCAACGAAGCCTACAAGGCCAATGCCTACTTCAAGACCCGATTCGAGCATGAGGGTATGCCCTACTTCGAGTCGTACTACACCTCTCCCCTGGCCCGCTGTGTCGTTACTGCCCACGAGACCTTCAAGGGTCTGAAGCTCCCCAAGTCCAATCGTTTTGAACCCATTGTCAAGGAGTGGCTTCGTGAGGGCGTTAGTATTCGCACCTGTGATCACCGTTCAAGCAAGAGCTACATCAAGACCTTGACTCCTAAGATCAAGTTTGAGAAGGGATTCTCTGAGAAGGATAAGCTTTGGACTGGGAAGAAGGGCGAGACTGCTGAGCATCAGCTGGCTCGCAGCAAGGATGTTCTCGATGACATTTTCACCAGCGACAATGCTGTTTGGATTAGCATTTCCAGTCACTCTGGCGAGATCACAAAGCTTCTTCAGGCTCTTAACCACCAGCCTTTCCGTCTGGCTACCGGTCAAATCATTCCCGTTCTTGTCAAGGCCGAAGTTGTCTACGAGGAGCCCACCTCAACCTACGTCTCTTGGACTACCGAGGCCACATGCAACGCACCTCCAGTCACCAGCATCTCAGGACAGGGTTGTGTTTGCTCCAGCACTGCCACTTTGGCTTCTACTCCGGCAAAGGCCACTAGCTAGATGGGGATAGTAATGTTGATGGAAAAAGGAAATAGATCTTGATTATAGCGAGTGCTGACTTTGGTACATAAGAAATAGTACGGATCGCTTGACTTGAGTACATAAGAAAACTTGGCAGAAAATGCCGAATGTCCCCGCGGCTTCTGTGACAATCTTGCCGCTCCCAATGTTTCCTCCCATCTCTTATGACGCTGCGCCAATACACCTAGCACCGTCTCCCGTCAACCCAAGGAGAGTTCCACCCTTTTGCAGAGGAACTGGGTTGGTGTTGGGGCTGCGGATGTTGAACCTCCACGTGGTTCCAAGAACAGTCTCCTGAGCGTACAAGAAGCCGTCCGAAGTTCCCATACAATATCCCAGACGAGACCGCCGCCCAGAACGCTGAGTATACCCCATGATTTGTGGAGCTCCCATTTCATCGTGTCGAGATTGAACTTGATGACATTGGTGGAAAGAAGACCGGTGAAGAGGAGCGAGAATTGCACCGAGTAGAGGTAGTTTCCACTTCCTGGTACAAACGCCCAGTCGCCCACGCCAGACAATATGCCCATGTTTGATAGACCAGTCGTGATAGTGTTGCCGAAAGTTGGAGATGAAGGATTGACGTCGATCTGGAAGTACTTTCTACCTCCCTCTGAGACCCAGAAGCGTCCCACGTCGTCGATATCACCCAAGGTGATGCTCGTGCTATCGATACGATGCGGGAGCACATCCCAGTTTCCATTCTTTGCGACACGCATAAGCCAAGAGCCAGGTGAACCACCAAGTAAACTGCCAAGAAGAATATCAAGAAGTGGATCGGTGATGACGGCGTAGATGTAGTTGTCGAGCTTGTTGAAGCCGATGGCATTGATGAAGCCACCGTCTGTTCCGATATAACCAATGGAGCTTCGGCTTCCGTCTGCGAAATTGACCATGACGAGTCGGCGGCCGTCGAGGGCGTAACCCATCTTGTTGCAGTCGAAAGTGGGCATGAGCTTGACGGATGAAGTGGTGGACGTTGTGGATGTTGAACTCCTGCTTGTGGTTGTTGGTGGTGCGGTGGTTGAGATACTCGTGCTGGTGGTGGATGAGCTGGAGCTGATGGATGAGCTAGATGAGATGCTTGATGAGCTTGCCGCAGCGCTGGAAGAGGTGCTTGCGACGGAGCTGCTAGAAGTTGAACCAGGAGTAGAGCTACTAGAGCTTGAAGCTGCGGCAGAGCTGCTGCTGGTCGACGCTGCTGATGAGCTGGTGGACGATGTGCTCGCGTGTGAGCTTGTCGAGGCGCTACTTGTGCTGACATCAGTAGAGGAAGTGCTGGCATGCGAAGAGTCTGAAGCGTGGCTGGATGTTGAATGGGCTGCAGAGGAGGAAGCAGAGCCAGAGTGGCTGGATGACCCGGCTACTGAGTCTGCGCCGGATGATGATGAAGTGTGCGAGACGTTCTCAACATCGACGAGAACACCGGACGTGCTCGAGGCATCTCCCGAGTGCGAAGTTCCATGAGACGATGTGTGAGATCCATGGCTATGTGAGGTTCCTGTATGGGAAGTGGCGCTACCTGAATGTCCATCGCTAGCCCCGGTTTCTGAAGATAGGCCTGCGGATGAGGCACCAGCCTGAGGAGTGAGAGAGGTCTGGTCTCCAGAGTGGCTGGTAACGGATGCTCCAGTGTGATGATCCCCAGTAGGAGTTTCAATGATGAGAGTGCCATGTTCACCATCAGCAGTCGGAGGTTCGTAGATGGTATGCGAGGTTGAGCGAGTGCCAGCCCTGAAGACGGTGACGTTGTGGCCTGGAATATCCACCAGGGTTGTCTCGC
Organism: Fusarium ambrosium; assembly: GCA_003947045.1. NCBI lineage: Eukaryota > Fungi > Ascomycota > Sordariomycetes > Hypocreales > Nectriaceae > Fusarium > Fusarium ambrosium. The sequence continues at coordinate 107,243 of NIZV01000116.1, forward strand.
CGGCAGAGTTGGTGGCAAGTACGGCAGTAGGTGTCTCGATAATGACTGTTCCTGGTTGGCCTGAAGCTGGTGGAATGTAGATGGTGTGTGTAGTTGTCAAAGAACCATCTCTGATTATGGTGACATCGTCGTCAAAAGGCGTGTAAGTGGGCTCGCTGGGGGCATCAGTGACATCGACAACTGGCAGCTCGATGATGACTGTGCCGGGTTCATTCGAGGCTGTAGGCGGAATGTAGACGGTATGAGTGGTTGATAGAGTACCGCCTCGGACAACAGTCACGTTGGCGATACCAGCAGGAGAGCCAGAGGTAGTCTCGACAGGTGCATCAGTGATATGAACAGTTGGCGTCTCAATGATGACGGTTCCAGGTTCGTTGGATGCTGTAGCTGGGATGAAGATTGTATGAGTCGTTGAGTGAGGACCACCACGGATGATGGTCGAGTTTGCAATCGCGGGGGAGATGGTCTCACCAGCTGAATTGGTGACAGGGGTGGTAGGCGTTTCGATGATGACGGTTCCTGGTTCGTTGGATCCAGTGGCGGGCTCGTAAACAGTATGTGAAGTTGAGCGAGTTCCAGCTCTGTAAATTGTGACATTTCCACTTCCATGATCAGGGGCAACTGTGGTGTGTCCAGATGTGTGGCTGCCTGTATGAGTGATGCTGCCAGATTCCGTCTCCTCGGGACCTGCTGTCGGCGTCTCAATAATGACTGTACCAGCTTCATCGGAGGCTGTAGCAGGCACGAAGATGGTTCTTGTAGTTGATCGAGTACCGGCTCTGAAGATGGTAACGTTGCCACCAGCCGAAGAGGGTGCGATCGTGGTTCCGTGGTGTGCGCTATGAGAAGAAGAATGAGGCTCTCCTTGCGGTGTGACAATGAAGAGGGTTCCTGGGTCGTTTGACTCTCCGGGAACATAGCTGGTATAACCGGCTGTACCTGATCCACCACTGTAGACCGTCACGGTAGGTCTATCAGAGGTGATGCCATCATCAACATCAGAGGAATCAGCCTCGGGATCAGAGGTAGGAGTGACGATGTAGAGGGTTCCAGGTTGGCCTGAGGCTCCCGTGACATATGAAGAATGAGTGGTAGAACCGGGCCCTCCACTGAAGACGGTGACAGTTGGGCTCTCATCGTCACCACTGGTGGGAGTGACAATAAAGACGGTTCCAGGTTCTCCTGAGTCGCCTGGCACGTATGTTGTGTGTCCAACTGTGCCTGGCCCGCCGCTGTATACTGTGACGGTAAGGCTATCTGAGACACCCGCTGTAGGTGTGACGATAAATAGAGTACCTGGCTCATCATCTTCACCTGGAATGTACGTAGTATGTGCAGCAGTGCCGGGACCGCCGCTGTGGACGGTAACAGTGTGCCGACCCGAAGAGCTTGCACCGGTAGGTGTGACAATGAAGAGAGTACCGGGTTCATCATCCTCACCGGGAACATAGGTAGTGTGCGCCACGGTACCAGGGCCGCCGCTGTGAATAGTAACTGTATGGCGACCGGAAGAGCTTGCAGCAGTAGGTGTGACGATATAGAGAGTGCCTGGTTCGTCGTCTTCGCCAGGGACGTAAGTGGTGTGTGCGACGGTTCCAGGACCACCGCTATGGACTGTGACGGTATGGCGGCCCGAGGAGCTTGCGGTAGGCGTGACAATGAACAGAGTTCCGGGTTCATCAAATTCACCTGGAACATAAGTTGTGTGAGCAACGGTACCGGGTCCACCGCTGTGGACAGTAACGGTATGGCGTCCTGTCGAGGTTCCTGTTCCTGAATGGCTTCCCGTGGGCGTAACAATGAACAGCGTTCCGGGTTCATCCTCTTCACCTGGCACGTACGTAGTATATGCCTCAGAATTAGGCCCTCCACTATGGACAGTGACCGTATGACGTCCTGAAGATGTTCCAGTAGGCGTAACGATGTACAAAGTGCCTGGTTCATCGTCTTCACCAGGGACATAAGTGGTGTGGGCCACAGAGCCAGAGCCACCGCTATGAATGGTAACGGTATGTCGTCCTGTAGAGCTTCCAGTCGGTGTGATGATGTACAAAGTACCGGGCTCATCATCTTCACCTGGCACATAGGTGGTGTGTGGTGTAGAAGCAGGCCCGCCGCTGTGGATAGTGACAGTATGACGTCCAGAATGGCTTGCAGTTGGCGTAACGATAAAGACGGTACCAACTTCGCCATCAACGCCAGGTACGTAGGTGGTGTGGGCAACTGAGCCAGGTCCACCACTGTAGACAGTAGCGGTCTGGTCGTCTGAATCGTCCCCAGTTGGAGTGATGATGTAGAGTGTGCCGGGTTCGCCAGAAGCTCCAGGGACATAGGTAGTGTGCCCTGACGAGCCTGGCCCTCCACTGAAAACGGTGACGGTAGGAGTATCCTCGTCAGTGACCTCGGCTTCAGGACCTGAAGTAGGCGTGACGATGTAAAGTGTACCGGGCTCGCCGTCCTCGCCAGCAACATACGTAGAATGCGCCGTTGAGGCAGGACCACCACTGTAGATAGTAACAGTAGGACCACCCGCGGTAGGAGTCACGATGAAAAGAGTACCAGGTTCTCCAGACTCTCCTGAAACGTACGTGGAGTGAGCAGTTGCACCGGGACCTCCACTGAAGACGGTGACGGTGTGATGGGCTGAGCCTGTGTGGTGACCAGATGTTGGCGTGACGATGTAGAGGGTTCCTGGTTCATCATCTTCACCAGGGACGTAGGTTGTGTGTGCAGTTGCGCCTGGGCCTCCGGTGTAGACGGTAACTGTAGGATTGCCAGAACCGCCAGTCGGTGTGATGATGTACAAGGTCCCCGGTTCATCATCTTCCCCTGGTACATAAGTGGTATGCGCAGTTGAGCCCGAGCCGCCACTGTAAATAGTGGCTGCAGCAATTTGAGAGGAGCCAGTAGGCGTAACGATGTAAAGTGTACCGGGATCGCCGTCTTCGCCAGCAACATACGTAGTGTGTGCAGTCGAGCCTGAACCACCGCTATACACGGTGGCGGCAGGAACTTGAGATGTGCCAGTCGGTGTGACGATGTATAAGGTTCCTGGCTCATCATCCTCTCCTGGTATGTATGTGGTATGTGCAGTTGATCCCGATCCACCACTATACACGGTAGCTGCAGGGCTTCGAGAAGCACCAGTGGGCGTAACGATGTAAAGAGTGCCTGGCTCATCGTCCTCGCCAGGAATGTACGTCGTGTGTGCGGTCGAAGCCGAACCACCGCTGTACACGGTAGCAGCAGGAACTCGTGATGAGCCAGTGGGAGTGACGATATATAATGTTCCGGGCTCGTCGTCCTCGCCGGGAACATATGTGGTGTGCGCAATGGACCCCGATCCGCCGCTATAGACCGTAGCGGCTGGGCGTTGAGAAGAACCGGTTGGTGTGACGATGTAGAGAGTTCCTGGTTCGCCGTCTTCTCCAGGCACGTATGTGGTATGTGCCGTCGCGGCTGGCCCGCCGCTGTAAATAGTAGCCGTTGCCCTGCCCGACCCTGAGGTAGGTGTAACAATGAAGACAGTTCCAGGTTCGTCATATTCTCCTGGGACGTAGGTTGTGTGAGCAACCGAGCCCGAGCCGCCACTGAAGACTGTGACTGTAGTCTGAGCGCCATTGTCGGCATCGTCGGTCTCAGACCTAGGGTTGGAAGCGGGTGTGACAATGACCACCTTTCCAGGCTCGCCTGAGGTCGGGGGCATGTAAGTCGTGTGGGCAGTCGAGCCAGGTCCCTCAGTGAAGATAGTGATATTGTGAGGTCCAGTGTGAGTTGCTGAAGCCGAGTCATCGACATCCTCAGAGGCTTCGGGACCTGAAGTCGGGGTGACGATGTAAAGGGTTCCTGGCTCACCATCTTCACCTGGAACATAGGAAGTGTGGGCTGAAGAGCCAGGGCCGCCACTGTGGATAGTGACGGTGTGTCTTCCAGTATGGCTACCCGTCTCTGTGCCATGATGAGAGGTGTGAGAGCCGGATGTTGGCGTGACAATAATGAGAGTTCCGGGCTCGCCAGACTCTGCTGGAGGAAGGTAAGTCGAGTGAGCAGATGCACCAGCGCCACCGGTGTAAATCGTGACGGTATGTCCTTCGGTATGATGGCCAGTGTGGGTTCTGGTGTGGGTTTCGATCACTTCATCATCATCCTCTTCATCCTCAGCACCAGACGTTGGACCGGAGGTTGGAGTAACAATGATGAGAGTCCCTGGCTCGCCTGAAGCGGCCGGAGAGAGGTAAGTGGAGTGCAAAGTTGACCCAGGACCTCCACTGTAGATGGTAACAGTCTCGCTAGCTCCATGATGACCAGAAGTGTGACTGTGAGAGCCGGTAGTTGGTGTAACGATATAAAGAGTTCCAGGCTCCCCAGAGACTCCTGAAACATACGTGCTGTGAGCAGTCGAGCCTGGCCCACCACTGTAAACAGTGACAGTCGGGCTTCGAGAGTCATCGTCGTCAGTTGCAGAAGGACCAGATGTAGGTGTAACAATGAAAAGGGTCCCGGGCTCATCGTTTTCGCCAGGGATATATGTAGTGTGTCCAGTTGCACCTGGCCCACCGCTGTAGACAGTAACAGTGGGACTCCCTGAACCATCGTCGTCGTCTGTCTCAGAGGCACCAGACGTCGGAGTGACAATAAAGAGAGTACCGGGTTGGCCTGAGATGCCGGGGACATAGCTAGTGTGTCCAGACGAGCCTGGACCTCCACGAACCACGGTGACGGTTTCGGAATCATCATCATCTGTAGCGGATGGAGCAGATGTAGGAGTAACGATAAAGAGGGTTCCGGGTTGCCCAGAAACACCAGCCACATATGTGGTGTGTCCTGTTGAGCCTGGGCCACCACTGAAGACGGTAACTGTAGAACTTCCCGAGTCATCATCATCGGTCTCAGAAGCACCAGAAGTGGGCGTGACGACATAGAGGGTTCCTGGCTGGCCAGAAACACCAGCAACATAGGTGGAATGCGCCGTTGAACCTGGGCCTCCGCTATACACGGTAACGGTGGGAGATCCTGAGTCATCGTCATCAGTTGCTGCCGGGCCCGAGGTAGGCGTGATGATATAGAGGGTACCCGGCTCATCATCTTCACCTGGAACGAAAGTGCTGTGCGCTGTCGAGCCGGGCCCGCCACTATAGACCGTAACTGTAGGAGCACCCGAGTCGTCATCATCTGTGGCAGCCGCACCTGTGGGTGTGACGATGTAGAGGGTTCCGGGCTGGTTTGAAATGCCTGGCACATAGGTGCTGTGGGCAGTTGCACCAGGTCCTCCACTGAAGACCGTGACAGTTGGAGCATCATCGTCATCGCCATCATCCGTTGCAGAGGCTCCGGATGTAGGCGTGATGATGTAGAGTGTGCCTGGCTCGTTGTCCTCCCCGGGAACGTACGTAGTGTGCGCCGTTGATCCGGGTCCGCCGCTGTACACGGTCACTGTGGGAGATCCCGAATCATCATCATCAGTAGCTGATGCACCCGTAGGCGTGATAATGATGAGAGTGCCTGGCTGGCCAGACTCGGCCGGTGCGAGATAAGTGCTATGCCTGGTTGATCCAGGACCTCCACTGAAGATGGTGACAGTAGGGGTGTCATCGTTATCATCATCATCAGTTGGAGAAGCTCCAGAAGTGGGCGTAACGATGTAAAGGGTCCCAGGTTCGCCTGACAGACCTGGCACGTAAGTGGTATGCCCAGTAGACCCTGGCCCCCCACTGAAAATGGTTACGGTAGGAGTTCCAGAGTCATCATCAGTCTCAACAGCGCCAGAAGTAGGCGTGATGATATATAGGGTACCCGGCTCATCATCTTCGCCGGGGACATAGGTCGAGTGTGCGGTTGAACCAGGGCCGCCACTGTAAACGGTAACAGTTGGGCTGTCATCTCCATCATCGGTAGCAGATGAGCCACCAGTGGGAGTGATGATGACCAAAGTTCCTGGTTCTCCAGAAGCTGTCGGGGGAATGTAATTGGTATACCTGGTTGAATCAGGTCCACCGGCGAAGATGGTAACATTACCAGCTCCCGTTGGCCCTGCGCCGTCGGTTCCAGTGACACCAGAGGTAGGCGTGACAATATACAAGGTGCCAGGTTCACCTGAAACTCCTGGGACAAAGGTTGAGTGCGCAGTTGCACCAGGTCCACCGCTGTAGACGGTGATAGTAGGGCCATTGGTTTCATCATCATCGTCGGTATCCGTTCCGGTAACTCCAGCGGTAGGTGTAACGATATAGAGAGTATCAGGCTCTCCCGAAATGCCCGAGACGTAAGTAGAGTGCGCTGTGGAGCCAGAGCCACCGCTGTAAATAGTCACGGTAGGCCTGCCAGTCTGAGTTTCGAAATCATCATCATCATCATCATCATCGCCATCTGCAGTTGTGCCGGCAGTGGGAGTAACGATGTAGAGAGTACCAGGTTGGCCTGAGACTCCTGCCACGTAAGTGGTGTGCCCAGTCGACCCAGGGCCGCCGCTGAAGATAGTGACAGTGGGCTGGTCATCAGAGCCAGTCTCAGAATCGCCTGTTGGGGTGACGATATAGAGGGTTCCTGGCTCGTCATGGACGCCTCGAACATAGGTGGTGTAGCCACTTGAACCTGAACCACCGCTGTAGACAGTAACCGTAGGGCTGTCATCATCACTATCGTCAGTCCCAGCTTCAGGGCCAGAGGTGGGTGTGACGATGTAGAGAGTTCCCGGTTCCCCTGAAACGCCCGGCACATACGTAGTGTGGCCAGTTGCTCCAGGGCCACCACTGTGTACAGTGACGGTGTGAGCTCCAGTATGGCTGCCGCCAGTGTGAGTGTGGGTGCCAGTCGGTGTGACAATGTAGAGTGTTCCGGGCTCGCCAGACTCCTCCGCAGGGACGTAGGTAGTATAACCACTCGAGCCTGCGCCACCGCTGTAGACCGTAACCGTCGGACTGTCGTCCTCATCTCCAGTCTCGGCTTCAGGGTCAGAAGTTGGAGTGACGATGTAAAGTGTCCCTGGCTCGCCCGAGACGCCAGGTACATAAGTGGTATGACCAGTTGATCCGGGGCCGCCACTGCGAATGGTGACTGTTTCGCCTGAACCGGCGGCTGGCGTAACGATGTAGAGCGTTCCAGCTTCTCCAGACTCAGCTGCGGGGACATAGGTGGTATAGCCGCTTAAACCAGCGCCGCCACTATAGACAGTGACAGTAGGGCTATCATCTCCATCATCGGTCTCGGCTTCCGGACCAGATGTGGGAGTGATGATATAGAGGGTTCCATCCTCATTCGTTCCAGTTGGTGCGACATAGGTAGTGCGAGTAGTTGAACCAGCACCACCACTATACACAGTGACAGTAGGTCTGCCATCTCCATCATCGGTTTCATCCTCGGGGCCTGAAGTTGGAGTGACGATGTAAAGAGTGCCCGGTTCGCCCGAGACGCCGGGGACAAAGGTTGTGCGACCAGAAGAACCAGCGCCGCCACTGTAAACAGTAACAGTTGGGCCATCATCTTCCTCGTCAGTTTCGGCCTCTGAGCCGACAGTGGGGGTGATGATGTAGAGAGTACCGTCCTCATCCGTGCCAGTTGGTGTGACATAAGTCGTACGAGTAGTCGAACCCGAACCACCACTGTAAATAGTGACAGTAGGTCGACCAGTGTGGCTACCAGAATGTCCAGAAGTATGCGCGTGTGAGCCAGCGGTAGGCGTGACGATATAAAGGGTTCCAGCTTCGCCCGAAGCACCAGCGACATAGGTGATATGGGCTGTTGAGCCAGGACCACCGCTGAAAATCGTCACAGTTGGGGTGTCACCTCCACCAGTCTGAGCTTCAGGGCCCGAAGTTGGCGTAATGATATAGAGAGTGCCGGCTTCTCCTGACTCTGCAGGGGCAACATAGGTAGAATGGCGTGTCGCGCCTGGACCTCCACTGTAGATGGTCACAGTAGGGCTACCTGAACCATCGTCGCTCTCAGTGGCACCACCAGCTGGCCGTACAATAACGACTGTGCCTGCTTCATCTGAGGTAGTAGCTGGGAAGTAAGTGGTGTGGCCAACTGATCCAGTGCCAGTGCTGTAAACGGTGACATTAGGCCTCATGCTGAACGAGTTGTTCTCAGTCTCGCCGTCTCCAGGAGAGTCGTCCGTGGCCTCTGGATCATCGTCATCATCAGTGGCCGTTGCATCGGGTCCTGAGGTAGGCGTAAAAATGAAGACAGTTCCTTCTTCATCAGATGCTGTTGCTGCGTGGAATGAAGTGTGTCTAACTGAGCCTGGGCCGCCAGTGTAGATAGTGACATTGGGTCTTGCGGTGAAAGCAGCGTCTGTATCTTGGCCAGTCAAAGCTGTGTCCCCAGCGTCGGTTGCTGAAGCATCATCACCATCATCCTCTTCATCGTCATCAGCGTTTGCAGTCGGAGTGACAATGACAACAGTGCCCTGCTCATCCGAATTGGCTGGAGGATAGTAGGTAGTGTGAGCGACAGAGCCTGGGCCGCCGCTGATGATAGTAACGTGGTGCCTTGTGCTGGCAGACCCAGTGACAGCTCCATCAATCTCAGCATCAGGGTCTGAAGTAGGCGTGAAGATAATAACGGTGTCATCCTCATCAGTTCCAGTAGCAGGAATGAAGGAAGTATGAGCAACCGATCCTGTTCCGCCGCTGTAGATGGTAACTTTGGGCTTCACACCATCTGAGGCAGAAGCACCGCCGCTAGCCAGAGGGCCCACTGTTGGTGTTTCAATGATGACAGTTCCTGGCTCAGTAGAAGTGGGCGCGATGTAGATGGTATGAAAGGCGAGACGAGCACCAGCCCTGTAAATGGTGACGTTGCCACCGTTTGTCGCTGGGATGGTTGTAGCTCCATGATGAGCTCCGGTAGCCGCAGCTCCAGAGGTGAAGCTTGTGATGCCCGAGTCGGTATCGTCGTCTTCCTCTTCTTCGTCATCATCACCAGAACCAACTCCAGAAGAAGTCGATGTTGACCCAGAGTCTTGGGTTTCGCTTGCAGATCCATCATCATCATCTCCAGTGGCAGTTCCCCCAGCAGCTGCGTCGTCTGTAGCGGACTCGTCAGAGCCTCCATCATCCTGAGTTGCAGAACCATCATCATCATCTCCATCTGCGCTGGACAGAAATCCACTGGGTACTGGAACCTCAGGCGTGAGGAAATCAGCCTCATCATCAGTTTGGGAAGCTCCTGAATCATCGTCATCACCATCATCCGAAGGAACACCAGTAGGAACTGGGACCTCGGGGGTAAGGAAAGCAGTGTCATCGTCGGTTGCAGTAGCAGGATCGTCGTCATTATCATCAGATCCATCTCCGGAGCCGGATGAAGCTCCGGGGTCGCCCGTGGGATCACCGTTATCCTCACCAGTTGCAGTGGGGTCAGAGTCTTCGTCTTCATCACCATCATCGCCATCGACGGCACCGGCACCGGCTGCGCCAGTACTAGAAACATGAGCAGCACCCGAGCTGCCCGAATGAGTGGCTCCATGCGATCCTCCCGAACCACCGGCAGAGGTTCCGTGAGCTGAGTGGGCAGAGCCTGAGCCTGTATGAGAAGCTTGGTTCCCATCTTCTCCATCACCGTCACCGCCATCTTCATCTTCATCGCCGTCGCCGTCGCCACCAGCACCGGCACCAGTCGTAGAAGCGCTAGTGCCTGATGAGTGTGTTCTAGAGGCATGATTGACGTGGGCCGAAACACTATGAGATGCAGAGCCATGGGCACCAGTTACTGATGTATGGGCAGAACCAACACCACCTGAGCCAGAGTCATCATCATCTTCCTCCTCTTCATCGTCTCCAGTGCCTTGACCTTGTCCGCTGGAGGGAGAGGCCGCACTGCCACCAGTGTGTGTGCCATGTCCGGCTGATGCACTGTGAGCCGATCCACCAGCACCTTGGGGAGCACCAGTGGCATTGGCTCCATCAACAGAGCTTGACTGATGACTAGAGCCAGTGTGAGAAGATCCAGAAGCGTGGTGAGCTGAGCCCGAATGTCCTCCTGCGCCACTCGAAGAGGCGTTGGATCCATTTCCTCCCTGCTGAGCTCCGTCGTCATCGCCCGAATCATCATCAGGATCAGAGGCACCACCAGATGGGGAGGCCTGGTTACCACCCTGCGCCGTGTTTGAAGAGCCATGGGTAGAGCTAGAGTGGTGAACCGAGTTCGATGAACCTGTAGCTGAAGCGCCGCTTGCCGATCCCGAGTTCGCGGCACCTCCAGCCACTCTGCCAGAGACACTAGAGCTGTGCGAGCCATGCGAGCTGGAGTGAAAGGCAGACGCCCGGCCAGCAGCCGACCCAGCAGTGTTCGAAGCGTTGGATCCACCTCCCGACCCGGAGTCATCGTCGCCATCATCTGAGCCGTTATTCTGGTTGGGAGTGCCTGTCCCAGAAGATCCAGAGCCAGATCTGGATGCTTGAGCACCACCACTTCCTTGGCCTGGAGCGGAAGCTACAGAGCCACTTGCAACTCTAGTGTTGGCTGGAAGCGAAGATGAGAAGCCAGATCCATTGGCACCTCCTCCATTGCCGGCTGAGGCGGAATTGGAACCACCAGCTCCGCCGTTACTGTTAGACGCCACACTGTTGGGTGAAGATCCAGAGCTAGAAGCAGCTCGTGATCCAGAATTGGATGCAGCACCATTGGTAACTGGGTTTCCAGCAGAGTTGGAGACTTGGTTATTCGCTCCAGCGGACGACCGACTGGCACTGGATCCAGCTCTCGAGTTAGCTGAAGCCGAACCGCTTGAAATGGTAGTCACAGCCGGAGGAATTATCTGCTCCACAGGCGTCAAGGTAGCCGAAGGAGCTTGTCCGTTCCCAGGAGTAGACTCTTCATCTTCATCATCGGAGCCGTCGTCAGAACCTGATCCGCCGTTAGGTTCCGGGGTTCCAGCGACCGAGGCAACTGTATGGGCTCTGGAAGAGTGACTGGAGCTTGAGCCGCGATGCGATGCTGATGAGGTGCCTCCACGGACTGATGCAGAGCGATGGCTCGATGTACCACCTCCGTCATCCGAGTCGCTGATTGTCTCGACGATGACAGAAGTGCGTGTGACAACTTGGTTACCTGACGTGATGGTGTAGAGGCTTGTTGTGGTTTGGAGATGAGGCTGATGGGCCGTCTGGGAACGTGTGGTGCCACCATTGGGAGCACGAGTCGAGCTCCTGGATGCTGAAGATCCATTGCTGGAGCCGTTTCCAGAACCATTGTTTGAAGAAGATCCGTCTCCATCTCCGTCTCCGTCGCCAGATCCATCACTTGATCCATTGCCGCCGGAAGATCCATCATCGTCACCTCCGGAGCTTCCTCCAGAGTTGCCGTTACCTCCCGAGTTGTTGTTATTATTGTGACCTCCAGAGTTACCAGTGCCGTCCGAGGATCCGTCGTCTCCATCACCTCCAGGTTTGCCACCCCCCGAATTACCATTGTTTCCAGAGTTGTTGCCCGACCCATTATTGGACGGCGCCCGAGTCGTAGGGGCAGCACCTCCAGAGATAGTATCGTCATCGGGATTGAACTTGCCACCAGGGCTGCCGGCGCTTGGGGATGCAGAGACCGATCCGGATGCGTTGCTAGACCCGGACTCAGACCCATCACCTCCAGAGGAGCCAGATCCAGAGCCGCCATTGTTGTTGGTACCTCCAGGCTGGTTGCCATTGCCTCCAGATGAGCCACTTCCGTTGCCGTTTGATCCTGATCCTGATCCTGAGTTGTTACCGCCAGAGGATCCATTGCCGTTTCCTCCGCTGTTGCCAGACCCCGATCCATTGCCGCTAGACGAACCGTTGCCATTGTTCGATCCAGATCCGTTCCCTCCAGAGTTATCGCTGCCTCCAGAAGAGTCATCGTCACCACCAGAGGAACCGCTGTTTCCGGATCCAGATCCGTTTCCACCTTGGGAGCCGTTGCCGTTGTTGGACCCGGATCCGCTTCCTCCGGAGTTGTTGCCGTTCCCTCCGGATGAGCCGTTGTTTCCGGATCCCGATCCACTACCTCCCGACGAGCCACCGTCGTCACCTCCATTGTTTGATCCGGACCCGCCACCGCCAGAAGAACCATTGTTTCCTGATCCTGATCCTGATCCAGAACCTCCTGAGGAGGTGTTGCCGGACCCTGATCCACTTCCTCCGGAGTTGTTACCTCCAGAAGACCCGCTGCCAGATCCCGACCCGGTTCCACTACTATCACCTCCAGAGGATCCACTGCCGTTATTGTTGTTGTTGGATCCAGAACCACTTCCCCCAGAGGAGCTGTTGTCGCCTCCTGAAGAACCGTTTCCGTTTCCACCGGATCCAGACCCTGATGAGCCCGAACCAGATCCACTACCACCAGAAGAACCATTGCCTCCAGACGAGCCATCGTTGCCCGATCTAGATCCACTGCCTCCTGAGGAGCCTGAATCAGTGTTTTCTCCGCCTTGTGGAGTTCCTGGCTGGCCGCCCCCTGACGAACCGTTCCCGCTGGAACCGTTATTGCCAGAACCAGAGCCATTGCCTCCAGATGAACCTGATCCAGACCCATTACCGTTGCTGGATCCAGATCCGTTTCCACTTGAAGATCCATTTCCTCCAGAGGAGTTGCCAGATCCACTTCCGCCGGAACCACCTCCGTTGTTACTGGACCCTGAACCGTTGCCTCCGGAGCTGCTACCTCCGGATCCGTTGTTTCCTGATCCAGAACCAGAGCCACTGCCATCTGAAGATCCAGACCCAGATCCAGATCCATCGCCACCGGAAGAATTGTTACCTCCTGATGACCCAGACCCAGACCCAGACCCGTTGTTTCCAGAGCCACTACCTCCAGCGTTGCTGCTGCCGGATCCTCCAGAGCTTGAACCAGAATTGGTTTCTTCGGGTCCGTCAGTGTCTTGTTTGCCACCGTGTTTACCACCTGGCCCTTCGTGACCATATGTGGAGGAGGGCTTGTTGCCACTTGACCCAGATCCATTGCCTCCAGAGCCAGAGTTACTGCCTGAGCTTGACCCGGAGTTATTGTTCTCTGACCCAGAGCCGCTGTCAGAGTTTCCGGTGCCGTCTCCAGAGCTATTGTCGTTAGACCCTGAGCTGGAGCCGCCATTTCCAGAGCCGTTTCCACCATTGTTGGAACCAGATCCACTACCTCCAGAGTTGTTGTCGTTTCCTGAAGACTGGCCACCGGAGTTGCCTTGTCCAGAGCCACCATTGTTGTTGTTGTTCCCTGAACCAGACCCTCCGGAACCACTGCCATTGTTTGAGTTGGAGCCAGACCCAGACCCAGAACCGGACCCCGAGCCAGATCCAGAGTCATCGTCGTCTCCAGAGCTGCCTCCAGCGTTGCCCCTTGAAGAACCATCTCCAGAATCATTGCTCTCAACTTCGCCGGTCGAAGGGGAACCAGAATCGCCGGAGTTATTCGAGGAGGCTCCGTCGTTGCCTGAACCTCCAGACTGGTTGCCGCTGCCGGACTGGCGATTACCTCCAGAGTTGGAGCCGCCAGACGAGTTTCCAGATCCTGACGATCCGTTGTTCCCAGAGCCATTGCTGGAACCCGAATCGCCGTTTCCAGAGTCGTCGTCGTCTTGACCATTGTCGCCTCCAGAACCTCCGTTTCCTCCGGATCCCTGGCTACCTCCATCACTGGAGCTTCCATCTCCAGATCCGCTTCCTCCAGAGTTGTTGCTTGAAGAACCACCCCTCTGACCGGCAGTGTCGTCAGAGTCGTCATGGTTGCCATTGTGTTTGCCGTGGCCATTACGGAAGTCGGGGTCGTTGGGATCGTTGCTTCCAGAGCTGCTGCCTCCAGAGGTATCTCCAGAGTTACCGTTGTCTCCCGCTGAATCGTCGTCTCCAGCGCCACCTCCCTGACCTTGCTGACCAGAGCCGCTGCCAGAGTTGGATCCAGAGCCGGAGCCGGAGCCTGAATCTGAACCTGAAGATCCATCGCCGTTGTCATCGTCTGAGGCGCCAGGGCCAGCATTGGCACCCGGAGAATTCGAATCGCCAGACTGATCATCTGAATCTTCCTCACCATCATATTCTATTCTTCCAGACTCTGAATCTTCATCATCATAGTCTCCGTTGGCAGCGTCAGACTGCTGGGCATCTCCGGATAAGCTTTCAATAACGTTGTCGTCATCGTCTTGCCCTGTGGCAGAATCGCCTTGACGCCCTGGCTTGAGAATGAGAACGGTTCCTAGGTTTCCGTTTTCAGGAGGGATCGTGACCGTTTGTCGTGGTCCGTTGTCGTCGTTGTCATCACCTCCAGCTGCGGCATTGCCGTTTCCGTCGTCGCCAGAGTCGCCTCCAGAGTTGTCGTCAGATCCACCATTCGAACCGTTGCCAGGTCCATTGCCTGAACCTCCATCACCAAGATCAAGATCCGTGACAACTCGAGTAATAGTAGTATAAGACACTGATCCATCAGAATCTGAGCCGCCTGGTGGAGGCGTGGCGCCTGGGGGCAGAGTGGCTTTTGGCCCTCCCTGATCAGCGTTATTGACCCCAGGAGGTGTCTGAATCAAAACAGTGCCGAGCTTGGTGCCAGTTGGAGGAATAGTAATTCGGATCGGAGCTGTGGGTGTGACATCGCCCTCAGCTGGTTCGATAATAGTGACATAACCAGTTGCATCCTCAGGTTGCAAAGTGACCGTCTTGCCCTCAATGCGTCCCAAAGCTTGTAGAGAAGCCACAGCTGGTGTTTGAATAAGAACCGTACCGGGATTGTTGCCGCTTGGTTCGATAGTTACGCGGATGACTGTCGGAACTGTTTCATCCGCCTCGATGACGGTAACATAACCGCCAAATTTAGCAGGCTCAAGTCTGAGAGGCTCGAGCTTGCCTCTAGTGAGTGTGTTGGAAGGAACGTGGATAATGACTGAACCACGTTGTCCTCCACTGGGCGAGAGAGTAATCCATTCGATGGATGAGAGTTCTGCGTTAGAAAGAGGCTGGAGAACTGTGACGTATCCAGATGTGCCGTGAGGTTCGAGAGTAAGTGGTTGAAGGGTTTCGTAAGTGCCATCTCCTGGGGTTTCGATAATAACTTCACCAGGGTTACCGTCAGTTGGTGGAATAACCCTCGTGATGGCGGATGTAATTGGAACTGATCCTTTATGTGGGCGTAGTGTAATAACATAAGAACCCCCATCAGATGCTGAAATGACTGTGTTCTCCGGTGATGAAGTACCGCCGGGCTCCTGGACAATGACAATACCTGGTTCATCGCCCTGCGGAGGAACGGTTTGTAGAGTCTTGACTGAGCCCTTGTATGATCGTGTAACGGTAATGTAGTCGGGAATATCGGCAAGGACTGGATAGACGGACACATACGTGTAACAAACGCCTGAATACTCATTGTTAATACCAAGAACTAACCTGTCATCTTGAACACCAAGAAAAGCGCGGGATGTCCCCGCGAGAGTCACGAAGAGGAGGTGCCGTAGCACCGTCGTCAAAGAGGACCGCATGTTCACTGCGGCGTATGCACGACGTGCACACAAAAAAGGAGGGATAGAATATTAGACGCGCAGAAATGTAGTGAAGGAGCGATATGAGGCTTCAGGAACGAAGGAGATACCACCAAAGAATTATAAAGCCTGTCGATCCTTTCTCGACCCGCCTCATATCCGGACTCGGGCACGCAGCGCCCAGGCAAGCTGTTCTCGACGATTGAACAGTATGCGGAAACTACACCCCAAGCTACAAAGCCATTGTAAAAAAAAAGCATCTAGATTTGGGTTGCCAAGGTGGAAGCCATCATGCCAAAGCGGACGTACCCGCTGTGGATCGATGCCGTTTCCTCTCTGTAAGTGTTGTTTCCACGTTCCTGCATGGAATGAGACAAGTTAAACCCCAAAGCGTTTGGTACTAAGGTTGGGGAGAGGCGGCCCGGATGGCCTAGACTCTGGCGCTGGAATGTGGGTGAGCGGGAGAGCTTGTAGGTTGACGCGACGACTTGTGCCTTGTTGTTGTGAATTTACAGGCAGCAAATGAGATGTTAGAGTAACGAGATCTGGAACAGGGAGCACGGGGCTATGTCGCGGTATGCGTCTGTGACAGGGCAACTAGACGGCACGCACTCTTCGGATAGCGAAGCTGCAGAGTCCCGTGGGCGGTTCTGCATAGACGTTGGTATTGATGCAGTTATGCAATGATGTGCATAATGTGGCGAGGGCTTGACGAACATGGCAATCATGTACAGCTGCTTCAGGCCAACTTTCTAGGGGGTAGCAGATCCTCCAATGGCGGAAATACAGCTCTGGATGCGGAAACAAGGAGACGTCACAGGGGTCTGGACATATTTCCTCAATTATTTCCCTGGATACTGGGAATATCAGCAGCCATAGAAGCCCAGTTGAGTCCACCAGCATGGTCTATCGCTCTGGACTAGCGGACAGGTCTCACCTGTTGTCTCGACCTGGCCCTGAAGCGCATAAATCCACCAGATAGTCTGACGTTACACTAGTGGGGATAGCACAGCTGCCCACTCCGGACACCAACTCCTTCGTCTACGGATAGGACTACCTAGTAGAAGCTTATCCCGGCTGGCAGGCGTTGGACTAATGGGTTAATGAAAATCACATATCCTCTCGGACTTTTGATTGGCGCGGACTAGCTCCGTTCGGAGAATACTTGATACTTTGGCAAGACATTCCGGTGTGTGATATCACACGGTCAGGTCCACTTGCAGCTTCACTAGATCAGGACCCTGCTGACTAGATCAGGTCTCTGTTGAGTGTGATCTGGGGTTACACATGGCAAGCCTCAAGCTCCA
Source organism: Fusarium ambrosium (assembly GCA_003947045.1). NCBI lineage: Eukaryota > Fungi > Ascomycota > Sordariomycetes > Hypocreales > Nectriaceae > Fusarium > Fusarium ambrosium. The sequence goes on from NIZV01000116.1 coordinate 123,980, forward strand.
CTATGGTCCCCGAAGAAGATCTGTATGGCCCGGGGACTCAGAAAGCTTTGGGTTGACTGCATTCGTCTACTGTTTACGGTTTTGGCTGATGTAGAGTAAGAGACCGAAACCCTGACGTTGGTGGAGCCGGGGATCCGGCAATCATATGGAAATATGGGATGATCGATACAAGCATGGCATGACGGGCTGTATACGTCTTAATGACATGTTCGTAGGCCTATCGACGGAGCGAGGTAGCCATACTTTATCTCATGGTAGCAATGCATGATCTGATCCCCTGAACAAAACACGATGATATCGGTGGCGACCAAAAACGGGCAAGATCACTCATGAGCACCGGGTAGTTGTCTCTCGGCTCCGTGGCCGATTTGTTGATATGACAGCTCAAAAGTGACCATCTCGCAGATCCAGACACGAGCCGTCTTGCCAAGAACTCTAGAAGAAAACGACCCTGAGACTCCAAAACCGAAAGGATCCATTTCCCTACCGTTTCTGAAAAGTTGGATCTTTTGTCATGTCCTCCGGCAGGCAACAAAAACACTGCCAAGTAAGTCAACAATCACTGACGACATTTTCGAAAATCTAAGACATCTCATCCTCAACACAAGCCATTCGCCACCACAGAGTCATATTGATAAACAAGCCATATCCCCCCTTTTCTGCACTGTTTCAAGAATGCTTCCGGGCAACCAGGAGCGTCAAGAAGCCACAGTCTCATTCATCTCTGTGCAACGAGGCTTTTCGGGTCTGTTTCTACCCGGACAGTGTACCTTGTTTCATGAATCACTGGCGGTCGCCATGTCCTCGCTTAATATCAAGGTCGAGACCGCATCTGACACTCAGAGCCAAGACAGATCCGCCACGACCGCTTTTAGGTTCCGAGGTGACCGGATCGGCGCAGCTCTTGCCGTATTTACAGCCTGCTTTTCTAAAAAGGGATCGGATACGAGGTGGCCTTGTCTCATCACGTAGCTGCTCAAGGTTCCGTAGCAATGGCCGTTGGTAGGGCCTTTTTTTTTTCAAATGGTCGAAGCTATCCTTGAGTAGCATAGCGCGTTTATACTGCGGATACTTGATTTGAAAGCTTCAGTAGGAATGCTTGCGTACTATTATTAGTTACACAAAGTGGTCATGCTCGACGTTCAAATAGGCAGCATTAGGGAATTGCATTCGAGACCGTGGTTTCCGCGCCCATCTATAGCTACATGCCTGTCATCATTTGTACCGGGAGATGAACTCAACCTGAAAATCAGTAGACATGGGGCGATTTGGATAGTCGACGCCACACTTAGGCCCTTTTAACATCAGTTGACTCCATCATCAAAATAGATGCTTGCCCCTTGTACCTGCATATGTCAGTGCACTCTCACATGAGTGCCTGGGAACCAGGCCAGATCTGGGCTGTGGACTGTCTCAGCCGCAGTGGCAAGACGAGTCGTTTGCGCCGCGAAAACGGAATTTATTAGACCTCGGCAATAAGCCTTCCATGCAGGTCAACGACATGCCAGATCCATAGGGTGACTCTCTCGGTTCACAGGACCAATGGACAAGCAGACGTCAAAAAGAAAAGTTGGCCAAGGCGCGGTAGACTGTCACGCCATCCGCGCCACGACGCGACGTAGGTCAAGGCGGCCGACAGGGCTCGAGATAGAGTTCTGCCACGCGCTTGGCCTTATGCTAGTGAAGCGGAATTAGGAACGGCAAAATAAGTTTAGGCTAGGGTCCTGTCCCTGGAGGATGTGACTGATACACTTATGCCTGAATGGTCAACGGGAAGAATGGCTCAACCCAATCTTAGAGGAGGTCAGCCCTCACGTCGTCCGGCTGGCAGTGATTTCTTTTGATTTCCCTAGTTCCGATCTCAGGGAAGGTATTGGCGTATGATATGATGATCAGATAGGTAGGTGGTGGCTTTCGTGAGGCCAGTAGTAATCCCATGATAGAATTACAAATCATTTCAACATTTCCACATAACCGAGTTTCCGAAGAAATGGCTGGAGGGAGAGTTCCTATGCTATGTGCCATGTTTCAGAAACGGTAGTTATTAGCAATCGAACATGAGGTCAAGAACGACATTTAATCCCTGACGGTATAGGGTAGTTGGATGCTAAGAACTAGTCAAGGTTGGTAGTAGGTATGAGAGAAGGCGGTTTATTAGTGGAAGTTGAGATTAATAGTAAGTTAAGTAAGTCTAAGATTTATATATGATGTCTTATATGTAGTAGTGTTTATCGTAGAACAGCCTGTTGCCGAGAAAGGGGGACCTGCCTGTACGCTTGATGGTTATCTTCCAAGAGCTCGGTAAGCACCCATGACGTGGTAAAACTAACACTGGTTTAAATTAAATTAGTGAAGTGTGTGAGTACAGCCACTTTCCTGAGTGTTATGAAGAGTAAAATCAAGTTATTCATTCCTTAATCTTTAAGACCTAGTGTTACATTCGATGCTGGGGTCCCGTGGTGATATCGAAGCATTACTGGAGCTCAGGCGGATGGTGTCCAACTGTGACACTTTCTTCCAACCAATCAGAGCCACGCCCGGTTAGCTCAATCGGTAGAGCGTGAGACTCTTAG
>NIZV01000117.1:0-123824 GCA_003947045.1 Fusarium ambrosium
TTTATATATTTTTTTATACCTATTAAGTCTATTACTTTCCTTACTAAGTGCCCTTAGGTACCTATAGGCTAGGTATTTTAAACCCTAATTCCTAGCCACGCGCTACTAATAATAGACCCAAAAAGAATCCCAGAAAGGGTCAGAGTGCCAAAAGCAATCTGGCATCGTACTCAACCTACTATAAAAGACGCCATTGAGAATAATAAAACACACAACAAAGAGGAGGAGCGACAAAAGAAGACTAAACCTAGGAGCCTGTGCTTCTGGAGGCTACAGCGTGCTGCGTCTACATTCAGACGTTTAGGGAGACCAACCCCTTTTACTCTTGGCATGGTCACTCTCAACATTCACCATCCTCCCAGTTGATCATCGCTTGAGTCGTCGCCTGAATTATCCCGAGGTTTCTTGAATCTCCAACCCTAAGGCCCTAGGCGGAGGACAAGCCTAGTAGAGTTTGGTGATCTTGCTGAGTACCTAGGTATGAATCAATAATGTGGATATTAGTGTCTGAACTGTTTGGTAGATGTGATATCAATGGAAGTGACGCCAACCCTTATGGCCCGAACAAGGACAGATAGCCCTACCTAAAGACCACTGTAGACACCAAGCTCGCACCTTTGTGCCTGTTTATTCTTGGTCTGCAGATGGCTGAGGTTTGCTCTACTTGCACTTCCACCCACATTTGCTTATCCTACCCCAAAGGTCGCCACTAAAGGATGATAAAAATAATACCATGGTACATAGAAAAAGAGCTCTGGTGTCTCGTTAACTCTTAACCGGCGTGTCCCTACCTACTTATAAATTGGTCGGTTGGTAGCCCTGACGAGGGAGGGATCCCTGAGTTTGGGGTGGAATTGAGATGAAACTGGGGTGGTGGCTGACTGCCACCACAAAAGTGATGGGCTCAGACTGCCTTGTCAGCTCACTTGGTTGCCTTGAAACTAGAAGATGAGAACATTGGGGCTGTACCCAATCAATTCAGCTCGAGTCTTGGCCTCCAGCCCACCAAGTAGACAAGCAGGCTGCAGGCTGTACCACCCACCGAAACTGAGGATGCAGAACTCGGAATAAAGGTCGGTGCGTTGGTCTCCTCTGGGGATCAGTCTCGGATGAACGGGGGCGTTTTTGACTCTCACATCGTAGTCTTTCCAACAACTTGAGCCTCCAACTTGAAGATGTCTGATTCAAACGAGGAAAGAGTCAATCTTTTTGATACCGCGATAGGATCTATTAAGCACTACACCTACGATGGTTCCTTCTTTGTCAGAGCTGAAAAGGTCACTGCTGAGACAGTGGGAATTCCACCCGATGAATGGGACGCCATCTTGTCACAGGACTCAAAGAACCGACGGCGACCTCCCGTGACCACGCTCAATGAAAGGGCACCAAGCACCAAGGCACTGTACGAACCAATTCAAGGAGACTATGAGACTCGCATTTTGGAGATAAAGCCAGGATCAGGCAGCGAAACACTACAGGGCGCTCTTCATCATTGCTGGCTCGATGGTGACCGCTTGGCCCTCGACTATGCGAGACAATGGGGTGTCTCTACCAGCGACTTCACTACTCCAGTCTGTTACACTGCTCTGAGCTATACTTGGGGTCCACCAGTTTTCGAAGCAACTATTAAATGCGACGGACACGCGAAAAGGATTACCAGAGGGCTTGAGGCCGCGCTGAAGCAGTTCCGACAGCCCCATGACTCCATCATGATGTGGATTGACCAAATCTGCATCAACCAGGATGACGATGCAGAAAAGAAGAAACAGATCCCTCTGATGGGAAGGATCTATGAGCGTGCACGCAGCACAGTCATCTGGCTAGGAGAAGCTGGAAACGGGTCCAGTTCCGCATTGAAGCTCATTGAGCGAATCACCTCCATTCTTCACTTCACCTTGTCAGAGGTAGATATGAAAAGCTTTCAAAGGATCGGCCTTCCAGTAGCCGACTCTCATGCATGGAAAGAGCTGTGGGACTTACTTGCTCGGCCGTGGTTCACACGCGTGTGGATCATCCAGGAGGCTATTCTCTCGTCACTATATCAGACCTGGTTTGCTTGTGGGGATTCCTTCATGCCGTGGAACACGCTCACGACTGCATGCTGCTACCTAGAGACCTGTGGAATCTCACGCAAGCTGCATGAAAAGTTTGGACCTGATCTCAAACAGCAGAGGGATATATGCGAAGTGGTGTGGAATTTGGACAACGAAAGATCCGACTACAAATCGGGGCCTGCTCCAACGCTATTCAAGCTTCTGACAAAGGTTCGCTATTCAAAGTGCTGGGACTCGAGAGATAGGATTTATGGCCTTCTCGGTGTTTGCGAGGACGGGGATAAGGAGGCCGTCATGAAGAACGACAGGATAGGTTCCACCGCAGTCGACTTGTACATCAACATGGCGACCCATCATTTGTTTAGAGAGCCGAAGATAGGTATGAGATTGACGACAGTACTGGCAGCACTGGATCACGAATCATCGGATTTACCGTCCTGGGTACCTGACTGGAGAGTGCCCCCTCGCATGTATCCTCTTGGCGAACAGTTCGCGCATAGCGTATACCAAGCAAGTGGACCGTTTTCCAAAATCATGCTCCGCGAAAGGGAGATCAAGAAGCCTATAATGAAGATTAATGACGAGAAGAACGAGTTGACCATACAGGGGGTATTCTTCGACACGCTTATCGATATCGGCACTCTGTTCACCAACCCGGATCTCTCTAATGAGAACCCAACTACCGAGAACCAGACGCTTCTGGAGGCTGTCGCTTTTGTTTCCCAGTTGAAACAGGCTGGATCTGAGTATAATGTCTTTACCGCTTTGTGGAAATCGCTTGTTGCTGGCAAGAATGGTGATGGGAAGCTCAGATCCCCTGAATCCTTTGCTGAAGTCTTCAGCTTTCTACTCGACCAGACGACCGGCAAGTCACCGTCAGTTCCAGGGCAAACCTACTCGATCCGTCAGAGGCGGCCCAGAGGAAAAGGTGGCTTGGAACTTTCAAGTCTCGAGACACGTACGTTGGGCCAGACGTTTCAAGAGGTTCGCACGGCATTGAAACGGGCACTGAAGAACCGCCGCCTGGGCATTACTAATAAGGGGTACTTGGGACTATTCCCTGGGCATGTCAAGAAAGGAGATGTGGTTTATGTGTTCGAGACTTGTGCGTTGCCGTCCGCTCTGCGATCGGCGGGGAATGGCAAATTTCGGTTCATTGGTGAGTGCTTTGTTTATGGCATCATGGAAGGCGAAGCCGTTGAGGCAGAAGATACCTGTAGGATAGATGTGACTTTAGTTTAAGGGAGAGTACAATCTCAGGCGTGTATAAGGGAAGGATGTGGAGGTTTAGCTATCATCACTGACGACGAGGACAGGGATGATAACGGGACAGAAATTAGTACTCAGCAAAGGATTCTAAATCTTTTCATTGATTCATAACCTCTAGTATTCCTATCAGTTATACCCCTGATCAGTTTGCATGCCCTCTTTTGCCTTGCGCCGGTGCTTCCAGATCTTGAATGCAACCGTAAAGATCAAGCCAAGGACAGAACACCCTGCAGAAACTGCTATTCCAATGATACCACCAGTTGAGAGCGCACTCGACTTCGATTTCTCTGTCTCCTCTGATCGACTGGTTAGTTATCCCAGCCTTTTATGGGCAGATACTTGAAGGACTCACCACTGCTAGACGGCGCTGTCTCGTCTGGGAAGTACATGCATTCTATTTCGCTATGTCTGCAGGTTACGAAGCCCTTGCCAAAGCAGCAGGTGGAAGATTCAGGGCAAGTTGTAGTATGCCTGATATCACCTCCCCCTGGAATGCATTAGCAAAGAAAGTCGAGCTGATCGCAGTAAACCTGTCTTACCTTCGATATACCCAGTGCATACGTCCCGGTATGTGTCTCTCTCGGTGTCGTCATAGTAAGTTTCGTACTCATATCCAAATTCATCGGTTTCGTCCTCCTGTGTCGTTGTTTCTGCCTCTTCTTCTTCACTGACGGGAAATCTCTGTCGAACATTTAAACGAGCCTCCGCTTTGGCGCGAATACGGCGCCATTCTTCATCTTCGTTTGGTGTCTCCAAGGGGCTATCAGTCGCAATAATCTGAACCGCCCATGATAGGGCTAGGATCAAGATTGTAGCCGTAGGCCTCATACTCGGTCGTATTTCCAGTATCAAATGAGAAGCAGAAAAATGTGTGCAGATCCCAGGGCGAGAAGGAGCATCTTTAAACCTTCAACAACTGGTGGCTTGACCTAGTCCCTGGAAATGTCTCAGCAGACTATTCCTGGTTCGGAACCCGACTTTTGGACAGGTGAAGCCGTTTGGCTTAGATTCAGCCAAGTTCAAGCCACGGCCATTCCGTATCTCCTCACTGTGACCTTTGATCTTGTCATCATTGGTTGTCGACAAGTGGATATCTAGTTTTGGCAGAGGGCTGCTGCAAAGAGTGCTTGGGCGTGATTCTAGACCCTGCCTTATCTCAGCCATGGCTTACTCCCTCGGCAGATGCCAGAGACAGGAATGGAACAATCCCTCTAACGTTCTCGCCTTTGGGAAGATTGTTTAGCGAACTTAACTTACGGTGTTCCTGGACATCTATAAACAGGAAGCGGATGGTATCCTTAAAACATACAAACTCCACTCCAGACGACATAGTTAATTATAAAGCAATTTTATATCGCTCTAACACCTTTCTATACCTGTAACTTGGGTGATAGGCATCTCGTCACTTCCTGTGGAACCGTCACCACTATCACCTAATAGTCTCGTTAGTTCCCTTGAAGTGGCACTTGTGTTCGAACCCTTTGTTTTAGACAGCCCCTGCATCGCCCACAGCTTGTAGCAGGAGTATTGATATCCCACGCACTCCTAATCGGCTTGCATATCATGAAGCTAAGGAAAGAAGGGCATGTAACCCACCGCCGCGATCGAAGAGGATGGGGGCAAGGCCCCGGACGACTCCCACCCTCTACTCCAAAAGCGAGCAAACTCTGGTCATTCGGTTCAATACTCTGGCGCAGGAGCCGATGTCATCATGATGACCTCTGTTGTGCTCATCAACCAGGTCCGTGGTTCTGTCAGCATTCAATCTTGTGATATCAACGAGCGCCGGTGATTGACCTCAGTACCACAGCTGATGGGTTTGCGGCTCGCGAGAACATCAGGCAAGATATCAACCTTCTGGTATCAGATAAGACTGTTCTTGGCCGGGAGTTCGTTGCACAGGAAAAGGCGGAAAACCCATTGACTCCCGACTCATCAGATGAGGAAATTGGCGCTCGAATTTGTCAGGTAGCCAGGTAATCATTCCCCGAACCCAAATTTCATAGGAACCCGATGCTAACTATGAGTCGGAGTGGTTGTTTCACCCAGCTGACACTGCTTCCATGGGCAGGGTTGTTGATGGCGACCTCAGGATCCCCTGGCCGAGCAGGCGGCAGTTATTATCCAGAAGAGCTCCTTAACATTCTGCGCTTTACCTACCGTACCCAGACTACCATTCCTAGTATCAATAGCTGGGTTGGTTTTTATTCATGCACAGATGATTCAATGTGATAGTGAGCCCTTCATCTGGGAATAATTGGAGTTTTCATTTGATATTTTCAGTCTGGGTCTTGTTCGATATGATACGAGCCTATCCGAATAATGACCTCAAATTCTTCCTCTCCATGACATCGATCCAATGTGTCGATGCAAATCCCGGTAACTCTTTGTCATACTCATCCCAAATAGCCTGCACAAGACTCTTAGCCACAATAATCGGTCTTGGTGGAAGGACAGTCTCCAGAATATCCAGCCTATTGAGCAGAAAACATCTTGCATCAACAATTTTGAGACGTGACTCAGTAATCGTGGTAACCTGTTCAATCTCCTCGTCTGATTGAATCAGACGGCCGATGTATTCTGACATGCTGCAGTCTTCCACGGCACCGAGGTTGAATGGTGATGGGGTCGGGGCGGGTTGTTGTGGAGGAGACCCCGAGTTTTCGGAACCCGAGTCTGAAGAATCGAATCTGAGGCCTGTGGCTGCTGTGATGCAGAGAAGAGGTTGTGTCATTTTGCTGCCAGAGTCGGGAGGAAGCTGTTGGATCAACTTGACAAGGCGAAGGCTCAGAGGAGTGATGCATTCTTCCCAAGGAATCAAAGCATTGTCGAGGACTGAGACGTGGCTCGGTAGCCTCAGCAGAACCAGATCCGGGAATGTCTGATAGATGTGTATCAAGCCCGCCAGTCGATATGCCTCGGCAACATCGATAAGATGTCGGCATGGCGTCTTTTGATCTCCAGTCTCGCTGTTCGTCGGCGCAGATTCAAAGTCCAAGCCCAGCAATTTCTCCTCCAGTGATTTCGCCTCTTCGATGAGCTTCAACGCAGTAGTGTGATCACGCATAGCCATTAGACCGGGATGTGTGAGGTGATAACGGTAATTGCGACAAAGCCTCATCGTTTTCGTAAACAATCGCGAGACAGTATTTGAGACACCTGTCCAGGGATGCGGTATGTCGTCCACAATCGGAGGAGCCGGCTCGGCGGTAGGATACTCATCGGCACCCACATCATCGACCTCGTCCAACTCGTACATGTTGTAGGGGTTCGTGTCAGAAACGACTGAAAGGAGCAATTCGCAGTATGTCCAGCTCTTGTTAAAAATTCGTAATAGTCGCCGTTCATCTTCCGTTAGGCTTCGTTTTTGCCGGTTTATCCGATACAAGAGGGCCTTGGCCTCCTTCAGAAAAGGTATCCCGAGTTGCGTGGCGTTCAGCCAGCAGATGCTAGTCCCTATGCAGAAAAGTCCATAGATCAAACCCAAAGGGACGACATCGAGACGAGGGGACGACTTGACAACCTGTAGCTCGTTCTCGATAGCTTTGGTGGCCGTGCTCATCATCAATATTGATGTCTTCTTCATGTGTGGTAGCTTTGAAGATAGGTAGGCTGATGACATGCTCTGAAGGCTAGTAGAAACGGCTTCGGAAGACGACCAGAGAGCGGTAGCCAATGTCCGGTTGGAGTTTGTCGGAGAATCATACTGCGACCACAAAGAACAGACATCTTTGAACCAAAACTCGACTAGTGATGATGGGACGTCGGATACTGCAGGTGGGATGAATACCGGGCTGTAGCTTTGCTGCATGGGGAACAGAGAGAGATCAGTGCCTCCATCAGAATAGCCATCTATGCTGGTCGTCAAGTCCAAAGTGTCCGGAGTCCATTGCAGGTCGTCGATAGCACCGATAGGGACGTCAAGATCGAATGGGGGAGAAAAGTCGTCGCAGATAACATTTGCTGGTGGATCAGGCAGCTGAACACTCTCATTCTCCTCCACGGGCGGGTTCGTCTTCTCAAAAGCAAACTCAGAAAACAATCCCCAATTGGTGTCACCGGGATTTGAAGCAACAGCGGAACCTGAAGCTATAGAGGACGTCTCTCCAGGCAGTGGCTTCCGTCTTGGTCGACCGCGACGTCTCTTGGGAGCAGCAACGCCAATCTGTGGCTTTGGCGACAACTGGACATCATGATCCGCCAGCTCGGCGTGCTTCTCATGCTTGGTAGACCACTTGAGACCACGGTTATACCCACCGCATTTAATACCACGAGAGATGCATAGCTGGCAGTTGGGTTTTGCCTCGTCACATTTGAGCTGTGGTCCGTACGTCAGCGATAAACTCCACTAGAGCAAGGGCGTTATCTTACGTGCTTGGTCCTACAGGTCAGACAGCCCGACCGGGACCGCAAGGGGAGGTTCCGCTTGGCAGCCGGGGTCATCTCCGGGATGGGAGTGGCCATGTCGCAAAGACGAGCACAAATGAGCAAGATAGAGAGACAAGAACGTACGAGAGGAGAGAATGGCGGAGTCTCCAGAAGGAGGAGGAAACAAAAGCGAGGATCCCTTTCCCCGCAAGAATACGATACCGGTTTAGTGGCGCGGAAACCCCGGCTACAATCCCGGATAACGGACTTGGGACTCCGGTTGAGATTGACAAATCAGCATGACGTCCTGATAAACTGATACCGATTTCCGGGAGAATGGCGCCAATGAAATGTCGGCGTATGGTCATTCAACGTTGTTGCTTCTCCGCTTCTTGGGGTTCACGTGGATCATGTTCTTGACTTGTCACGGCGGAGATGCTGCAATGGGACGTTATTTAGCTATTGCCAAGGCCGACCGATGATTTAATAGCCAACTGATCAATATCCTGTATAATTATTTTCTCAAGTATGCTCGGTCGCTTGCAAAATGTGCTTGCTTATCCTGTCCCACTCTCGATCTTCTTCTCCTCTCCACCACCAACCTCATCCGACGCCTTGAAGAAATCCGGCCTTTCTCCCATGATAACATCGAGCTTCTATCCAAATATCATTCATTAGTCATTTTTTCCTATTATGATCAGAGAATGGGTTACTTACCGGCCCCTCAAATGTTTTCCCGTAAATCATCCAGTACAGGGTAAGCAGCACGACAAAGATTCCAATCACAACCGAGACGTAATCTGGATTCAGCGAATTAGTATTTACGGAATTCTTATCGGAATAGATGACATACTCATCGAGCTTGCAGTGACGGGAAGCGCAGGAGGGAAGCAGAAGAACTTGGATCACGATGTCAGTAAAAGCCAAGAAACGTTGCGATGCCTATAACACTTACCACCGACGTTATTCCAACATACAAGACGGAAATCCAGTTGAGAATCAGTCCGCGACGTTCTCCAAGTCTCCATGGCGTCTCGGATGTTTGGAATTTCGTCAAGACCTTTCTTCCCCGAATGATGATCACTAGAAGCGGAAACGCGTAGGACGCGTTGAGAAAGATGGTGCAGGAAGCGATAAAGGCGTTAAAAGCCACTGTCGGACCCAGATATAACAGTCCAAAGAAAGCATTGAAGACGAAAGACAGCATAATCGTCCGAACGGGCACTTCAAGCCTCGGACTAATGTGGCTGAAATAGTCGTGGAAAACGATGCCCTTGTCTCTGGCCATCGCGTATAGCAATCGACTTGCGCTCGTAACGGATCCGTTTGTTCCATGGATGAAGCATATCGCGAGCATCAGGCTAATGAAACAGGTTCCCGCTCGACTTCCGGTTGCTTGTAGGATGAGTTCGATGATGGGCATACCAGTCGATGTCGTTACGATCGCTTGGAGGTCGGTGAGGCAGAAGAGGAGGACGAGGATAAAGACTGTTCCCCTGTAAAATGTTAACTCACGCCTAGGTTCAATTGACAGTCTGACTTACGTGGTGCCCCCAACACCAACAGCGTATACCATGGCCAAAGGAGCGTCGTGAGATGGGTCCGGCATCTCTTCCGTCATGTGGAGCACGGCATCAAACCCGATCAAAGAGAGGGCAGATTGGAGAAGACCCAAAATCCAGGCCACTCCATCCGTCCACCCTGTTTCATTCTCGAAAGTCGTAAACACAAATTCGGCGTTGGTCTTGTCCGAAGTCGTGAGAAGAACAATGCTGAGAATGATGACACTCAAGATGGACCAGTAGAGGGCCATGTTATTCCAGGCGCCGAGAATCTTGTTGCATGTAATCATCGAGACGGTCGAGAAAGTTAGAATGGCCATGAAGATGAGGTATGTCTTCCATGCTTCGGCAACGTATCGTCCGTTCGAGGCTACAACGCTGGCTGCTGAAATGAACTGTGCTATGCCCAAGTTAGTTGGTCCACCCAAACATCATCAAGACTCGTCTTACCTGCAAAATATCCTTCAGTCGTCACCAAAGTAAGCCAACCGGCAATATTAATCCAGCCGGCCCAGAAGCTCTGTTGGTAAACATCAGCATACTGCCCAAAGGACCGGACACAAGCGGTCTTACCAAGAGCTTCCGCCACTTCTCTGGACACAACATGTATACAAAATGATATTGGCCGCCAGCTGTGGGCCATAGAGCAGCAAGCTCTCCTAAACTTGACGCCATGGCAAAGTTGCAGATGACGCAGAAGATGAACCCATATAGGAAGGCGACCGAGCCACCCGATGGCATCACGATACCTATCGAACCGCCGAGACAGATCCAGGTACTGCATCATCTGCGTTAGCACCCTCTATTTGCATTTTCTGTGCCTCAACCTACTTTAGAATGGCAAAAGTCATGGCCACCATGGTTAATTTGGATAACCGGGGTCTGAGGTGACCCTCGGCCGAGTGGCTATGTGAAGGACCGGACATGGTGGACACTTGGCCGCAGTGGAGCTTGGACTGTATTGTTGGTCTATACTTGGCAGTAGGGATGTCTTAGTAGAGAGGGCATTGAACTTTTTATATACTGGGAAGGGGGTAGAAATAGAGTTCAAGGTTGAGGTGCGGTGCTGGATTTACATATGCTGCTAGCACACAATCTCAGATCCCCTCACGGAGTGACCTACCTCGGAGGCTACACAATACCAAAATGCCCCTAACCAACGGAACCAAACAACCGACCGAGATGGCTAGCCCGTGAATCGAGCATGACGTGAAGGAGCGGCATCTGATGCTGCATGGGGGCTGGCAAAACCTGGGGTAAGATGCTATAACATGACTAGCTCACCTACATCCACCAAACACAAGCCGCGATCCGATCAAGACCAAGCCTCCCCGTTAGAATCCTTCACGTAATAACATTGCATTTACCCCGGATTTCAACCTCTGCAGCGCCCGCAACGAGTGGCGATCGATCATGTTCCAGACTGGACCCGTGTAAGTCGGAGACTCGAGGGGGAAAAAGTCAAAACACCCCCGCGTCTGGGACCCGCCATTTTGGTAGAAAGAGGAATTTCAGTCTAAAATTACTCATTCGAGTTAGTCTCCCACTTTCGCTCATGGCGGCGTGCTTCCCAGCTGACACGGGTATGATTCGTGCGATTGGCTTCTGACTAGGACGGCAACGGGCTGAGCGGAGAGCTCGAGGTTTGTGTTTCTCGTTAATCTTCCATAAAATATCGAATCTGGAAATTACAGCCAGATCTGCGGGAGCCAACTCTCGGAAGCGGCAAAGCTTTTCCCGTGAACTCTTATCCTTTGGAGATAAGTTATTAAAGGGGAGATGTTATCTTCGGGTTCATAAGGATGGCGTGTGAGATGTTGACTGGGATTGTTTCTTGAGGCGATTTGAGTGTGCCGAAGAACCGAGTCGGTGTCGAAAATCCCCAAGATGCTTGATTGTTGGTCGATATCTCGCATCGTGACATCCCCGGGACATGTGAAGTCTAATTTCGCTATCTCTGTGGGTCGCATCTCAGTGAATATCGGTGACGAAGATGCGATGTTGTAACACCAACTCGTAAAGCTTGAGTGTATATCCGTGAGGCCGAGCTCAGATGACAGCCTAGATAGGTTCTCGCGGCATCTTATCTTGATCAAAAGTGACGTAGGTTGAATTTCTCCTTAGACGGAAGATAATGGGCAGATATAAACGTGATCTCGATGACTTTTGGGATGCTCAGCTTGCTTTGGAGCAACCCGATCGTGGTGTCTCGATCTCGGATGTTGACCGGTTGGTTCGACGTTGTTTGTTGAAAGGGTGATGTAAAAGATGGCCATGATCCACTCCACGGAAAGATGGTCTGCAGTATAACATGCAAAAAGGTTCCCAGTCGAGATGTGGTTCCGAGCTGGCAATGTCCTTGGGCGTAAAAGATGATACGTTCCTAGCTGATTAGAATTTTGGTTTCCATTCATTAAATAGGTGGCCCCAACTGAAGAAAACCATGCTTTGTACTGTCGAGGGTCTTCTGGTGTTCTACTGTCGTCGCATCGTGGTGTGTTTGTCATCGCCGTTCTCCATGACATGGCCATATCATCTTTTTCCCTCCTCGGGCCCCTTTCTTGAAGGTACCAGGAGAACGGCATTTTAGAGAAAAGAAGGAAGGTGAAAAAAAGGAAATAAGAAGTGTTTGGCTTGATCTTGAGTCTCCTGTCCAACGTCGTCCTGATCTTGGTTAGTGGAGTGTGTGGGTGTTGGTGGGGAATAATGGATGGCCTTATTGAAGGGTCTGGAATCCCTTGAGATGCCATATGTTAGAGGAAGGACAGGTAAAAGATGGCAGGGCATCGTTAATTATAAGTTTAAAACTTGGACCAGTTATAACTAAGACCTCTACCACTTTGGGCAATGTAATCCGGAGACCTGGCCGTGGCACCCATTATCTTGAGATTGAGGCGTGGAGTTGGAGGCGAGCCGTGTTAAACTTCCTATTTTAGACTAGGGCCTCGCGGGACGCTGTCGACCACGCTACTTGATCTGGCCATCCAAAGCGAGCCTTGGATGGTTACTTCTCGAGACACAAGTTTAGATCTTTATAGAATCATTCTACCTATTACTTTACTATTTCTATAGAGTCTGATATGGTCTTCTAGTAGTGGTGATGAATAAGATAGCTATGCTATAAGTAATTGAAGCCTAAGCAAGGCCGAAAATGAAGTCAGTCTCTGCAGCCCGACGTGGCCCCGTATTATTGGCGCATAGAGGCGAGGGGCGTGATTTCATCGTCTCACCTCAGCTCGACCTTTTACAAAACACATGTCTTTCTACCAGGTCTAGATGCGGCCCAATAATATTTAAGAGGCTGTATTACTAGCGAGAAGACTGTCCATACCAGTACCCATCCCGAAGAAGACAACCAAATTTTCCTACACCACGAATAGGGCAGTCAATATTGTTTGTACTCCTCGTGTCTTGTTTCCACTAGGCCACCCAATTTCACCAATATCTTTAGTATGAAGGACTCTTATTCATTACCCCCTCTCTTATGGGAAGACGATAAAGACCAAATCCACAAGGAGCTCCTAGAGTGGCTCATCCCCGTGCCCTACGACAGTCATCAAGCCGAGTTCGCTCGGAGACGCCATCCTGGAACCCTTCAGTGGTTTCTAGACTCTGATACATACCAGAAATGGATCCATGCAGCCTCCGATTTGAATGCCGAAGAGCAGACACAAGACCTTCGGACGCTCTTCTGTTCAGGCCCAGCAGGTGCAGGAAAGACGATTCTCACATCCGCGGTAATCCAGGACCTTTGCTGTCGTTTCCCACGGGGATCCCACTCAAATGTAGGCATTGCATACGTGTATTGCTTCTACAATCGTCAGGAACAGCAGTCTACTATACATCTTCTGCTTGCCCTTTTCGAACAGCTGCTACCAAACAGACCTCGTCGCCGGTTCCCAACCCGGCTTCCACACCACATACAAGACAGGTTCGGACCAACGGGTAGGTCGGTGTCGTTGGATCAGATCATGAAATCTCTGGCGGGGGTCGTTTCGAAATACGATCGTGTATTCTTCGTCGTAGACGCGCTGGACGAATGTACAGCCGAGGACAGAGATGGATTGCTGAAGGGGATTTTCAGGCTACAGAACTTGAGCAAAGTTCACCTTTTTGCCACAGCCGACTCCGGGGCCGATGTTGAGCACATGTTTGCTTGCAAGCCCTCTTTAAGTATCCGGGCTAAACAAGAAGATGTGCGGTCGTATCTGGATCAAAGTATGGACGAGCTGCCAGCTTTTGGCAAAGAGAATCGTGACCTGAAGGAAGAGATCAAGGATACCATCATCAAGGCTGCTCCCGGGAGGTGAGTTGTATTATATACTTACATGTACTGCTTCATGTAGCTTCGTCCAGCTAACCTCACCCGATTTCTAGCTTCCTCGCCGCGGTTCTGCAATTCAAGTCTCTGGCTGCCATGTCGTCAACCGAAGATGTTCGAACAGCGCTTGTAGGGGTGGAGAGAAATGCAGCCTCGCCTCATTACGACACTCTGTACGAAGCTGCAATGCTCCGAATCGAAAGCCAAGCCCCTGACCAGGTTGTTATTGCCAAGAAAACTCTGTCGTACATGCTATTGGCAAAGTGTCCATGGACTTTCGCTGAGCTATGCCATGCCCTGATGGTCAAGGTGGGCGAGCCCGAGCTAGACTGGGATACCATGCCATCTTTCCAGGCCATCATCGATTCATGCTCAGGGATCCTGGTCACTGTTGGCAGCCCGGAACGAGATGAGCACGAAGATGTTGACCACCTACACGAGAATCACGACAACGAAGAGCATGCTATGAGACGATTGGACCGCATAGAAACGCATTTGATTCACCGCACCGCCCATGAATACCTCGAGCGGACGTACGAACGATGGCTCCCGGAAGCAGAAAAGCACATGGCGGCAACCTGTATGGCGTATCTATCTTTAAGATACTTTTCCAGTGGTCCCTGTCATGACAAAAGTGATCTAGAGTCACGGCTGCGAACCTTCCCACTCTACTTCTATTCCGCACTACACTGGGGATCCCATGCACGAGAAGCGTTTGACAAGTTCCCAAGTATGACAATCACGGAGTATGATTTTCTGGGTTCTAGTTCACTCATACAAGCCTCCTGTGATATCATGCTCAGGGTTGGGCAGTGGCCGGTGGATGGGGACTACATTGGCGGTTACCCCGAAGGCATGACCGAGATTCACATCGCAGCCTGCTTTGGGATCGTCAACCTCGTCCGCACACTTCGTCCAAGGACAGAACCTATCGTCAATGAACAGGATGGGTGGGGCTTTACAGCACTCTCCTGGGCAGCGAAGCAGGGACACGAGGAAACCGTCGAGGCCATTCTCGAATTCACGGGCGTAGATGTTGACATCAGAGACAGTCGAGGCCGAACACCCATATCCCTGGCAGCTAGACAGGGCCATGTCGCCATAGTCAAGATGCTCTTGGATCACGGTGCCAATCCCAACTTTCGGGACTTTCAAGAGGCAACGCCCCTATGGCACGCCGCCAAACGAGGTCACGCCGCCACAGTGGCTCTCCTCATCAAATACGGCGTCGATGTGAACGTAGCATCAACGGATTACGTTGAAAGACACACACCTTTGTCTCTGGCGGCCGTGAATGGTCAGGTAGAGGTCATCTCTCTGCTTCTGGCCCAACAGGACATTCAGCCGCGACCTAGGATCACGTCCTTAGCCAGTTACGATTCACCTTGCACTCCGCTTGGGCTGGCTGTGCACGGCGAGCACCCTGGCGCCGTAGAGGTGCTGCTATCAAACCCCGAGATCGCAGTCGCTGCTAGGGAGAACACGGATGGCGAAATGCTATTGCATATGGCTGTAGAGCGCGGCCATGAGGAGATTGTCAGGCTACTCTTGAGCCATGGCATGAACGTCAACGATCAGTCGGACTGGGGGAGAAACACACCGCTGCACATTGCTGTTAACAGGCTCTATGGATCGAATGATTGCATCATAAGGCTTTTGCTCTCACAAGCTAACTTGAAGCCGGATCTCGTCAATCAATATGGAGATACGCCCGCGGCAATGGCGGTATCTCTCGGCCGGCTTGAGGTTCTGCGAATGCTGCTCGCAAAGGGTGTGGACATGGAAGTCAGGAACAACTACGGTCTTACACTGCTCGGCTTAGCAGCCAATGAAGGCTACCTACCCATGGTGGAACTTCTTCTTGCCATGGATGGGGTGGACGCAGATTCGAGAAACGACGGGGGCCGTACCCCTTTAACAGTGGCGACCAATCTAGTACGGGATATTACCTCGAATTACCGCTCCGAGTGTGTCCACGACCACTTCGGTGTGGTCAAGTATCTGCTGAATTCGGGCCAAGCTGATATTAACTCTCGTGATGATTTGGGTCGCACGCCGCTGATGCATTCTGCTCGTGGTGACGACCATGATTTGTCTTCCTTTAGAATGATCTTGGACTATGAGGGAGTCGACATCGATGCTACGGATAATGAAGGGCAAACGGCATTGTCTATGGCCGTGTTCGAGGATAAAGAAGACAAGGCAATACTCCTGCTCGAAAAAGGGGCAGATCCAAATCTGGGTCGACCTTATGAGGGCGAGACACTGCTCTGTTACGCTGCGAGCGAGGGAATGGTAAAGTTTGTGAGAGAGTTCATTTCCAAGGGCTGGGCAGATGTCCAAGAAAGAAATGCAGATGGCCACAACGCCTTGTGCAATGCGGCTAAGAGCAGCCAGCTGGAGATACTTGAGTTGTTGCTGGATGCGGGAAGGGTGGGTATCAATGTCAGATGTGGCCACAGGCAGACCCTATTACACCACGCTACAAACGCGGTACGGTGGAAAGAGGTTGCTTCGTTTCTATTCGAGAAGGGTAACCCGGATCTTGATGCCCAAGATGTGAGTGGGAGAACGCCCCTGCACTGCGCTTGTGAACAGGGGTTAGAACCTCTTGTTTCATTAATGCTAGACGCAGGCGTTGTCAACGTCAACTGCAGAGACCTCAAAGGACGTACCCCCCTCTCCATTGCTGCCCAAAGAGGGCAGCTTGACATTGTGGAGAGGTTGCTATCATTCAAGGGAGCCATCCCGGACGCGAGGGACGGGACGGGGCGCACTCCCCTATCATGGGCAATTCAGCCAAAGGCAATGGACTCATCGTCCGTCGTCCAACGGCTTCTAAGTACCGAAGGCGTGGACCTGAACGCTGAGGACGAGAGAGGCTGGACGCCGCTATCCTGGGCCGTTCAAGACAGTAAAGCTAGTCACCTGGTTGGGTTGCTACTGACAGAGGGAGCCGGGAAGATCGACATCAACCATGAGGACCGAAAGGGCCGCACACCGCTGGCATTGGCCCTCAAGAAAGGATACGAGGTGATTGTGGGCCAACTACGCGCGGCCGGCGCCAGAGAAAAACGGCGGAATGAATATCAGGATTCTCTCAACAAAGAAGAGGATCACAATCATTATCGCATAGACATGACCTCCAACGAAGTTGAAGGGAGAGGCCAGGCTCAACAAGACAACGACGGGGATTCGAAGTCATCTATGTCTGGAGACGATTTACGGAAAGATGACTTCAGGGGGAAGTCTAATTGGCAGAGGCAGAGGGAGAGGACCCAGAGGAGACGCTGGTTGAATCCGAATTGGTTTGACGATGCTCCCGCAGACGGCGACGGAGACAGCGACAATGGCAGTTGGAGCGGTTCGAACGACGGTGTCCATCGCGAAGAGGTATGGCAGTCAATCGCACCCCAGATCGAACTAGGGATTCAGAATGAAGCTATCAGCGGTGACGAGTGCAAGGAAGAGGAGCTTTGCCCCCAATGCAAGGCCCTCGATCTCGACCAGGTCTTCTCGCGCGGTCCACACAGAGGATTCCGCATAGAAGCAGATCTAGGTAAGGTTGACAAGAGCTGGGAATCTAGAACATGTGCCATGTGCAAGCTGATAGCTGCTGTTCGTCCCCGGGAGCGCGACGAAGATTGTGAGCTGTGCGCCTACTCTGGCACTACCATGTGGCTGTCGAGACAGAAGGAGGCGACCCAGAAATACTTCATGTCCGACTGGGTTGACACAGTTATTCTCGGTTTAGAGGACAATGCTTATCATGATGTTGATAATCCCAGGGACCGCATGGCTAGAAGCTTAAGGATAAGAAGCGCGCCCGTAAGCTCGGACGTCATGTCCTACGACTTTATCAGCCGTGTTGGGTCCAACGACCACCAACAACTCCGTTCTTTCACAGTCCATCGACTACAATCAGAGGAAGTCGACTTTGGTCGAGCTCGTGGCTGGATCGACTGCTGCAAGGCACATCATGGGAGACGTTGTAACCCCAGTACCCGCCGGCCAATAACCTTGTTTCGACTCATTGACTGTACAACGAGGGACATTGTCGATGGGCAGTCAGCTATGGATGAGTTTGTTGCGCTCAGCTACGTCTGGGGTCCTTCGGCTTGCAAGCCAGCCACTATGGATCATGTCCGCGTCGAACATGCTGAGCGTGTTGTCGAAGACGCTATTAGGGTTACCCAAGCTCTAGGTTATAGGTATCTTTGGGTCGATCGGCATTGTATTACCAACGAAGACGAGAAGATCCGCAAAAGACAGCTCCTGGAGATGAATGCTGTCTATGCAAACGCACAAGTCACTATTGTGGCTGCCGCGGGAGAGGACTCAGCCTATGGCTTGCCAGGGGTCAGCCGTGCTCGCCAGCAACCCTACGCACGGGTTCAAGGCCACTCCCTGGTAGCCGTACCCCGTGAGCCGGCCGACTACATACAGAACTCTGTCTGGTGGACGCGTGGGTGGACATTCCAAGAGGGCGTGCTATCTCGTCGCCGCCTGATCTTCACCGAGCATGAGGTTTCGTATGAGTGCCGTGGCATGGTAGCGAGAGAGTGTGTCGAGCTGCCTGAGCGCATCCATCGGATTGCCGCCACGCGCTATCCTATACACGAGGACGCACGCGTCTTTTCCCGTCGGGGCCACGGCAGAGGCCCTTCTATCTGGACCCAGATATCAGAGTACACTGAGCGGCACCTCACACACGACTATGACATCCTCAACGCCATGCTAGGTATCTTTGAAGTTGCCGCAGAAAGGAAGACTCCTGTGTATCACCTGTGCGGTGTTCCTATTATTCGAAGACGTTTCAACAATACCGACGGCCAAACTCTCCTCGAGGCGTTTGTGACGGGTCTTTGCTGGAAGGTTGATAGCGGGACTCGACGAGAGGGGTTCCCAAGCTGGTCTTGGACGGGTTGGAAGGGAAGGGCACACGGAGCGAAACAGGCAGCCATTTCTTTCATGTTAGGCTTTGCCATCGAGGTGTCGATGATACCACGACATGACCCATCTGAAGCCCTATCGTGGGCTGAATTTGAGGCCATGGGGCCGAAGGAGAAAGCAGCCCTGCCCCAAGATTACATGTTGGAGATGACAGGAGCAGCCTTTGACCTCAACATCCGCTCTAAACATGTCTTCCCGCCGTACGCCATTTTATACAATGGTAATGCCGCCGTCAAGGGCTCGATCGAGCTTTACCGGCACCCGAAACTGGACGTCGGCTTTCAACGACGGTTGGCCGAGGAACATGTGGCAGCCATTGCCATTGGCAATGAAGACCACCCCCGCAGGGCCTTGGTTCTCCTCGCCGTTGCCAAGGTTGGTGAGTATTGGGAGAGGATCGGTGTTATCAAGGTGGAAAACATGCATGTGCTGGACATTCATGGCGAGGGTTACAGAAAACAAACGTTTCTCATACGATGATCGGGGCAACTTTGGGTTTGAAGTTTAGTATAACATACTGAAAATAAATGATGCTGGTTTCATATGAAACCTGTTAGAAGATCACAGAGTCAATCACTTAGTGGTGGATAAAATGGATGGCTGTGTTGGTTGTAGGTGTCTTGGCAGCTGAACTAGACCCTGCACTTAGTAGGAAGAGGTAAAGATCAAGTTACCCTCATTGAGGGTAGCAACGTAGCATCGGCTCAAATACGAAAACAGGGCACAGCCTAGCGTAGATATCATGCGACTTTATGTGCCCTGTCAATAAATCTGCTGTGCCGCTTGACCCCCTTATTTTAAGCTTAAGACTCGATCATCCCTCAATTAACGTTATTCACCTTCTCCACCATCAATCAATCATCCAACATGCCCACCACAACCGAATATCTGGGTTACACCATCACCAATCTCGGTCCCTTGACCACAACCTACACTGCCCCAGCAGAATGTTCTACGGCCACGGAGAACATCCAGTTTATACAGGGAGATATGCCCTGGATTCCGGGGGCTTGGGGTTACCCCTCATGCGTGCCTGGCGATTACGGAAAATGCATCCCCTCTGGCGACGCCTATGACAAGCTGGCTAAAGAGCACTACTACACTTGGCAGCAAGAGTTCTTTCCTTATTACTCCCCGGGTCTTGTCTGTCCCAAGGGATGGACTACCGCGGGAGAATATGCTAAAAGCAAGGGGACTCCAACAAAGGGGATGCTTACGGCACAACCCGATTGGAACATTACGGAGCCGGCGTTTCTCCCTCTCACTTCGGTTTGGACCTCAGTACTAGAAGACTCGGAGACACTGGTGTATTGTTGTCCGAGGTGAGCAAACCCGCCTCTAGGGCTGTGTCGTGAGGCTAACCATATTTTATAGTGGTTATACGGGTGACAACTATCTGAATTGCCATTCTATTATCGGACCCATCACCGAGCTTGGCTATACCAAGGGCTGCATTCACACCTGGGACGGGAAATATTACACGGATGTGACAGCAACCTTTGAACACGGCGAGTCACCGTACCTGTCCAAGGTAAAGATCACGGCGGAACCCGGGACGGCATACTGGACCAAGACGACTCTTACAGTCGAAGAGGAGAATATAGACGTTGCCACAAAAGTACCTGCTGTGGCGCTGATTTACCAGAGCTCAGACCTGGAGAAGGCGGCATTGCCTGGTGGAAGCGAGAAGGAAACATCTTCGTCCAGTGAGAGCGAGAAGAATGCTGCTGCGGCTCCTCTATCGGTGAGAGGCATAATACCTGTGGTGGCGGTGTTGGTAGGCATGATTGCTGGGGCTGGGGTCTTTGTGCCTTGGTGAATGGGTGTCGGCGAATAAGCATAAATTGGACGTTGAATCCAATCCGATCTTCGTCATCGGTTATCCCGACTTCAACTATAATAAAGAACACATTGCCAACATATCATAGCATCATATCCCAATGCTAACACAGTGGCCTTTTTTAAGTCTTTCGGCCACCTGCAGCCCGCAAGGTACTCATCATTACTTCTGGTGGTTCCTCAAATCTGCGACAGAGGTCTACCAGTCGAAAGAGGCCAATACAACGCCATCACTTTCGACCGTCCTCGCTATAATTTAATACCACTTCCTCCCTCTCGACAAGATCTTCGAGCGATATCTCAGCATCTATCCTCTTGTATCCTTTCCTCATCCTATACCACCTTACACCATATCTTATCCCAACTAACATCAATATGATGCATGCAACCACCACCGTCAAAAATACCACAAACCTCCACCCACGTAGGCAGCACGGATACCACGACATCAAGAATTTGACAGCCAACTGGATAAACTTCTTAGGTTCTGGGTTATCAGGGAATAGTCCTTTTCGTATAAGCCCCTTGAAGATTGGACCTTGCGGGCCCGAGACGTAACGTTTCAAGCCAAAGACAGGAACTGTTTTCTGGCGAGGGTCATCACCCGCGTATTGCGCATCTCCCCAGATGCCATTGAAGTAGAGAAAGGAGGTGAGATCAGAATCGTGAGGCGAGGTAGATTCGGGAAGGGACAGGCGAGTTAGCTTGAAACTGGTTGGGTCCATGTGATAGAAGTACGCCGAGGAAACAGGGTCCCAGGGCTGACCGGCGTCGCAGTAGTCCACCAGGACACTGTCATGAACGTGGTCACTGTAATGCGTAGAGTCAGTTGGTCCCTGTATGCCTAAGGTTGATGGAGCATCGACTCACCCAGGAGATACGAAATTCGCATGAGAGCCGTATGCGCTGTAGACGAGGGGCTATAGACATGTATATTAGATACGAATGGTCCTTAGGCTGTAATGAACGGCTTACCCGCTGATCCTCCAACGAGAGGTGCGTGTCGTTCCATTCGTAAGCAGCACCGCTTGAATGCTGACTATAGTAAATACCCGTGGGCTTTCCATCACGGAAACGGACCATGTTGTGTTCCCTTGAAAGACATGTCAGCCCAAGATGTTGGTTAAAAGGATCGATCGTAGCTTACCAGTCGCCAACGTGGCACCCGTAGTGCATTCCATCGGCCATGCCCATTGCGAAGCTTTTCAGTGGTTCCAGTACTTGCGAGATATTTGCTCCTCGGTCATAAGAATAGAAGTAGAAGTAGAAGACATCAACATCACGGGGACTCTGTTCAACAATAATTACGGCACACGCTGTCGCGTTGGAGAGCCTCCCCGTCTCGTCAGGTGTCTCTCCATAGAGCCATGAGGGCAGGTCTGTGACATCGTCGTTGGAGGTCAGCGCAACGACGTGTTTAGCATCAACATCAACATCGTTGAGTAGATCGAGATTATCCAGGTCGAGAGCCGGCAGGTCTTGTACGGGCTTTTGATTGACCATGGGCGTCGTACGTCGGACATGCTCAAAGATGTCTGATGGACGGAAGGGGTCTTCTGAATGTAACCAGACCAGCGGTGCTACATGATGGGCAGTACTTGTTAGCTTCCGTTTAGATGTGGCCCAGGCCTCTCATGTCGGGACACTGGCATCAATGCACGCCAATAATAGCCAAAGGTGCTTTCATACCATGACGCGTTACATATCCCGGTACGGTTCGATCGGCATCATCTAGGATGGATGAGGTTGCATGCCGGGCAGAAGGGGATTTGGCAAGAACCATGAAATGCTGAATTTGGGCGACTAGGAGCCAAACCACCAACCGACGGAGCAGCCTGCGAGAAGGGCGCTGTTGAGGGGCCATAAGTCCCCGTATCGTCTACAATGCCGTTGTCAAAGCCCAACTGGTACCCTGCTCATTAGTTGTCAGGGCTTAGAATGGAAGAAAGAACAAGATTGAAACAGAGAAGAAGCAGACCCAAGACATCCACAGCATGATAAGACTACCTACAGTGGAATCAGGATCTCGAGGCGGGGCAGCAAAATCCCCTTGACGTGGGAGGCCCCCTATAGGGAAGCCAGTGGGGAATATACGCTTTCATGGGAAAAGGAGAGGTGGCATCTTGCAATGTAAGGCTCACCTTTTCACTTTTGAGTTTCTTTGGTTACCGCCATAGAAGCTTAATTTCACCTACGTTGCGGTGTTTCTATTCCATTAGGTTTTAATGCTATTGTGTGTTCACTATTGTGGTGGATATTGTGGCTGATGGCGAGGTTATTGATACTAACAACGATACATTCTACCATTTTCAGCCCTACTCATATCTCAGGACCGTGACGCTAACGACTATGACAAAAGTGGCAGGACCACGTACAACGAGTAGACCTGAAGCCTCAAACGGTCTGGATGCGGGAAGCAAGCCTTCTTTCCCCCCGTCTTGTGGCTGAAGGCATCCCCTCTTGGAAGGGGTCGTGACACGGAAACCAATTTTCACCGGGTGTGGATTTGTTGCGCAACGCATACAACTGTAACTCAGTCGGCTGGGCGTCCCTGCCCTACTTGTTGACAGTACGTCATGCGAAGGCTTAGTGAAGCGCAATCTCTGTATCGTACAGCGTGAGTGAGGCTTGAGCACCTACCCAAACATCCAGAGTGGAACGGCGTCAAACTAATGGAGTTTCTTCCAGTAGAGGGCATCCACCTTGACAGTCCCAAATCGCAACAACGGCCACGACTGCACCCTCATTCTTAACGTCCTTCGCCATGTAGCAAGAAGATTCTGGTCGAATGATGCCATGTGCGGCTCCCTCTGCTGCGAACACAGCATGTAACAGAAGAGTCCAGGATACGATAGACAGTGTCTCGTGTACGATGGCCAAAACGCCGACTGGTGACTTGCGTCCAGGCTGCGGATGAACTTGATGATTGTCTGCACAAGACCGCGTGAAGCTTGCAGCACGGTTCCTACAGACGGCTGGAGATGGTCTAGGTGGATACTGCTGTTTATAATGGGGCGTAGGAGAGCGCGGAGAACTAGGATGTGTGTCGTGTAGTAGGCGACGTAGAGTGAGGCGTGGCTCTTGACTGAATCGTCTGCCTCGGCATCGTCTGCCGCGGGCTGGATGTGAAGGGATTCGGGGAGATTTTCCAACCAGTCGAGTAGTTTCTGACGGGGCCCGCGGGCCTGCTCGATCAGAGTGTCTAGTGCCTGCGGTCGAGACACGGCACGCAGAGAGCTGCAGGGTCCGCTTTGTTAGTCATCTTGATCCATCCAGTATCTACGGTGTTGGTAAGAGTACTCACAAAAATCGTCGACATACGCTCATTGAAATACCTGTCAATGAGCACATGTGTATAAAGTAATCGGGATCTTGATGGCCAGTATCATCCAGAGGGCCAACATTTGAATCAACGACAAAGTCGTCTGGAGTCGGAGGCGAAACGTCCCAATCGTCGTCATGCAGCATGGATGATCTACCATGAGTGATAGATCGCCAAGTATGCTCAACAACAACAGCCCACCATAACCGTCTACGCAGTCGAATCTCCCACGGCGGCAGGTTCCATCCTGTCGGGTCAACATTCAAGCCCAGCGCCTGCGCCATAGCGAGCATGGACGCTGCGAGCGACCAGAAGAACGGGCTCTCCACCACGGCCGTGTCGAAGGGCATGTGGTTAATGAGTAGGATGAAGATTTGAATGGTCGATAGTCTGGGAAAGTGTAACTCTCTTTGAAGGCAAGTGTAAGAGATCTTCCAGAGAGCATCAATGTTTGGTTTTGAGTATGCCCTGCTAAGACACAGCTTCTCGTCCCAGGCTGTGAAGGGCGAAGCCAGTGCGTATATTCCCGCAAGAAGTCCGGTAGGTGCCTCTTCTACAAAGGCTTCTATGTCTTGCAGTACCAGCGATCTAGAAAGGATGGGTAGAGATTCAAAGATGAACCGAAAGTATCTAGGCTATGTGAGCTTCACATCATCAAAGTGGAAAGGATGTGGATGGCATACAGTTTGACCAGGGCAACGCCCGAAGTTTTGTCGACGAATTTCTCGAGATTTTCCCGATCATCATTCGAAGACATGCAGTCGTCAATCACTCTACGAGCTTCCACGGCTGTCTCAGTCTGGCTCTGTAGGAAGTGAAGCGGGGGGTATCCAGGTACTTCGCCGCGAGCTGCGAACCTGCGGTAGGTGACTCGGAAGAAATCAACCTCCTCCTGATCATTGTATGGGAAGTGCTCAAGACAGAAAGGATCCGACTCATTAGAATACCCAATGAGCTGGGTGAAGTGATCGGGCCTTTGGTCAAGAGAGAGTCTTTGCAAAGGTACGCTGGGACTCGCTGGCGTTTCTGTCGACATTCGGTTCATGGCTTCTAGGTTTTGTAGACCCTCTAAGGGGCTGTCACCCTCAAGAGGTCCGAGATCTGGTAACTGGCCGTCTCCAAGAAATTGAAAAGCCCGGTCACCATTCTCGATACTTGGTAGCGCCGTGTGGTTCATCGAGAGGTCCCAGTCCATTCCCCCATGGCTTGACCACATGGCATCTGAGATGATTGTTTCGAGACGAGGTAGGTCCTCGCCTGCGACTTGGTCGCCACCTTGGACATGTCCACCTAAACCCAAGTTAGTAGAGAGTAGCCATGTTAATCATCTCTTAGTACCTGTTATCCCCAGCATTTCCTGGTGTCTACCGTCATCCTGCTGGGGAACCGGCTGCTCTGAAGCCTGAATAGTGTCCGTAAACTGGGGTGCCACCAGAGGGACCACCGGAGGCGCGTGCCCCCGCTCTGGGCTCGAGAAGCTCTCTCACGTTGCTTCTTACCCGGATTGCCTACAAAAGTGCATAGCCGCGATGTCCGCTCACAAAGCTGGCATGGTTGCCCAGGCTCGGGGATGTTGCAGAGCACCTTGCGAGCGCGACACAGGTCGCATGGCCGTTGCGACTTGGAGCGGTATCTCCTCGAGCCAGCGACAGCACGAGCGTTGGGTTGTGGTTGTGACGGAGGCGTTGTATTGAGCTGGGTATCATATTGGTCCATTACTAATGTAGGCGTTGATCCTTTTCTTCGGACCCCCGCATAATCAAGCTTCCTTGTAGTCAGTCTGTTGATATCTGGGACTGGGAGGATCCGTCAGTCGATGCACGTGATCCTGATCACATGACGTTCTAACCTTGGCTACATCTCGGCAAGGCTCGGCTTTGAGCGCATGCAACGCGACCAAACACCAACCAAGATTACAATAATCTCGACCATTAATAATATTAGCTAGTTTAGCGAGAATATTGATATCGGAAATCCCATCTATTATTTTCTTTATTCATTATAAGTTGGGAACAACTACAGGCAGAACCCGCAATCCTGCTAAGTTTTTACTTCTATAGGGTAGCCTAAGGTACTTATGCATTGTCTTGGGTCTCCTTGGACTCATGCAAACCTCAGCCTCGAGATACGTTGAATTGCCTCAAGAGAGAGAGATGGTGATTATACACAAATTATTGGCCAGGTGGCTTCCAGCTCAGCTCAAGTGTTTAGTTAATCCCACCCGACTCTCGTGGATGTGCCATGATCAAAGGCTGCCAAATGTAACCATTTCGTTAGAAGAACTTATCTGTAGACTGTTAAGAACTGAAGATGGATCTTGTGCTTTCTAAATGTTGAATTCATACATCAGAGATTGCTAATTATAGCCTATTATCGCACATCTATGCGTCAAGCATCCGCAGCTATCAAGGACATGCAGCTTAGGTAGAGACAAGTACAATATGAGAAGGAAAGCTCATATCTCTTAACATAAATGATCTTATACAATATAACATACACATAAATCTAATTAAAGTCTCCTCGTTTCGCCCGAACCTGGTCATATCTCAAGACAGCGCCAAGAAGTACACTTGCGCCAAGAGCACTCCATCAAAGTTAGCAAAGGTTCATTCCAAGGTTCACCGATAAACTTACCAGTCTTCTGCAGAGCAGTATTCCGTGGGGTTATGGCTGATTCCTGAGCGAGTAGGCGTGAAGATCATGCTCGTAGGACATCGCACACTCGTGTAACAGCTGTCGTGGCCGGCTCCGCTGATCATGGGCTTGTACAGTTTCTCCCCCGAGGAAAGCTGGGGAAGTGTTGAGCACACATCAGCAGCGCTCTGCTCAACGACAGAAATGCACTCCTTGCTGAACTGAACGGCAGGGCTGTCGACCAGAAGCTCCCACTCAACCTCGCAGCCCTTCTCACTGTCGTCGCGCGAGATGCGGAGGAACTCGGCCTCGCACTCCTTGACCATCTCGGCCAGTGTGTCATCCTTGACATGGCGCACGTCGAGGGTGAAGGTAACAGTGTGGGACATTGTGTTGACGGTTCCGGGGTCGGTGGTGACGGGGTCGGTGGTGAAGATTCCGGTGGTTGCAAGGCCGTCGAAGCGCTTAGCGATGGTGTTGGCGGTGACGAGCATCTTGGCTGCGCAGAGGACAGGATCCTTGCGAGCGTATAGGGGAGTTGTACCGGCGTGGCTGTCCCTGCCCTTGACGGTGATGTTGAACCACTTGAAGGCTTGGACGCCATGGACAACGCCGATCTTCAGACCTTCATCTTCTAGGATGGGTCCCTGCTCGATGTGGAGTTCAAAATGCGCTGCGAATGGATTTGAGAGATATGACGCCGCGTGCTTGCCTGTGTAACCTATTCTGTCAAGCTCTTCCTTCATCGACTTGGGGTTGCCATCGGTGGCCAAGCTCAGGACCTCCTTCAGGTCCCATGCGGTTTGGAGGGGAATTACGTCGGCCCAGACACCTGATGAGACAGCCATCTTGGGGAATCGAGCACCCTCCTCACTGCAAAGCTCGTTAGTACGCCGACTTGGATGGGGATAAATGTGATACATACTTTGTCCAGTTGACCACGCCGACAGGTCCCTCTGTCTCCCATCCGTTGTCATTCAGAGTTCGGAGAACCTCGAGGCCAGACACCACGCCCAAGATTCCGTCGTAACGACCACCAGTAGGTTGAGTGTCCAAATGAGAACCCATCATGATGGGCGGGACATCATTATTCTTGCCAGGTCGAATGGCAAATAGGTTACCCATCTGATCGTAAAAAGTCTTGCACCCAAGAGACTTTGCGTAAGTCATGAACCAGTCCCTAACTTGCTTGTCCGAGTCATCAAGGCTCAGTCGAGCCATGCCAGTCTCGGTAGAGGCCCTGGCATAAGTCAGCACTAGGTGAGTGTAGGCGAGGGGAGCAAACTCACTTTCCCCATCTGTGTGCAGCGCCATATTGGCAGCTCTCGTGAAGTGACTGAGCTAGACGAGCTTCGCTGACCTTGAAGGGAGGTAGATTGCTGAGTGAACCCATATTGAAGATGTATGTGGTGATGACCCTTGTCAAGTTCTAAGCAGACTTTGGAATAGTAGGCTCAGGATGGTAAGGAGTCAAATAGTAGTGGAGGAATGATAATGAGACAACCCTAGTATCCGGTCCAGCAGATAACACGTCTAAATAGAACTGTTCGGCATCTAACCGCGGCCGACGGATGGCGTCTTTTGCCTCAGATCAACCGCCGGCCGTAACCTAGACTCCTGACCCCAATCCCGACGGCGGAGAGAAGTGGGTCCAAATGGCCGCTATCGCCCGTCGGCCGTCGGCGGAGAGACTGGTCGGTCAGCCCACCCGACGCCTCGGTAGCCGGGTCATGCATGATCAAGTGAAGCGGCCATTGGTGATGCATACCTAATGGTATTTCCTGGGGAAGGGCAAGGTAAATCTTGCGGGGTTACGGGGTATTACGTACAAGTTTGCAGGTTCCCCGGAGACGGAATGGCTGACCGGCATTTTGAAGTGGATGGATGACATTCAGTGGCGGGCATGAGCTGGATGAGCCTGAGAGTCATCTCCCGTCGGCCATGTACGCTCAACAATAGGTATCGTGCGAGTCAGCTGTCTCTATCTTTTTATCGGCCGTAAGTTGTAATTACCTACAGGAGAAATGGACCGCTCTGATACGTGAACTAAGCCAGCCAACGGATGATGACTGTGTTATCAGAAGGCCCCCGCCATTATCCCGACCCAAGTGGAATCCCCAGGTTGCACTGAATCATGGGGAAGCTGGGAAGCTCCGCCGTCGGCTGATTACAGTGGTGTTCCTAGGTGGAAACGGCTAGATCTGCGCCCTGCGGTCCACCGATAACCAGCCTAGGAAAGGTGGCCCACAGGGATAGTATTCCATCCTATTCCCGCAATGCTTAAAGAGGCGATTGACTTCCGTTGCCCAAATTCAAAAACTCGCCTCTTCATCTCAGACACCAATAAGGATAGACAAAAACTGGGAAGGATAAACATCCTTCTTTGTACTGACTGTTCTTCGAAATGGCAACAACCTCTGAGAAGGAGTTGGAGCTTCAGCTCCCCCGAGAACACGATGGCGAGACGATGGAGTTGAACAATGCTCAGGAGCAGCACGTCCTGTCAAAGTTTGACAGGTTTGTCATGCCTCAGATGGCCATTCTTGTCCTTTTTGCCTATCTTGATCGAACAAACATTGGTAACTATACCTAAGCAACCCCATCTAATGCACTATACTTACAGACCACAGGAAACGCCCGCGTCTTTGGCTTTGAGGATGACACCGGAATGCATGGCACCCAGTTCAACGACGTCTCCATGTACTTTTACATCTCGTACGTCATCTTTGAAACGCCTTGGGTCGTCGCCGTCAAGAGATTCGGTCCTGGCCGCGTCCTCGCCATCGCCATTGTCAGCTGGAGTGCCATCACCATCGGAACCGGTTTCGTCCACAACTACGGCCAGGTCATTGCCTGCCGCGTACTCCTCGGTTTCTTTGAAGCTGGTCTCTTCCCAGCCCTCACCTTTACCATCTCTCAGATCTATCCGCCGGCGAATCAAGGCAAGCGTGTCGCCGTTCTGTACATCTCCATCGCTTTGTCTGGAGCACTCGGTGGTTTGATCGCCTACGGAATTCAGTCTATGGGCGCGCGACATGGGTTGTCAGCTTGGAGGTGGCTATTCATCATTGAGGGCGCCATCTCACTACTCGTCGGTATTGCATGCTGGGTCAGCCTTCCTACTTCTCCGGAAACGGCGTGGTTCCTCAAGCCCGAGGAAAAGTCGACCATGCTGGTCATCAAGGAGCGGAACCATCCCTTTAAGGAGACTGAGAAGTTCTCGTGGAAGCAGGTCGTTATGGCGCTCACAGATCCCATGGTCTATCTATCATCTTGTGCCTTATTCTGTTCATCCATCGCCCTCTTTGGCTTTGGTACTTTCCTTCCCACCCTACTGAAGGGCCTTGAGTAAGTGCTTTTCTCCCATCCTCCCTGTTCTCATGCTGACGAGATGATAGCTATACTTCCCTCCAGGCGAATTACCTTAGTATCCCCGTCTATGTCCTCGCCTCCATCTTTGTTGGTATCACGACCTTTGTCTCTGACAGACTTAACCGCCGAGCAATCTGCCTCATCCATTCTCCTCTTTTGGTCATCACGGGATATGCTATTGCCGTCGGAACTGGCCACAAGGGGGTGGGCTTCTTTGCCATGTTTCTCGTGGGCGCCGGTGTCTACTCTTTCAACACCGTGCTCGTCACGTACGTCATCTTCTCTCCACAACATGCATACCCTTGATACTAATATTTCTGCAGATGGGTGTCCAACAACATCCAGCCCGACTACAAGCGATCTGTGGCAATTTCCATGCTCATCTCGATTGGAAATGCGTCTGGACTGGCCGCTTCTCAGATCTATCCCATCAGCGACGCCCCACGATATATCATGGGGAATGCCATTTCCCTCGGTGGAGAGATCATTGCTCTGTTCTGCATTGGACTTTTGTATGCGCTCTTGAAGTATCGCATGCGCCAGAAGGAGCGCATGTTGGCTGAGGGTTTGGAGAGCAATGGCATGGAGGACGATCGAGGTCTCGGTTTCAAGTATGTGTTCTAGATACTTTGAGATTTGTAGACATCCTGCCATCCTACTAGTATATACGCCTAGAGCTTCAAGTTGACGTGTTTCCGTGAACCGCGATGTTATCATGCAGACTAAAGTATCGAAGTAACTATCTAAAAGCCAGCTGTCTACTATATCCACCCTGTGATAATTTCCAGACCACCGGGCTTTATCTAATGCCTTTCCTATAGGGCCACTATGTTAGAATTGGGATATGACGTGTTAAAAGTGTGACCTTTATTGCACTTGAAACCAGACCCTCTTAGTGTGTTCCGTATTTCTAATCTTGATATCACCCGGGCACTTCCCTAATCCTCATCTCATCATACTCATCATATATTCGAGGTTTCTTCTGTCACACATCCATCAACAAGGTTGCTGCCCATTAGAACTCTTATGCCGAATTACAAATGGAATCTCATATCTCTCCCATTTCACCCAATAGGAATCTACATGATATCAAGGTCGGCTGACATACTTGCATGTCGGCACTGTCAGGAAACAAGAGTCCCGAGGCACACAAATCATCGGATTGGGCGAGATCCAAGCCTCAGATGTAACAAGAAGGGCTCCTTGGTGCGGGGTTTGAGGGATTAATGTCACCAAGATGGTAATCTTGGCCAGTCATCAATATTTGAGGCTGAGTGGGTGGCAAGAATAACCGGGCTGGATGCAACAGTGATCAGGCTGTGAGCTCGCGGGTTTGAGCTGTTGAAATGACCTTGAGCACTATATATCTGCCATGATAGAACTCCCGATAGCAATCAATCTTGTTCTTGATCTTTGGAAGCAGAGTCTTGCCTTTCAGACTATTGGCCTTTTGCCCTTCTATGCCTACCTACTGAAGGTCCAGCTTGTTGACTCAACACTTCAAGTACAAGCGCCAACCAGACCTCGAACCACCGAACCCTTGACCCCACCCACTGACTGTTGAACACTGCTTTCGCTATGGCCGATCAAGTAGGGTTCAGACTCGCCCAGACGACGTTGGGATCCATTCACGGGTTGGTTCAACCTGCAGCAGTCCAAGTAACCCCGGTCCAAACTGTCCCATATTATTCTTTGGGCCTCCAGGCCAGATTTCCAGCCCAGCTATTCAAAGGTGCCGAGACTTTGCCCGAGATCTCTCAGTACGCAGATGTTGGCTATGAGTATGACGAGCAGAAGCATCTCAGGCGCACCGAAGCGCGACTCCAGGCAGGTTGTCTCAGAACTGATCTTCCCACAGGTTGGCCTCGGGCTCTGAGTGGCCCGCTTGTGTGGACGGGTTCTGACTATGCAGATGAATCTCTGTTTGTGTACACCCTCTCGGACTCTGATAATGCTGAGATCCTAGATGCTCTCCGGCATTTTAAAGGCAAGTTGATGATCATTTTACTTGGGCTAGAATACACTAATTGGCGATTAACAGGCTTGGGTATCAAGGGCAAAGACATCAGGCAGTCCTCATTTCCTCTCCCCAATCTAGGGAAGACTCTCTCCAAGCTTCGCCATGATATCTATCATGGACGAGGATTCGCCACCCTGCGAGGATTCAAGATGGATGCATTGAGTCCCGCTGATACAACCACGGCTTACCTGGGTCTGACGAGCTATATCGCTGAGAAGAGGGGGAAACAGAACCAGCAAGGCACTATGATGAGTACGATCCAGTGGAACTGCCCTCTAGTCAATGGTAACTAACATGGTGGCTAAGTTAATGTGGTGAACACCGGCGAGGAGGTTGAGCGGGCCAACGCCCAAATCGTGATGGTACTACTACTTATCCCTGATTCTCTTCATTTGCTAACCTAGCAGCCCTTCCACACGGATTTAGTCTGTGACACACTATCCATGCTTACCCTGTCGAGTGGACCGGTAGGAGGGTCTGGGATCCTTGCCTCAGCATGGACTGTTTACAATGAGCTTGCCGAGTCCAGACCAGACTTGGTCCGTGTCTTGTCCGAGCCAGATTGGCCATTTGATACGTAAGCCAGGCCCATATCATCCTCACCTCTAGTGCCGATGAGGCAGATGACGCATATTCACCGTTGTTTAGTCACGGTCGAGACCCTCCTTACTACAAGCGTGCCTTGCTCTACTACGAAGACGGCAAAGTCATCACCAACTACTCCAGACGCATCCTCTGTGGCCAACCGAGCAACGGGCCCCGAACGCCAGGAATCCCAGGGCTGACCGAAGCCCAAGCGGAGGCCATTGACGCCCTACACGCCATTGGACGTCGGCATGAACTCAAGCAGTCCATGGAGAAGGGGGATCTTAGGTTCATCAACAACCTAGCCATCATGCACCGGCGTGACCCATATGGAGACACGACCCATGATCACCGACACCTACTGCGTCTTTGGCTTCACAGCGACTCGCAGTGTTGGAAGTTACCTTTGGATCTCCAGCTGGCCTGGGAAAGGGTGTTCAATGATGATGAGCGAAAGGAGGAATGGCATCTTGTGCAGTATTCCTCCACTGGGGAGCAACATGTGGTGCCGGTCTGGGATGACAGTGATCCGAGACCGCCTCCAGGACCGCCTCCAGTTAGCAAGTGTGATTGAGGTGACCCCATATTGCTCTGAGACAGGCGGGGTTAAGCGCTGGCTCTCTTTGTACCATGGTTGATAGTTCTTCATTTTTTGCCTTCATCCTTTGTAATGTCAGTCATCAGTCAGTCCATCTTCTCCGGCTTCCAGTCGTCATCATACAACTGTGAAATCCAGTAAAAGTCATTCTCCCAAGTACCAGCCCTTCTTATCTGATCCCAGCTGGGCTCTTGAGTAAATGTCAGTGGTTTGTAAATAAGTTAATGATTGGTTGGGATGCCTCTCACTTGAACGGGCCGCTAGCTTCGCCGACCTGGTGATGAAGTTGATGTCCTCTGTGCCCGAGGCACCCAGAAAAGCATGATCCGGAAGGGTCCCTTGTAATGCCAACTTGAAAGGATCACTGCCGTTCAATGCCAAATGGAAATGTGCCAATAATGTCCGCGATCCAGCATTATGTTGCCTTATGCTTTCAGGGTTGGCATATCCCTAAAAAGAGCCGTCAGTCTTGCAAGCCATCCAAAAGTGCCGTAACCTACAGGCAAGCCGATGGTAGCTGCGTATTCTCTGTCTCTACGGGTGACCATGGAGCAGCTGTGGAGCATCATGAATAGGACGAGATAGATGGTATACCAGTACTTATTCTGTTTGGCTTCTAGAAGTGTCATCAAAGATCGGAGCACCTTCTTGCTCATTGGTCGAAGGAATCGTGAAAAGTAAATGCATTCAAGCTGGGCTTCCAAGACGGGAGGGATCGGAACAGTTCCGTGGTATGGACTTGATGGATCATCGATTGGTTTTGTCCCAAGTTTGTCGTCGCCGACCATGTGCTCTGCGTTTGAGGAGATCCTGCAGTGCACCCATAGCCTGATGGTGTTGAAGAGCAGGATTTGCTCCTCCTGTGACTACAAGACTATCAGCTACAAGCCCTTTCATGGCACAGGGAACACAGCAAGAGGGAGAGGGACAACTATACCGGGGCCGTGTTTGCGCGTCTGAATGCAGCCAGATAAGTTTCCCAGATGAGCGAGTCTTCTTCTAGACTACCCACACTTTTCCAGAGGTAATTCCACGCTTCTCTCTCAACCATCAGTGCAATAGCGTCAGCTGCTTCTTTCATGTTTGCAATCGCGTACGGAGGAAGAGGATGGACAATGGTCTCGCCGTCCTTGACCCATGTCTCATCGAGGCAGTCCCCTGGAAGTGGAATAAACTCGCGGACTTTGATCCGGCTCGGCGCATGAAGAAAATCCAGACTTATCTCAATGGTTCTGATCTCATCGCTGGCCCAGTTTGTGATATCAACCATGTCCATCGACTTCCATCGCTGACTGAATAAGTGGTACGGGGCTTCCTGTTCCCTGTACAGCGTTGTATCGGTGATGCGGTAACGAACGCAGGGCATGACTTGATATTTGCACCTTCGGCATGGGCCGTCTGGAGGAGAGGAGTCAAACGTACACTATGGCCGAGAGAGACCATACCAGTTAATATTGAGTGCATTGCATTCTGCTTGGAGGGAAGAAACGCACCGCCTCTTTCTTCAGGTGGCATATTACACACACTAGTCTTTGCTGCCGTTTCAAGGCGGCCGATTTCCTGGTCTCGGGCTCTAGAGGTCCACGCCGCTGCGGTCTTGCTTTGGGTTTTGTTCGACTGGTCCTATTTGAGGCGGCACGAGATGGACCTGCTTTGGGTTTGCGGCCTCGAGCTGGCTGAAATCAATTCAGTTGGACAAGTCAGTCGAGGGGGGCAGAGAAGAAAGTGGGAACGAGAAGGGTACTAGGCACAGGGAACATAACCACTCGACTAGGGTCAAGATTAGAGGATTAAGAAGAATAATTCACATACGCGAGGCGGGAGCGGCCAAACCTTGCTCAGTATAGCAGGCGGCGCATCGTCTTCCAACACTGCACTCTGTCTTGAGAGAGGGGTGAGCTGGCCGATTGTTGCGGTGAGTGTTCCGGAGGAGGAAGAACTATTTCTTTCACGGGGGGTCATGGTGCCGTCAGGCAAATCTAGCTTACTGTTCTCCGTTTGAGCCATCATGTTTGTGTCGTCAACAATATCATAGATGTGCAGCGCAGGTGTGTGCTTGTCAAGGGTTGACGCCGCTATGGCATCTGCCGTGTTCTCAGCGGCAGCAACTGATACTATGCCGGTGTCCAGCATGTCAAAGCCACTGTCATTGTTGTCTGTTCCTCGAATTGGAATCGCGTCGTATCTGTCAAGTATGCCATACGAATCGAAAGGGTCTAAGCTCTGGCGATGTATTGCAAATCGAATATCACAATGAGTGAGGTCGTTGCTCTCAGGGCAATCAAAATAAGACGCATTATGAACTGGGCAGGTTGGTTTGAAGCCTTAGCGACGGATGATGTTACGTCGGGTGACTTCCGTACCAAGTTGGTTCGCATCCGCGTCGCCTTGTGGCTCGATCAACCGCGCACCGAAAGGCTCCATGCCCGCGAAACCCAACAATGGATCATCATCTTCTGGATTTGTGGGGATGTGGAAATCGACTGGTGTGATGTGGTCTGATGGCATTCTGTCTCTGGTTCGAGGCGATCGATGATTGATAGAATGGCGGGGCTCAAGGTCTCAGAAATGACCTGGGAGAAGTCGAGGAAACCAGCCTTATTTCAGCCAGGTCAAGACGTCGGGGGGGCATGCGGTCGACCTGGATTCTCGTCCACTGTGACCTGATTATTGCCTGATTTCCGAGGCCTTGGGATGATGCAGCTGCCTACCATGAGCATGGCCAATTAGATTGTAGAAATATTGATCCGGTGAGCCTGTGCAATGGGGGCTGCCACATTGTCCTACAGTAGTGCTGTCATGTTTAAGGCTGTGTAAACGCCATGCATAAACCCGCCCGATCCTCATCCTCAAACTGAGGCCTTCCAATTTATTCACCAACCACGCGACGTTAAAGATTTACGGCGAGGCGGACGGCTTTATTGTAACACAGTGAAACCTGGCCTTGCAGGCCAATGGTGCTGACCACCACTTGCTTACCAGTTGATTATGTTGCGAATATTCATTGAAATCTATCCGCCAATTCCAGCCCGATTTTATCACCTCTCCGGTAAACATGAGAGAGCTACCGGGGAAAGGATTAGCTGCCATTGGACATGCGTACAGCCTTCTGGTGAGGATGGCACGCTTTGCCTGTGACCACCTCGCTCTAGGTAAATTATATTAAGTCCTAGAACGGAGCTTCACGTAGAAAACAGCGTATATAAAGCTCTCGTGTTCTGTACTTTCTCAGATTGATTTTTAGCTCGGCCAGCCAAACGTAAGCCACCATCTCAGGGCATATTTCACTTTCGATTCCACCAATGGCTTTGTTAAACGAGAATCACGATGTGTCTTACATTGACCTCATCAACTGCAACAGTAAGCCATTGCTTCCTCGCCCTGTCCCTACGAAGGCTTGTACTGACATATTTGTGCCAAATAGGTAACATGGGGCTTATTTCTACACACAGCACACGGGAAAATAGTACTACGATGTCTAGAGGAGAGAGTTGTATCCGTACAGGGCGGGCGTTGGGCGATTGCAATGGTTCCAATGCATCTGGACCTGGGCCTGAGGCTGCTCAGGCGAGAACTGGAGCGGACTACTTCCTCTTAGGAATAGGTGCATGGTCAATAGGTTGTGAGAGGGGGTATAACAACGTCCCATAGAATAGGAGCAGTGATTAAGATGCATTGAATGTGCTCCGTCCTCCAGGTTGTGCTTCAGGGTGGTACGTACCTAACATCAGGTGGGGTTAGGCCTCACCGGAGAGTCGATAAATCTTATTCATGATTGGCCTGTGCCGCATCAACCAGGCTTACTGGTGCGGGGCGGCCCGCCTTAACTCGCCCTTTCCTCTTCTGAAACGGGCAGCTCGGTACGTACCGTAGGTAGGTACAAATCAACTTCTCGACACAACAACAACCAACCTTTTACAACCACATCCACCATTGCATCTCAAGCTTCATTCATCATTGCATCGCTTTCAAATCAGGTCAGCCATGACCCTCAAGCAAATCATGCACGCCTCTGTCTCGTGGCAGGAGACCGCGGCTCGAAAGAGGCAACAAGACCTGGCCAAAATCCCAACGCCGTGGAGGCTCTCCCCAGATGTTATCGAGCAAGCGAAACAAAGGCGAAGCATTGCCGATGATTTCATCGATGGCCTTCTCGACTCGGACACAAGACGCATCACCAACTTGGACGTGCCCGCCTTGATGGAATTGACTGGTAACGGTTCACTCTCAGCAGTCTGCCTTACCACTGCCTTTTGCAAGAGGGCTGCCTACGGGCATCAATTGGTCGGTCTACCCACGCTTTTCCTGCATGGTGTGTATGGTATGATGTGGCAGGCGGCTACTAACAGACCCGGGGCAGAATCACAACTTGCTGGAGATCGGATTCGATCAGGCCACTGCGAGAGCCGAGTCCTTAGACGCGCACTGGCAAGCCCATCGAAAGCCCATCGGCCCCCTCCACGGCTTGCCCATTACGATGAAGGATCAGTTTCACGTCAATGGGATGGGTACCACCATGGCCTACGTTGGCTGGATTTCACCCTTGAAGCGCCAACCCCAGAGTCAAATCGTTCAAGAACTAGAGTCCCTTGGGGCCATCGTCATTGCCAAGGTACACTTTTGCCTTTGTTCTTTGGATGCTGATGATACTAACCTTGCTGTCAGTCAACGCTCACTCAAGCGCTAGGTGTGAGTAAGCCGAAGCTGGTTGTTGCCCTCGAAACAATATGCCTAATGACGCCAGTAGGCACCTGAAACGAACAACAACATTCTAGGCTATCACTTTAACCCCCGAAATCAACTGCTATCGTCTGGAGGCAGCTCAGGAGGTAACCTCGCGATCATTCCCAGTCCCCCAGTCCCAGTATTCTTGCCCAAGACTGACTTGGCTTGGCTTGCAGGTGAAGGCGCTATTCAAGCGTTGAGAGGAAGCGCTATCGGGATTGGGAGTGACAACGGTAAGTCATGGTTGCATAATCTTACCTTGGAGGTGGAAAAGAATTAACGATCGTTCAATGGAAAGGCGGATCCGTCTCCATACCCGCGGCTTTCAACGGGGTCTACAGCATCAAGCCTTCTCCTGGGCGGCTTTCTTTTCTCAACGTGGCGAATCCGGTAAGCATTGGATTGTTATAACATGAACTGCGCTGATACTGTAATAGTCTCCTGGCCAAAACAACATCCCCACCGTTCCGGGTGTTCTAGGATCCTCAGTCGCATCCTTGAAGTATTTCCTCAAGTCCCTTGCATCCTCACAACCTTGGCTTCATGATCCAGATGTTGTACCTCTCCCCTGGAAAGACGACATTAAGCATAACATGCCACTATCGTTCGGGTTAATGGACTTTGATGGAGCTGTCATGCCCCACCCTCCGATTACACGTGGGCTCGGTATGGTCGCCGACGCGCTTCGCGCTGCTGGCCATGAGCTCATCGAGTGGCACCCGCCAGCACATTCTAGAGCCTCGGCTATTCAAGTGAGTCACTGCTACAGATCATGTTCATGGGTCTAATACGATCAGGCTGCTCTGGTGAATGCCAATGGAGGCTACGAGATCTTCGAAAACTTAGCTTTGTCCAGAGAGCCTCTGGTACCAGAACTGGAAGAAGACTACCCAGATGGCAAACCGAACCCACCTTTCAGCTCCATCAGGGTTGAAAAAGAAGTTCAAAGGTTGCACAAGTACAAACTGGAATATCACCACTACTGGATGTCTACCGCAAACAAAACCAGAACAGGTAAATGTAACCGATGGGTGGAATGGTGCAGATTGCAGTTCTAACTTAAAATCAACGCTTAGGACGCCCAGTCGACGCCATAATACTTCCCGTCTGGGGCTCAGCGGCCATCATTCCAGGGAAACCTTCCTATGGGGGTATTACGCCAACCTCAATCCAATTTGCACATGCTAATGATACTGCTAGACTACATTGGCGTCTCCAACGTCGTTAATCATACGACAATGGTCATTCCGATCACTCGTGCAGATATGCACCTCGACAAATTTGATGAGAACTACTCCCCTATCAACGATGAAGACCGAGACAACTGGAAATCTTGTGAGTGCAGTGCCTTTCGTGCTACGAGGTTAGAGAGTCTTCGGGATTGACTGTTTGCTAGATGATCCTCAAGTGTATCACGGGACTCCAGTTGGCATCCAAATTGAATGTCGTCGCTTCGAGGAAGAGAAACTCCTTGACATTGGTCAGATTGTAGTGGATGCTCTATCTGACTGGAAGAGCTAATCCAAGTAAAGTAGGTAGTCTGGGATACCTAGCTTTATACGCTTAATTCAATATCGACCAAGGGAGGGTTTCTTGTTCGGTACTTGTCCTTGCAGCAGTAACCAAAGTATGTCCCAATCCAGCCATGATTAATGGCGTAACTTGGTAGATCAAACTTGGATTTAGAAATAATCACCGGACATTAGAGATGAGCCATGGCTGAGCTTTGCGGGCATGTCTTCGCGGTTAGATTCGGCCCTGAAATCCATCCTCAGACCATTCAAGGCCGCGCGGCGCAGGCACAGCCGCAAGGTTTCTAGACAAGTCTAAAGCACTCATGTGAGACATTGTTTTGGATCCTGCTAGGTCCGACGTACCGAACCGCCCGTTGAGCTTAAAGGCGCTAAGCTCAATTGCAAAGCGTATGCCGCTGGGCACCTGCCAACGTCAACTACCGGACGCCAAGAGTCAACAACAGTGGAGAGGTGGAAAGTTGAAATCGACATGCAGTGCCGTTGCGGTGTTGTTCTTCGCTCTAGGCAGGTGATCGGATTGTCTGAGGCACTGAGGAATGTGGCTGAAGCCACATGCAGCGGGATATCGTCCGATTGGGAAGTATAAGCTTGCTTGGTCAAGGGCTTGAAGAAGCGGTGGGGGAGAGGCTTCTGGGCAGCTCAACGTAAATAACACAGCTGTCAGTCACATAACTAATAAGACACCCGAGCTTCAATGAGACGATAGCTATCCAACAAAGTTTACAACCCTGGCAAGATGACGCCGTGGCAGCCTTGACAACAACGATATGAAGCTATGAGCGACGGTTAGAATAGCACAACAAA
The DNA here is from genome assembly GCA_003947045.1 of Fusarium ambrosium. Taxonomy (NCBI): domain Eukaryota; kingdom Fungi; phylum Ascomycota; class Sordariomycetes; order Hypocreales; family Nectriaceae; genus Fusarium; species Fusarium ambrosium. The sequence goes on from NIZV01000117.1 coordinate 39,962, forward strand.
ATAACAACGGAGAGGAAGTATAAGCAAGCGCCCGCAACCAGTGATCAACTTTTGTGGCTGCAGGAGATAGTCTCTTATCATCAGGTGATTATCTACATTGTCTCAAATCTATCCCCGACATTCTCACTTGAAGAAGAAGAAGACACGACGCCACACTTCATCGAGTCTCACATTGCGTAGTCCTCAGGCTCACCGAGGGCCCGACGCTTCTGCACCGCCCATCAGCATTAATGCCCAGGTTATGGAACTATTGATGTATGAAAGAAAGACATGCAGTAGACTATTGTCATTTGCCTTGGTAATTTTCCATGAAGATCTTTCAATACCCGGATGGACTGCAGTCGTAGTATTACAGTCGAAGTGCGGGGTAGTGAAGAGCCTGTCAAGGAGAGTCAGAGGCGTAAGCATGTCGACAGATTGAGATGTGACAAGACTATCGGCTATCGTATCAGAAGGATCGTCGCGGAAGCGGGAGTCCAGGCACGCGTCTCATTCAATCACATATGTAAGTGAGCAATGACAAGAGATGTGACTAGATGAGGGGCCAAGAAGAAGCGTATGCAATTCTGTCTGCACATGCTAGACGTTCTAGATCATGTCTCTCCGTACCCCGCCTCTGCTATCTGCAGTGTAACCTTCCCCGCGAGTTAGACTATCCTGGGTAGGTGAGTGCATTGTTGACGGGCGTTACATCCTCAGACCGGAGACGATCCAGTCCATCTTCATCATGTACTGAATCACCGGTGAATCGAGCTGGATGGAACAGACATTGCGGCGTCGGCGGTAGACGCTTCCTTCTACTTGTTCAGGTTCAAAAGTAACTTCGTCATGCTTGGGGAGGGGCTCGAAGCCGACGACGTCTAGTCCCTCCTATTCGTGCCCAACTACAGTTCAACCCAACAACTTCCGGACCTCTTCCAAACACCTGCATAAACAGCTTCCCATACTGAGCATACAAGCAAATTAGCATCACAGGAGTCCCTTCTCCCTTGCGTCGGAAGGGTGAAGCCGTGTCGCCAAGACTAGAATGGAGGCTTGACAGAACGGCCCAGAACCCCACGATACTCTTTGTTTACCATGTATCAAAAACCAAATAACTGAAACCTTGTCTTCTTTGAATATATCGTGGCTGAAATAGACGTCACTGATTGACAACAATAACTGAAACATGCTTCACAACCTACTTCTTCTTTGAGCTCTCTGCTTTCCCCATGCCCCCTCAAGTTCTTGAAACATTGTTTGATTTGTCGAAATGTTCGTATTCACATTCACCGACAAAAGAATCTGCAAAGAAAGGCGTCAACTAGCATCCAATGATAAACCTTCTGGCGTTGCTTTGATGTCTGGCCTCAATCAGCCTTTTTGACTTAGACAAACTTCTGGCGTCAGTAAGCCATCGTACGACATCACTGTTGTTGACAATCTCTCTTGTGTTGTCTGCAGATCGTTACCTTCAGCTCAGTCTGGGTCTTGATGAGATAACTGAGACGAGAGATCGTTGCCTTCAGTTTCTTTTGTGCGTCTCCAAACGTGTATAAAGAGCCCGCCTCGCTCGATACAAGCCCAAGATATCATCAACCTCAGCACTACGATTCACTCACTCGCCTTTCAATCATCTTTCAAACAAACCTTTCTCAAACCTTCTCTAAGCCCTCCCCAACCTTTCAACATGACTACTCCTGATGTCAAGAAGGCCGATGCCAACCTCTGGCTGGCTTACGGCGTCGAGCTCAAGAATGCCCTCTCTCAGTCCAGCAGCGTCGGTGCCAACAACCGCTTCTACATTGCTCCTCTTTCTGCTGCAGGCATTGCTGCCGGCAAGAAGATCGATACCGCCATCCAGAACAATGGCGTCTTTAACGCTGGTGACACCCTTCTGGATCTTGACCAGCCAGTGTTCCTCCCAAGCCGCCAAAGCTACTTCAAGCGAATGATCTCGTAAGTTACTCTTTTCTTTTTGTGAAACTTGGGAAGAAGATTGCTAATTGACTTCCAAAATAGCTACGCCAACTCTGTTGAACTTGCAAGTCTTCCTTCTCGCCCACCAAAAAGTCCGTAGTACATGAATCTAACTCAGGTCATCATCAGCATGCGGATAACAACACGGCGCCCAGATTCGATACAACGATGCTCAAGCCAAGGCACAGGCGGCTCAGACTTTCTACGACACCACATTCTCTGCTGCGATCGGAGCTTACACTCTGCAGGTCGGCGCCAAGATTACCGATCTCCCATTCGGTGTCTGGGTTGTTCAAAACTACCCACAGCTTGCATCCGCTCAGAACTCCCTCGCTGCTGCCGCGGCCAACTTGGCTTCGGCTTCAGCAGCCATGAGCGGCCCAATGGCTGTCACCGTGGGCCAATACCAGGCCGCCCTCAACGCTGCTAATAGCTTGTCACTCAACCCAGGGTGAGCATCTCAATGGGCTAAAAGCAAACGTGCCATGGTCAGACTCTAACGTCAATAGCTTCAACATGGAGTGCTCCCCTGCATCGGCTGATCAGATCGCTGCCGGCCAGACTGGAAAGTCCAATGCCAGCTTCACCAACCCCACGTACGAGATCACTTCCCAGTATCCCCAGCTTGTCGACAGCTGGATCTCTACCTTCCCTCAGAACTCGAAGAACCCCAAGAAGTTCACCTTCAAGTCGAGTGACGCCTCCAACTCGTCTTGGTCAGACCTGGGCTTCTCCAACAGCAGTGTCTCGGTCACCGGGTCGTACTGCATCTTCTTCAGCGCAACCTACACCGAGAACCACTCGGTTGTGACCAAGACCCTCTCCGCGGAGGATTTGGGTGCAGACATGGAGGTCAGCGTCACAGCTACCGACTTCCAGGCGGTCCAGATCACTCCCGGAAGCAAGTGGTACGTCTATCGCACTGAGATATACGGAAGAACAAAAACATCTGACTTTGAGTTAGGAACCCTTCACAGCTTTCCGGTATGCCCATCGTGCCCAACGCCGACCCCAACCTCTCCAAGCCCATGGCCTTTATCAACCAAGTCGTCATGGCCTACGGTGTCGGTATGCAAGTGAACCTCTCGTCTAGCGCCATGAAGTCGATCAACACCTACCTCCAGAAGGCGCAATCGACCGGCGGCAGCGCATCCATCTTTGGCTTCAACATTGGCCTCGGAGGTTCTGCCAGCTCGTCTCAGTCTTCTACCACGACTTTCGATCAGGTGAAGCAGGCTAGCTCCGGCACTACTCTCGTCATCCCCCCTTCGGACAACGGTTATCCCACAATGTTGGCTGCCTGGGGTCAATCTCTCCCGCTTCCAGGATCCAAGAACTAGATTCTTATCGGGCAAGACACTCCCTAGGGTTCAACCCTACGTGGTGTGAAGGAAGCAAATGCGGAGGAGGATTCGTCAGGACCAGCTTTTCAGTGCTGATTGGAAACTTGGTCGAAATCGTTCACTTCTCCGTGGTTATTTACTCACCCCTAGTCACTCCTTTATCTATAGCCAAATACTCACCTAGTCATTCCTTTATCAGTCTGCTGCCTAGATCTTGCCTTGAATGACTCTTGTAATCATGCTGTGATCTCTTACTATATACGTAATTAGTACCCTTGTTTCTCTGATTGTCTTGCAAAATTGTCTGTGAGCTGCCATAAACAATGGTATCTCTACCTTTCGAATATTATGACCCAGTGGTCTGATAATGACCTGTTCACCAACCTTGATGTGACAAGACATGCCTCATCCTCCTCTTCTGTAGAGTATCATTCCACTTCTAAGCCCCTACAACTCTCCTTTGGCATGCAGGACAGGGAAACTTTATTGGCTGGCATACCTCTCCCTGACCATGCATGTCTCTCTTTAGTTACGCCACATAAATTCAAGTTTCTACTGGATTCTAAAGCGGGGTTGCCGTAAACTGACCATTCCAAGTAGGCTCGTAGTAATGTTTAAAAAGGCTAGATAGGACGGAACATGAATTTGTTGCTCACTGATCTTCTGGCTCAGTTATTCCAGGCTTCAACTATAACAAAGAACACACTTTTATTACTCATCAACAATCATGTCTACACTGAAGAACCCAACACCTGTTCACCAGATCAACATGTCGGCCGCAAAGTCTGGTGTCAACGCAGCGGATGCAGAGCTTTGGCATGCATACTTGCGCGCCATATCCGACTATTTCCCCTTTTCAGAGCAACCAGATGGCTACCGTATCTATACGGCACCTCTGACTAGTTTCGGAGTCACTGTTGGTAGGGCAGTTGACCCGTCTATTGTCAATAATGACCTTTTCCGTCTCGGCGATCTCCTGTTACCCCCCGAAAGCCCAATCTTTCTTCCCCGACTGAGCTATTCTCAGCGTCTTCGCAGGTACCTTCAATTTGTGTCAACGGTAATAATATGATATATCTATATCTTTCTGGTCTCTACTGACGCCTGAAAAGCCACCAGGCAGACAGAACGCCGAAACCTTTGCCAAGCTCGAGAAGACAAAGGAGCAGCTCACTGACGCCACGAACGAATTCATCAAGTGTCGTCATCAAGCCTACGGAGCCTATCTCGCGGATCCAGCATCTATTCACCCTCAAGCCGGAGCTCCTACCACTGTCGACGCTCAAGCTCTGTTCAATAGCTGGGCCAAGACGTTCTATCCAGCATACCAGCTAGCATCACTCCGCAAGGACGCATCATCGCAAGAGGCTTATGACGCGCATTTGGAATATTATGGCCTTCAGACTGCTTCACTTTGGAATGACAAAGTTATGTTGGATCAAGCTTTTGTAGCCAACTCGTTGAACAAGCCGTACGCAATGATTCATCCAAGACTTTTCTGCTTTACTAGGGGATGCTGACCAGGCCAAGGTACAACATGCCTACTTGTTCATCTCAAGTAACCAACGACGCAATCGTTGGAGCAGGAGGACCAGCAGCTCCATTGGACATCAATTATCAACCCAGGTACAACATTGACGACAAATTCTCCCAGCAGGCTTTGAGTTGGGTTCTAAACGCCCAAAACGGGAAGAACAAACCGTTGGAAATTACCGTCAAATCTAACTCCATCTCCCCCACCAAACCTGCTAATTGGAATGATCTCGGATTCTCCAAAATCTCACTCGCGAAGCATGAAGAGATTCTCGCCCGTGTGCCTCTTTTCACGGCTCACACACATGAGGCTCCAACACCAGTGACCCAGCCTAACTTGAAGGTTGGTTTGGAGGATAGGAAGACATCGGTAGAGGTCACGATCCGGGCATCAGATGCTGCCGTCTTCGCTCTTGGTCCTGATCAATCATGGTAAGTGCCATCCAAACACACTATCAGTATGACTGTTGGCTTACGCGTAACAGGGATATCCCAGACATAACCACTAGATATCCTAAACTACGAGCCGAAGCACCAAGCGATCTCTTCCACCCCCTTGTTCTAGTCACGCATGTGTTTCTGGGCTACCAGGTGTCGATCAGTATGAAACTAGACCAAAGCACCTTTGAAAGGATTGATGATGGGATCAACCAGTGCGAGAACAACGGAGGGACAGCCAGTTTGTTTGGAATGTGCGTTGGACCTCGATCCACCGACTCAATGGTCGGCTTCGAACAGATCGAACGGGAACCCTCGACTCAGACGATCAATATACCTCCTAGGGACAACTCACAGCTCACGATAATTGGATTGATGGGGATGGAACTTCCTGCGCCGATACCAGTTAAGACAAGTGCTGATCCCGGTCCCCCACAAGCGTAGTGATCATTCCTGTATATAGGCTTTGCAGTCATCGTCGCTCATTATATCACATTTTTTATGCTATGCTCAGTCTGGTTTGCGATTATAGGATATATATGAACTGCTGAAATCAGAGCATCTGCCGTTTTCGTCATCTGGGCATAATATCTCTGGAGTAAGGAATACTTGGGTCGGCGTTTCTTTGTATGGGTTGGTGTCTTGTCTTTGAAGATGAGTCTGTTTGAGTGATTAGACTTCTTGGGTCTTGGCCTTACTCTGGAAATTTCCCCGTCTGGTCGAGTTGTACACCTTGTTCCAAAGGTGAACCGACGGGTTATTTCAAAACTCTAAGCCTTGCCTGTCGACCTGTTCCTTGAGTGGTGTAATGGTCTCCCTAGTTCGTATATCTTGATTGTGCTCCGATAGTGTCAAAGGTAGCTCGTCCAGCGACTGGGCCAACGATTCCGCAGTAGAGAGTGTTCAGCTTGGACAAGTCCATCGGATTCTCTAGTTGGCGCTGGTAACACCGAAAGAAAAGCCCTCTTGACTGACCAACTGGACTTTGACATGTCTGAGATTTGAGTGAGACGTCTTGGATCTCGGCCCAAAATGTATGGATTTCAAGGACCGAGTTAAACGCGCTGTTGGGCTAGGGAAGAGAGGGGCTGCATCCCTGCCCTGCATGTGACTTCTCTTAGCCTAGGTATGTTGATATGCAGGGCATTGGAAAAGGGTAAATTCTTTCTTGAGATCCCCAATCTCATCCTTAGTTACTCCCGTTGAGCCGTGATACCGCTGGTGTATTGGTCAGCCATAAGTTATTGCATCCTACATTAAGCACCGTATTTCGCTCCTCGTCCGAATCCTTTCTCTGTGGAGAAACCCTCAGCTTAACAACATGCGGCTTAAGCGCCATTGCCAGCCGCAACTGTCAAAACAGGGGCTTTTTTTATCCGGACAACCCAATGATCATTGGCAACTCCGTTGGTGGCGTTTGTTTGTGCATGTGCCGAGAGACAACAAAATCAGGCTACCAATAACACATCATGAAACCCCGACAAATCCGATGCCCACTTGAGCATGTTGCACCTCAGCTGGCCTTGGCGTGTACACCAGTTGTGGTTATTAAAAAGTCCCTCTTCCCACAGCCTGATTGCGTCGGCAGCTTTCTCCCTCACAATTAAACCGGTCATTCACGATGGATTCCACACAAGGACTGCTTCGTAACGAGCCAGGTGCCAGCGATCCTGGCATCGAGCTACAAGACCACTCACAGACACCTTCGGAGCAAAACCCAGCTTCAAAGCGCCAGAACAAGTCATACAAAGTCTTTTATTTAATCTCCTTCTTTTATTTCCTTGGTATGGAACATCAAGATTCTTCGAGATATAGATGCTTACATCCCTAGCTTGGGTCTTTGTTTTGGGTCACTTTGGCTTCTTCCAATTTCTCGATGGCAAACCTGCCAACGAGACGATATCTCAGAATTTCCAGTCCGCATTGGCAAACATCTTTGCCGTATTTGTGGACATCTGGCTCTTGGCGGGCCTCGGGGTTGCGTACAACCAGATTCTTTGGAGACTTTTGCGCAAGAAGCCCTTCCAAGCCCAGGTGATCGACAAGCTGGTTCACCTTCACGGGAGCCCATGGGAGATGGGGCATTCTGCAATCCGGCATCGGCGCCAACTCTGGGCCCTCAAGACGGTAATCGTGACTGCCTTGGCTTGTGCATCAATCCCCTTCTTGTTGATCTTCCCCCCTGGTGGCGTCGAAACCAAGTTTCTGAATAAGAAGTAAAAGACGTACAAGGATGTCCCGACGATGAACATTAGCGACTATGGAAACGGCACCATTCAGCAGTTTGTCGAGCACTCTCTCTTTGAGATGAATGGCGACTTGAATTACAACCCGTATTTCTCCATCCGAGCACAAGCCTCGACAAGATGCTGACTTTGGATAGTGCATGGGCCAGGCCTCAACTCAAGGCCATGGCTGCTCAGGTCCTAAGCTCAGGCGAACCTGTCAAGATAGATTCTCCCTGTGGGAGTTCTTGTGTCTACAACATCTCTCTGGAAGGACCTACCTTTCACTGCGTTGAGCCCAAGGCGAAACCTCCGAAGTGCAGTGCCATATACGAGGCTGAAGATTTGGTTAAGAACGGTGCACCTGGCTCCGACGACAGATATACCCTATGGAATAACGCCTTCCAGATAGCTTGGGACCCAAAGCCAAACCCACGTGGCTGTGACCTCAAGTCTCGCAAGAGCCTTGTGTGTCGCATGAAACTATCGACCTACACGCTCCAGATCGAACACTCGCCCGACGCCTCACGATCCATCCAAACCACGGTTGATAAGCCCAGGGATGTGTGGACCGACCAGGCTTGGGTTCAATCGCAATTTTATTATTACTTCTATAACAGCAGCGGCGCTGCTGATCCTGGTCCACGGCCACAACCCCTTTATCCCGATGAGCTGCACAGCAATTTTACCAAGTCTCAAGCGTTTGCAATTCGCCAGGCGGCAATGAATGCCCTCCAAGGCCAAATACGGCTCAGTAAGTCAAGTGGTGGCCTTAAGTACTCTCAGTATACTGACTAGCGCCAGGTATCGATGCCGGCGCCTTGTCATTCCAAGGAAACGCATCACTGGTCCTAGGTAGCCCATACATCGGTCTCAACGACAAGTACAATCCCCAGTTCAACATTTCGGCCGAGAATATCGAGCGCTTCCTCCAAGATGTTGTCATCTCGACGCTCTCTCTCAACGCGTCGACACACAATGGGGACATCAAAGCGCTCGAGGGAACGGAGGTGTACGTCTTCAGCGAAAAGTTACAGTTCTTCCTACCTTATGGTGTGTGCCTCGCCATGGGGTTTCTTATTAACTTTTGTGGTTTCTTGTGCTGGAGGCGGAATGGGACGGCGGCTGGGAATAGCTTCCTCCAGTTCGCTACAACGACAGGTTCATGCAAGACCTTGAATGAGCTCGTGGCACTGAACCCCGGAGGGGAGGAAAATGCATCAGAGGAGCTGATGGAACTTGAGCTACAGGTTGGTGTGGATGGCAGATTTTACAGCACAGGCGAAGGAGCAAACGATAAATAGAGCGAGGGTATGGGGATGGCAACGAGCGCAACCATATAGGATTCTGTTGATGATTCTATCTTGTCAATACATCGACTAATGCTGATACCGCTATATATCTTGTGTACCTACCTATAGTTCCTTCTCCAGTCTAGCTTTGGGCCATCAACATTTGTAGTCAACGCAATCCTCCCAACATCCGAGTCTGGATTGACATCGCAAATCCTAACCTTGGTGCCCTTGATCATCTGTAACCTATCAGAGCCACTCATCCCGCTACCCTCTTGAGGAACTCCGATGTATTGAGAGTCTCTAGTAAGACCAGCCACGCCATCCAAAAAGTCAGGTGCCTTGATGATGCAACGGATGACGACGTTGACGAGTGAGAGACAAAGCAGTACCAAGGTCGACGCAAGTGAGACAGAGAACCATGCCTTTTGCATAACATATCTGCTTTCGATGAACTCGGTCCAAGTCGCTGTGCTGTTGTGCCACATCCTGTTGCGATCTTTTAAACTGATACCATCCCCTCCGGTCAAGACGCTCGAGTTGTACATGGCCATGATAGCTGTGTTTAGTGCAGTGGCCATCCTCGCTCCAAATACATCCAAGGACACGTTCGCAAAACAAGCCGGTCGGATATTGTAGGTAACTGGAGTCATGCGTCTGAAGACAAGAGTAGGGTCGATGAGATACATTTCCAGCATACTAGGTTCCGCTGGGTGATGGCTTGCTGTTGCAAAAGGCAGCTCCCAAATGATTCCATTCATCGTGGGCCTACTCGAAACGGCTGTCAGATTTCCTGCGGTGGGAAACCCAGGGCTATGGCGAACTCGCACAGCCTGACATGTCAGACTCTCTGAAGGGCTGAACCTCGTGCAAGCGACTTGGATGTCCACATAAGACGTGCTAATGTCACATATTTGAAATGTCCAATGAGGCTGACCGAGATTGGCGTCATCGCCGTAGCACATTCCCGCAACGACCAGCTGAAGTTTAGACTCGGGTTCCAGATCGACCACCGGGTATAGGTAGTTTGTTAAATGTTCCCGGGCCCCTGTATTGTTGACAATATCAAGAAATAGGTTGGGGTGTGCTCCGTTGCCTGTACCCGGGTACATGTGTTGCGGTGGATCTGAGGATGGCTGATTATGATAAACGAGTTTTGTAGAGCCATCACTAAGCCAATCTGTCGCATTTCGAATACGCTTGCAAGAGAGGGTTTGGTAGTGAGCATGAACAGTCAATGTTGAATTGCCGGCTCGATTGAACGAGCCACCACGAATAGGGATACCAAGAAACGAAGCATAGGGGACCACCATGTCAGATGGGACCGGCACCCAGGATGAAGGATCATCAGGGTTATACCCTAGGAGTAACTCCAGAAATGGGATACGGACGTTGCGCCATAGGTCTCGTTGTCCCAATCGAGCAGCCTGTAGCGTTCCTCCAAGTGCGGCGATAGCAGAGTCAAACCCATCAGTGGAACCGTTGGCGTGAGAAACGAGTGTATCCGGCATGTAGAATGATGTGAGGATGGCGCTTCTAAAGTCGGAGATAAATGAAGCCATCGTCGAGGCGCCGACAAATACTCCTGTATCGCCCCCAGTACCATTATAAAAGAAATTATAATCCGATATATTACTTCCCAAGTAATACAGAGCAGGCACTTCTGTGACTGATGAGATGGGTTGTAGGTGTAAGGACCTGACGGCTGCTTGGCCTCCAAGAGGACTAAGACACCACACTAATGCGATACCTATGGACCATGCAGGAATGTGCCGTATCGTAAAAAGATTCTTGAGAGCAGCCACGGTGGTCTGACTCGTCAAGAGGAATTCGAGGGATTCTATAGAGGAGCCTTTTTCGGCGCGATGAAGAGCAAGAGTCTTGAGGCATGGTCCGGCGACAGCAGCGAAGGAGATGGGCCACAGCGTTGACGCAACTTGCAAAGCTTCAAGGACATCGTCTCCGAAAGAACTTTGTTCCTTGTTGTTAAGATACGCAACCATAGCAACCAGTGCTGTCTCCAGGTCAGTCGTGAATGGGCCAAAAAGGCGTTGTTGCTTACCGATATAAGCAACCGGGATGGCGATCAGCAGGATTGAAACACCGACTCTCCCAAGCCATGAAGGTGCTGACTCCTTCAATGTACGAGGAAACTGGTGGTCCTCTCCGGGGTTGGACATATCCGTTGCTGTCGTCACCTGGCCTTGACCTTTGGAAGGGAGCAAATCGCAGGCAACCATGATGAGCCGTATTTTGAATTGAATTTGAGAGCCGAAAGGCTTCAAAACCATTTCGAGGGGGTTCCTCGCTTTTTACTCCAACACCAATGGTCCATATTCACAAACGACCAACTGAACGGCCTGGCACAGCCCCCACAGCCGGAATGTGGCTGCACCAGCTGAGCAGATTTGCGGAGATCTCTGACAGCCGAAGCAATCACAGTTTTCCATCATTAGTCCTGTGCAGTTGTGTTGGCATGAGGTCTGACATGTGGCGCTGTGGTATCCATATAAGAGGCCAAACTTGATGTGCCAAGCCAAACGAGGCTTGGAGATGTTCTCCTCCGCGGAGGTTTGAAACAATAATAATCGGAGAAGAGCGTTGGATGGATGACGATTCGCCAAGCATGTATGTATGAATATTTAATATGATAGTGAATACTTCCTTTTATCGAGTTATCACATGTCAGAGTTTTCTGTTGATGGGCAGTTGTGAAATGGAAATCCATCCACGACTCGCACCTGACCCAAGTTTCCTTCACCTAGGTAGCTTGTCCTTCTTGTCCTTCTTACCAGGTGGAACCAAGTCTTTTCATCATCATCAAACGCATAAAATATCAGAATTCTCCAGTCTATCGATATCGTCGAGATTGTTACCATGGCCGACGAAGCTCCCGAAATACCCAGAATCCCTCCCACGTTCGGCTCTTTACCCGCCGAGATCCGCCTCAACATCATAGCGACCGCCTCAGAAGACCCTCCCCGAGATTACCTTGCATTGGTTTGCAAGGAATGGCAACACGAAGTCGAGAAGAAGACGTTTGAGTCCCTTGTCATCGGCAGAAGACAGCTATTACCCTTCCTTGATTAGTGCGTAACAGGAAGAAGAGAGCACCTGGTCAAGCGTATTTCCCTCAGCATCAAACTGCCAGAGTACGGTTGCAGATTCTGCCCAGGTCCACAAGACTACCATTCCAATAGCAGCGCAGAGTTTCGCCAATGTTTAAAAAACCTCCTTCGAATTCTCAATCGATGGACAAGGGGCAACCTGACGCTAGAGATCGACGCATACTCGCCGAGCGATTCGGAACACTTTTTCAAGGGCTACTACGTTGGAGATCCAGATGAGGACGAAGCTTTCGGCGATCCTCGTACCTTTAACGACGGAAAACACGAGTTCTCTCACAACGGCCGATCACGTCCCCAGGACAGGGATGCGAGAGAGGTTTATCACATGTTCGGTGGATTCTTCCTGCCTGCTTTTAATCGAGCAACAGTTGTCAAAAGATTGATCATTCGCCGACAATGCCGCCGTCAATACCATCCTCGTTTCTTGTCTCATCTCCTTCCCGCGTTGCCTGCACTTGAACACATCCATTACGAGCCTTGGAGGATGCATGATGAGGTATACCAAGATCGGGAATGGTATCCAGGCAAGACTGCGCGTTCCTATTTGATAGCGTCTCCGGGGGCTGACTTGCATGCTACAGATGTGAGCGAGATCATATCTAGGCATCTCCCACGAAACCTCAAGACCCTAACACTTTTCGAGGACTTCAACGAAGACTTTTGGCCTGGGTCGGACGCCCCAGAGAGAATACCAAACGCACAAACTGCTGAAGCGCTCCTGGACGCGAGCTTAGAGCTTAAGCGGGTTTCGGCTTCTTTCATGGTTGATGCTCAGGACTTCTTCAGTGCCTACGAACGTTGTTATTCTGAACACAAGTGGGAAAAGCTCGAGTTCCTTGCGCTAACATCGCGGTTTGTCGGCCCCGGAAACGACACACGATTAACAGAACTCTTGGAAGCGGCTGGGACGTTTGCACCCGGAGCTCCACGGCTACGCACCATGATTCTATGGTATGGTCGCAGGAACCGAGCTTGCGCCTTTCTCTACAACAGGGACGACACCTCAATCACCTGGCAAGGAATCTGGCCGTTCGACTTGAATCAACAATTTATAACTCGTATATGGGAACGCGTTGCCGACAGTCATAACGCTCGGGTACCACTGTCGGTCAGAACAAGGCTGGTGACGGATGAAATCAAGTCCCATGGAGATGCCATTCATTACCTTGGTCTACCTGCTGGCAGTGTAGTTGATGCTCTATCCTTGAGACAGATCCGCCTGGAAGGCAGAATCGTCTATAAAGACTAAGGTCAGTTCGTGACGCCACAGTATCTTCAAGCCTAGAGTGACGATATTGGTTTCTTCTTCATGTTTGTGTAGTAGGTGTATGGTATGAAGTGCATCACAACGATATGATAACAGTGGTCGTTTCTAATATACTTTTGAACACGTGCTGGGCTTCATCGACTAATGAGGGCTAGTACCGTCCAGGTGAAGACGTCTAGTCTAGAGTCCAATCGTGCCAAGGCCGGTTGTTGTGACAGCTTTCCCCGCGTTGATCCTCGGCAGTCTCCATCTCTCCCCCGCAAATTGGACACTTGCCACCAAACTTTATCCATTCCAACGGATTGAGTGGAAATAGGGACGATACGGACTTGCTGTCGACCTTGAAACAGCAAAAGCAGGGGCTTCATAAGCTCCACGCGGCCTGAGGGACCTTCTCGATCACGCAATATAACGCCATCGCCGCTTGACCATTCGGAGCCGTGCCCCGGTTATCATCTCCGGGCCTCCCTCTTCGCCGATTCCCGTTCTTCCCCGTTTCCTCCGTCAAAAAACACGACAACAATGCCGCCTTCTTCAGGAATCAGTCCGTCTTTCCGCGCGGCGCCCTCATTCAATCTCCGAGCCCCTGTCTTTTCCAACATTGAGAACTCCACCAATCTCAATGAGCAGCAACCCACAAGCCCAGACGTCGCGGACGATGATGTGTCTCAAGGGTCCGGAAAGCGGAGGAGACTCACTACGAGTGATTTTACAAGGAGGAAACGTGCTGTTACTGCTTGTCAGTTCTGTCGGATGCGAAAGACAAAGTGTGACAATGTTCGTCCGAAATGCGGATACTGCGTTAGACAGAGGGCAAAGTGTGTTTATGGGGATGTTGATGAGATTGAGGCTGATGGGGAGGATGTTGCGGTTTCTAATCGTCAGTTGATGGATCAATTGGAGGAGATTAAGGAGATGCTGAGGAGGAATGGAGGAGTCAACTATGGACAGTCGGATACTGACCATTCGATGCCGACTGCGAGTTCACCACAGGCACAAGCAGCGACGAGCCCTTGGGCAAGATTCTCTGCCAACACACCGCGACCAAATGAGAGCAGTCCTCCTGGATTCCCATTTGCAGCTCTTCGGTGTGAATCTCTACTACGATGGCCAGCCCTTCGGAGTGTTGTACCAGGTGATGCCCAGGACATCGACTCATTCCCTCTCAGCGCAGGATACACCGAGAGCATTCTCCAGAATGGAGGTGGAGGTCAAGGTATTAACGAATCTGCGTTTGTTCCTTTATGTCGCAAGTTTCTTGCTCAAGTTCATCCGAGGAATCCTGTTCTCGATGGGCATGAGCTCATGCGACATGCTCGCTCTGCAGAGGAAGACGGGTTGAAGTGGGATTCTTCATCATGTCTCGTGGTAAGTTTATCTGGCAGTTACAAAAGGGTTAACGCTGATGAAAGAATTGCAGCTTCTTGCTTGTGCATTAGCTTCATACACAGACATGTGGAGAAGACCAAACGAATATCCCATCCCTCCAACTCCAGAACAACTCGGCAGCTTTGTCGACTCTCAAGAAAGAGCGAAAGCAGAACCTTACTACGCTGCCGCACAGAAGAGAATGGGCCTTCTTGGTAATACCATTCAAGATATCCAGTGCTACTTCTTTGCCACGATTTTCGAGAAGTTTGCTCTTCGGCCATTGAGAGCGTGGTGTTATATCCAACAAGCTTGCTCAAGGTTAGAAACTCGTCTTCTACAGCGTGGTGAGCGGCCTTGGACAGCTTTTAGAGATACTAGCCCTGAGGATTATCATCTTGAGCAGAGACTCTTTTGGTCCAGTTTTCGGGCAGAGAGGCAAGTCGCCATGTCTTTGTTAGTGGAGAGCCGTACTAACTCGCCTCAAGCGAACTGGTTTTTGAGTTGGGACTACGACCAAGTTCCCTAGAAAACTTCTCATACCCACAGCCTTTTCCGACACCCCCAGATGGTCTCTTGTCTGATTTTAGTCCAGCCACGGACGGATCGTCAGTTGGTCCAGATGAAGAGCAGCGTCAGGTCGATGAGAGAGGATGGTGCTACTATTTATCGGAGATTTCCATCCGGCGTACTGTTGATGAGACACTTAATCTCTTGTACAGACATGGAGAGGGTTATTGGATGAAGAATCCTGCTCACTTAATTCGCCAATATCACGAGTGCGAGCAGCAGATAGCTCTATGGTGAGTACATACCCATATCCAAAACCATCACAGCTAACACATCACTCCAGGAAATATCACCTCCCCTCTGTAGTCCAGTTCGAAGACAACATACTCGCAGATGAAGAATTCGCCGCAGCCCTCCAAGGCCGAGCATCTCTCTGGCGAGAATACACCCTCCGCCCAATCCTCTACTACGTCCTCCACCACAACCCCGAAGAACCAATGCACCCGGAAGCCGAAGCCCTCGCTGCAAAAGAGATTCAAATCTGCGCAACCATGGTCCACCGCATGGCCTTTCATCGAAGACACGGCGGGACGTGGCTGATATCTCGCAAGCTCTTCATGGCTGCGTGCATTGTTATTGCTTCTGCGGCTAATTCACATAGGGTTTCTCCTCCTGGGGAGTGGCATACTCTTATTGGGATTGCTATTCAGTCTCTTGAGAGGTGGGCGGGGGAGGCGTCTGATTTAAGACGGATGGCAGATATTTTGGTTTATATGTATCGGGAAACTTGCCGACAAAGAGGCGAGATTGATCTGATGGCGTTGGAGTAACTGGGGCTTCTAATTATAAGAGTATTAATTTGATGCCACTCAATGACCGAGTACTGTTCATATTATGAGAGCTTCTTCAGGGGCAGATTGCAAAGATCAAGAGAGGATGCGGAAGAGATACGATCAGCACCCATAGAACTTTAGGTCAAGTAGTACTCGAAATCATCAATCATGATAGCCTCGGATGTTCAATATGTCGCTATTCAAACTCTATTGCGCTCAAATCCGAGTAACAGGAAAATCATGTCCAGGGTCAAACATGCCCGTCTCAGCATAATAAATCTCCCAATGCTTAATCAACCTCTCCAAAATCTCAGGCTGAGCTTCAGAAAGATCATTCAACTCACCAGGATCATTCTTCATATCGTACAACTCCCACCTATCCTTTCCTCGAGGCGCATTCATGTAAAGCGCCTTCCAATAGCCTTCCCGAATTGCCCGAAGGCCAAAGAGTTCCCAGCCTGTAATCTCCTTCTCTTCATCGTGGAATGAGGGTGTTTGGTTCTCTAGGTGGGAAACCCAGGATGAACCCCTTATAGGAACAACTTCTCTGCCTCTGAATTGCTTTCCTGGGGATGGAACACCAGCCAGTTCAAGAACAGTGGGCAGGACGTCCATGACGGTACAGAACGCATCAGTGTGAGAACCCGTCTTTGCCAAAGGCGGGTATCGGATCAGACAAGGACATCGAATGCCGCCTTCTGTGATCCACGTCTTGAAGCCTCTAGAAGGGGCCATAGAAGCACATGCCCACTCAGGTCCATACCAGATATATGAATCCCCCATACCCATATTCTCGATGGAATTATTGTAATACTTGTTGATGATCTTGGGAACAGTACCCACGCTGCCCATCATGGGGATAGCTTCCAGCATAGCACCTTCAGCTCCGTTGTCAGACATGAAGAGAATAAACGTGTTGTCGAGTTCGTCGACAGACTCGAGATAGTCAACCACACGGCCGATGTTGGAGTCGATGAGGTCAACCATTGCGGCGTATACTTCCATCTTTCTCGCTGACTCGGCTTGTTCAGATGGTGTCATTTTATCCCAGGCTTCAAGTGTCATGGGAGCTGGCTCGACACCATCAGGAATAAGACCAAGTTCAACAAGCTTTGCCAGTCTTCTTGTGCGAAGGGCCGCAGGTCCATCATCATAACGTCCCTTGTACTTGTCAATAACCTCACGCGGTGCCTGAAGAGGCCAATGAGGTGCAGTAAACGGCAAATACGCAAAGAATGGCTGTTCAGTATCGTCTCGCTCTTTCAAATAGTCGATCAACTTGTCGGAAAAGGATGTCGTAGAGTAAAAGTCGGTCGGGATGTGCTCGGGGTTCTTTCGGTCGAGAAACTGGTCGTCCTTCATCCAGAACTTTCCGGCGTTCATGGGTGTGAAGAATCCATGTGATGGGTCGTCTAGTTGGGGTTCGTAGTTGAAGTGGTTGCAGCATCCGGAGAGGAAGACGTAGCTCTTGTCGAAGCCTCTAGAGCAGGGTGCTGTCTCTTTGCTTGTGCCTAGATGCCTAGGAGGATCAATGTCAGATCAAGTGAGGTAATGAGTGTGATATTTTTAACGTACCATTTTCCGGACATGATGGTATGGTAACCAGCATCTTGAAGGATCTCACTCAAAGCCGCCACCTTAAAGTTGAGATACCCCTCATAACCTTCCTTGCCCTTGTAGGCATCTAGATTCCTAGCCATATGCTCCGTCATCTGGCCCAGACCGGCAATATGGTTATCTGTTCCAGAGAACAGCATACTCCGTGTGGGAGAACATGCTGAAGCCGTATGGAAATTGGTCAACCGTACAC
Source organism: Fusarium ambrosium (assembly GCA_003947045.1). NCBI lineage: Eukaryota > Fungi > Ascomycota > Sordariomycetes > Hypocreales > Nectriaceae > Fusarium > Fusarium ambrosium. The sequence continues at coordinate 57,668 of NIZV01000117.1, forward strand.
CAGTCTGTGAGAGGCGATCAAGAGCTGGAGTAGCAATCTCGGAGCCAAAACATCCAATGTCGCTATAACCCAAGTCATCAGCCACGATGACGAGGAAATTAGGTCGTTTTGAGGTAGGAAGTGAGCCCATGGTGAAGATTTAGGAAGATGCGGTACTGTCAGACAGAGTGAAAACAGGAAGAGCAATGTGGGAGGGATTTGTATTGCTTGAGCTCGGTTGCATCTGGAGCTCAGCCCCATAACCAAACTTATTGATAGCTGCGAAGGACCTTGTTCCTTGCTTAGCGTGTATACCCATCTCACGGACATGACGGGGCAAGACGGAGCAATACTCTCAACCTCCGGGATCCACTTATGTCCGTCTCTCCCCGTCATCTCCGTCCGGGGTTGACAGGGGGCATCAACACACTATCGAAGCGACAAGTTGGTCTTCCCCAGTCACACGGGACTTAAGAGCGTTCCTTCGCGGCAGAGCAACACGGATGGTACGCCATGTGTCGCCCAAAAGTGTAGCATCGTGACATTCTCAAGCCAGCCGTGTGGACTTGCCGGCCCTCCTGGGTTACTTGCCGATATGCACCCCGCAAAATGGAAGATTGACAGACAGATTTGATGCGGGGGATCAAAGATCTGGTAATTAGGCTCTATTCCCCCGCATTCTATACGGACATGGTGGCAGAGGGGGTGGATCGTAGAGGTAGTCACCTTGGTTCTCACAGAGACGGAGAGAGTTGAGCACAAAGCCATGTATCCTTAGCACAACGTTAACAACAACAAGATGGCATCCAACATCACATTCAGGTACTTCGACACAAAGAGACGTAGAAATTATTCGAGGGCCTCAGGTAATGGCAAGGTTTGCGGAGACTAACAAGTATTTTCTCAGAACTACCCTGAGATTTAAGAATAGTAACACTTCAAAACTCTCCACTTGCCCCAAGCCCAGTCTCCTGACAAGCCCCCCTTCTCCATCGCGCCATTCAAACAAGCTATGCTGTGCCAAAAGCTCACAGTTCCCGTGCCTTCTCCGTAGTGCTAATGTCAGAAGCATTCGCCTTGAAAACCTCAACATTCTCAGACTCCAAGTCAGAGCCAACCTTTGCCGTGCGAAACTTGCTAATAGGCACGCCTCTAACAAAGAGCTCATCAATCTCCTCCAAAGTCTTGCCACCACACTCGGGAATGCAAAACCACGAAAAGAGAGTCGCCATGAACGCAGTAGTACCAAAGATGAAGCCAACCTTGGATCCGAGACCCGCGTGGGATTTGTCAATCAGGTAGGGGATGCTAAAGGCTACGGCCCATTGGATGACAATGTTGAAAACGGAGCCGAGGGCGTAGGTTAGGTCTCGGAGGCCTGTGGTGGGGATTTCGGCTGCGACAACGTGTGATAGGGGTGCCCAACCGAGGGAGAATCCGAAGGTGAAGAGTGTTACGGTTACGACGATGCCTGTCCGGACGCTTTGCGAGGGGTTCTCGATTGTGCCAAGGCCTCCCATAGTCATGAGGCTGGCAGTCTGGATCAAAGCGCCGGCGACCAGAAGGGGACTGTGAAAAAGATTAGTCTATGAACATTGCCATTTAGTGACGAGCGGTCAACTTACACTCGGCCAGTCTTGTCAGTCAGCAACTGGGTGAAAAGCACCGTGACAATGCCAACAGAAGAGTTGATGCACGACATGGCGAAAGGATTCACTGTTCCAAGACTCTGGATGAAAATAGTGCCATACTTGGAACTAAAGTTCTGGCCCGTGAGCTGGAGGAAGATGTTGACGCCAACGGTAATGAGAGTGCGCTTAAGATTGGCTGCAAGTCGTCAGTTGGGTGCATGGGACGAAATTGCGGGTACACTCACTGCCACGGAACAAGTCCATAAAGTTTCCCTTCTTGATGGTAGTATTGATGGCCCTCTGCATGTCTTCGAACTCAGAGTTGATCTCTTCCTCTGTGTAGGCACCCTGACGAAGGAGCTTGAGAGACTTGAGAGCTTCCTCCTGTCGATCGCGGGTCAACAGCCATCGAGGCGACTGCATCTGTTAGCACCAAACCGATCAGATTGACCGAATTGACTAACTTCAGGAATCCACCAAACAGCGACGGCCAGAATTGAGGGAATCACGAAAAACAGGCCGTAGGGGATTTGCCAGGACCCATGTCCCTCAATCTCACTGGTGCCACGGCAGATAATAGCCATGAGAAGTGTGCCAAACTAGACCACCCGTCAGTAAATGCCCACTTTCCAGCTTCTGAGGGTGGAGACGTACAAATAAGCCAGATTGATAAGTACCAACAACAAATCCACGAGCCTCAGCAGGAACAAGCTCAGACTGAAGCACAGGAACAAGAGCAAGTTCCATACCAATGTAAACATAAGCAATCGTACGTCCAGTGATAGCCTGGGTCTGAGTCTTCGAAGTGATGAGAATCACAGCAGAAAGCAGAGCCCAAAAACACATGACAAACATGGCGATCCGACGACCGAAGCGTCGACTGGTAAGATTACCAAAAACAAGACCAAAGACAAAACCAACAAAGTTGACGCTGTTCAATAGAGACAAGAAGACCGTCTCGAGAACATATGTCTTTGTAGCTTCGTCATAGGTACCGAATTGTCGTTTAAAAGCTGGCATTGCCTGCGTGTTGCTGAATGCACTCTGGTCCATGCCAAAGTTGAGCTGAGACAGGGCAATGATGCCGCATGAGTAAAGAAGTCGACCATTGAAGCAGGCAAAGAGCCCACGGGTGCGTTTGGTCGGAGACATGATGAAACAAATCTGATCGTCAAGAATGACAAGAGGACCTAGAGCCCATTACAACGTTCGTTCGAGATACTCTTATAGATGGAGCGTATCTTGTGCAGGCCTCGCCGTCGTCAGAACTGGATCCAATCACGCAAGGGAGGTCTAGACACAGATCGAGCCTGGTGTTTTGCAGTATCCTTGTTTGTTTGGAAGCCACCGCTATACACGGCTCATGGCCAGCTCGAGGATGTCATGGGAGGATTGCAAGGTCAGCTATATGTTGCTAGCAGAAGCGATGGCGTGCTTCAAGGGTCCCCCGCAAATTTCTGATCAATATGGTTTAGACTAAGGCTGAGGGGACGGGGAGTCACGGCTCCGTGATTTTCGGGGCGGATGGAGCGGGTATGGACGGAGATACGGGGTGGGTCCCGGGACGCGTCCCGTCCGTTGCTCCCATGGCTGCGTTGGTCCATGACGTGCTCAAAGATCGCAGCAATCGTTCCATGATCCATATCTCATGATATAATTGGATCAATTCGGATAGATCTATTCAGCCAACCATCATTCGGCGTTCACACTCCACAATGTCTAATCTGTCGAGTCTGTTGTTGAGCCTCAGAGGGCAGCTATCCACCTCAAACGCCTTATTTCAACGTTTGCGCATATCCTTTTCCAACATTCCTTACCGTTCTTACTCCTGTGGGAGAGATGAGTGCGAATGGTTCAATTAGTCCCCCTCGTTAATAAATAATCCCGTCCCGCAAAGACCAAGACGGGGTGAGGCATTCATAACTCCAAGCATAACACTGTGCATAAATACCTTCATAAAATCCAGTGCTGCATAAACCATCAACCAGAAATGTTGAACACAAGTTGCAGCCAGAAAAGCATCAACATAGCCGTCCGACATGGCAAGGTAACTAAAAGCCACGCTTCATATCATTGATTTCACTTCACCCATGTAGCGAGTCAAAGATATGATAGGGTCATAAAGCCAAACAGAACGGCAGCATCCTCACAACAGAGTAACCACCAAGGACTTCAAGAGCTTTTATCCAGGAAGGACTTAGTAGAACGGCATCGGAGGAAAGGGCAGCACACAAGCAAACCAAAAGAAAGCTGGGACTTTGACTTGGAGATCATGGAGTTGTCTCTTCTTGGGTATTAAAGTAAAAAGGAGCATCATGACAAGGGTCTGTTGCTCAACGAAGGTGAAAAGGATGGCGACAGTCAAACTTGACGTTGTGTAAACCAAAGTTGTTAAAGTAGATACAAACTACCAAAGTAGCTCGAGTTGGAAGTTGCCTAGAGTACAATATCCAAACCCTTATATACACCCCCTATAACCTCAAGGCAGCTTGGTCTCAACCTGCTCAGTGCTGCCCTTCTCCTCATGCAAATCCACACCATCAATGTTCTGTCGGAACTCCTCATCCTGCTGCTTGAGCTCTTCAAGCAGAATCTGGTTAGCCCGCCAGACGGGCTTGACCTCGAACAGCTTGTCCATAGACTCGAGAGGAATGGTCTTGGTCTCGGGGATGCAGAAGAAGACAAAGAAGATGGAGATGATCATGAGGGAGGCAAAGAACAGATACACTCCGTAACCCCAAGCGTTGAACATTTGCACGGTGAAACGGGCGATGATAAAGTTCCAGAACCAGTTGTTGGCGGCGGCGTTGGCCTGACCGAGGGATCGGGTGTTTTGGTCAAACATCTCCGAGTTAAGAACCCAAGGAGTACCGTTCCACGAGGGAGTGTAGAAGGCGGTGTAGAGGTAGAAGAAGAAGACAGCGGCGATACCTCCCGAGGAGAGGCCAGTGTCCTCGCCAGCCTCAAGCTTAGCCTCGGTGTTGGCGATCTTGATGTACGCGCCGATAAAGTACATGCAGAATGCGCCACCGGCGGCACCGATCATGAGAAGGTTTCGACGACCCATGTGGTCGATGAGAACCATCAGCCAAACAAAGGTAAGAGCAGTCTTGACGACGCCAAAGATACCAGTTGTAAGGAAGCTAGTGTTTGTACCGGTGATGCCGATGCTCTTGAATACGGTCGGGCTGTAGTAGTTGATGGCGTTGATACCGGAGCCTAAGAAGAATCAATTAGTTACCTGTATTTAAGTCTGCAATCATGAGATGCTTACCGTTCTGGAAAACAAAGAGAAGACCACCAAGCAGGAATCGCCACTGAACCTTCTTTTCCTTAAGAGCGGCAAAGGGCTTCCAGAAGCCAGCACCAACGTCGTTGTGATATCGCTCAATGTCGGAATCGATATAGTTAATCTCCTCAACGATGTAAAGGTTGTCTTGGCTAAGGTTTCGCATCCAGCAGAGGTTCTCAATGGCCTTGTCGCGACGGCCCTTGGAGAACAGCCATCGTGGAGACTCTGGAATGAAAAGAGCACCGACGAGCAGGAGACCGGCAGGGATGAGCTGAACGGCAAAGGGAATGAGCCAAGCCTTCTCATTGACACCAGGAGAGAAGGGCATATGCTTGTTGATTCCGTAGTTGATCCAGAAACCAACAAGACCACCGGCCTGCCATCCAAGCTCGTAAAGACCGACGAGACGACCTCGAACAGCGGGAGGAGCTAACTCAGAGATGTAGATGGGCGTCATGTTGGAACAACCACCGACTCCGATACCGGCAAGGACTCGTCCACCAATGATCAGACCAAGACCACGGTCCGCATTGGCACCCAGCATCATGCCAGCACCGAGCATGAAGATGAGGGAGAAGAGGATGAGCGAGTACCGACGACCAAGGAAGTAACTGCTACCATAGGCGAACAAACTGCCAAAGAAGGCACCGGCCTGGTACACAGAGACAATGTTCTGCTTCAGCAGCGCCAGCTTATCAGCGCTGTAGCTTTCAAAGTCGAACTCATCGATGAATGAGGGCAGAGCAAGGGTAGTGCCGATAAAGGCAGAATCGTAACCGATCGTGCATGCCGCAAATGATGCTGTGGCGGCGCAGGCGTAGACGCGCCAATTGTACACCTCCTTCGGCGTGGGCCGGTCTTCCTTGAGAGTCAAGAGGCCCATGATGAATGACCTATTAATCCAAAGACCCAAAGAATGACTGAGCTTGAAGTGGTTGATGAAAAGAGGTGGCAGTTGCCAGGAAAGGCTTGTGGTGTTGAAGAATTGATCAACCTCCGCTGGGAGGCAAACTTTTATATCGGTTGCAACAGGACAGGGCTCGACCCATATGTCCCCCCCCCCCTAGCTTCTGGAAATTGTCTGTGCTCCTAGTAAAAGGGAAAAACGACCGCGGCAACTCCATACAACCGTAAACCACCCCTCAGCAGCAGCATCTCCCTCCAGAGTTGGAGATTAATCCGGGGTTTGCGGGGTTGGTTTGTGGGGGATGAACTCGCTTCCGTCGAAGCAGAAGATTCATATTGTCATCAGTTGATTTCTGGGGTGACGAACAGGGAGCTGGGCGTTGCGTCGCGCACAAAGATCTGAGTTGGGGGCTTTGGGGGATAAAGTCTTACCCGGTGTGCCACATCCTTGACTCGGTCATCTCTGGGGACTCCGCATTAAACCACCATGTGCGCGCGGATCTAACCTTGTTTCGCTAGCGACGGGGATGAAGTCTCAGCCCTCGCCCTAGTGCTCAATCCCTCGGTCACACGGCTCGGTGTGCTTTGCTGTGCTGTTCTAGGATGACTCGTCAGTTAGATGAGACCACTCCAAGTGTAACTCTACCAAGAGGGAGGTGAAGACTCGGTAATGGTATGGTATTACATCGCTTGAATGCACCGCACCGTGTTATCGTGTCCGGGTTAAAGCCAGATCTAATCCGCTTTGTCGTAATGATCCAAACCCTCCAAAGTTGTTAATGTCTGGTCTTCTTCACATTCCAGAGTCAAGTCAGCTTCTCAGTTACTTAGTGTGCTGGCTGCCTTCACCTGATCAGCACGGTTCACTCGCAGGGTCACCCACGCGATGCTATTGGGACACCGCGGAAATATCGGTTTAATTGTTTTGCATTAATTCATGTCATGTACCAAAGTCGCCGTGAAACATCTCGCCCAGGTCGCAGCCGGGCGCAAACCCTAGGTTGGTCATGAACTGGGGGTCCACTTCGATGCTGTCGCCGCAGTCTATGGATCCAAGTTCTTCCAGAATGGCGTCGTAATCTACCAGCTGGCTTGGTATGTGCGAGCTATGCAGCAGATTCCCTGTATGTCCGCCGTTGACTGGAGGGGACTGAAAGGTCAGGTTAGGTGTGACTGGGTAGAGAGACTGTGATGTGCCAGGACTGGTGTCTGAGTTGCCTGCATATCTTTGCCGCTCGTACGACAAGAACTGCTGCTCTTTTTGACGCTGTTGCATCCGGTTAAGTTCATGTTCCAGCTCTCCTGAGGTCAAGGGAGCTGTCTGGCTGGTGTGGTGAGAGGCGGTTGATATCTCATCCAAGAATACTGGCCCGGCGATTGGGCGATTGACAGGATCCACCACGCCAATGTTGTTTTGATGCTCTTTAGACCCATCTATCCCTGAATTGTTGGGTTTCCAAACGTCTGTGAGCGCTTTCAAGGCTGCATCCCACTTGACTTTGTCGTGTTCTTGCATTCGGCCACTGTGGCCGTGGTGATGCACGATCTCCATCAAGGTGACAACGATAGGGGGTGTTCCACCGGGTCCAAATGTCTCCAGACACGATTCGACAACCTCTATCAGGTTCGAGAAGAGTGATGGCCTGTGGCCAGGAACCAGGTCCAAGGTAATGGCCAAGAACATGCCTTGGAGTAGGTAAGCTGACGGTACCGCTGGAGTTGAACCCCCAAAGATGAGCGAGTTGCAGAACGAAAACTGGGCGTCCAGACTTCTGACAAGGTCTTCAGGGGTGATCCTGCGGGAAGTGGGACTATCGTACAGTCTTGCATCCATGCTGGCAGCCCAGAGCCTACAAAAAGCAAACAATTGCTGGAATGTTGGCAGGGGTGATGCCGTTTCTGGCGCTGATTCGTCGCGATGCTCAGATGCCTTGCCAAACCCTGGAACCGGAGCCCAGGGCTCGTTCAAGTTCAGCAACTGTACGATGGTCACAGAAGGCAGACTATATCGGATGCCCGAGGTGACCTGGGATTGACCCAGGCAGAGAGAAGCCAATGAATCCAAGACGAAGCTAGCCGCTAGTATTCTAACTTCGGCGTGGTTTAATGAAGCCTCGCCGCCTTCTTTGACTGGGAACATGTGTGAGTTCGTGGCTCGGCCATGGAGCGCAAGGCGGGATGCTTTGCCAATGAGTAGCCACGCCGACATGGTCTTTTTCTGGCCCAGGAGAACCAGTGACTGGAGAAGGAGTGAAGAAATGTGAGGTGTTTCCAGGCTCTCATCGTCGGAGGGTATGAGTTGTCGAGCAATCGAGTAAATTTTGCTCGGTGAGAATCCCTGGTTGTGGAAGGGTTCGGATGACGCTGCGTCTTGGAATGAAGACACAGCAAAGACAGCCCAAAGCTGGGCATGTAGGGCGGAAGACCGGTTCGCCTCGAGAGAAAGGCCTTCAGAGGGGTAGGCCAAAGCAGTGCTGGTGACCGTTTCACGCTCGACAATCGGGAGCCAGCTGTGGGTGTAACAAAAGTAAATGTCGATGAGTCGCTTCCAACTCGGAGGCAGTGTCAGCTTGGTAGACACCGGCGGCTCAGCCATACCGCCAAGTTGGTAGGTGTTTGCAGGTAGATCTGCTTGTGAAAGGTTTGCGCCTTGAAGTGAGAATCCAGGTGACGATTTCGCCTCGAAGAGGTTGGCATTGGCCGGACTGATGCTCTCTTCCGTCTCCGAGTCGTCTGCCGAAGTTTCGTTCCGAGGGGTCTTTTCATCGGAGAGCATTCGTCCGATGTCTTTGTGGACACGACTCTTGCTCCATCGTCGGTAGAGTCGGTGACCTGCCTTGTCCTTGGTGGCCAGTATGCGGGTGCCGTCTGCCCCATCATTTTGTGTAAGTAGACGATGCAGAGCTCCCTCGCAGTCAGGAACCTGCTCAAACAGCCAGGCGAGTGAGAGCTCGATGGTTCGTAGATAACCCGTCTGCACGCCTCTCTTGCGGGAGGCAGGGGTGTACGAGCATGGCCGGTTCTGCGCCGTGCAGGTTCCGCAGTGAGGACGGCCGCCATCGCACTTCTCTCTGGCGGTTCGACACGCGTCGCAGGCAAGGGAGACTCTCTGTCGTTTGGTGGGAGCGGTACTGGCGGGAGTATTGAGGGAGTCCGCATCGTGTTCGCGTTTCCTCGGCGGCATTGCTTGAAGTGTGGAGGCGAGGCAAGTGGTGGACGAGCTACAAGGCTTGCAGGAGCATGGCGAGGAGAAGGAGTAGGCCGCTGACAGGAAGCTCGTACGATGCTGGCGCCATATCAAAGCAGTACGAGAATTCTCAAAGATGCAAGCACCTTTCCATCATCAATCGCATCCTCAGACTCAGAGTTGCAATGCGGGGAGAATCCGGGGTCCTGGGGATATCTCAGAGATGGGTTGGAGATGACGATTTGGCTGGAATCATCACGGCGTCATTGGCCGTGACATTAAAAGCGGGGCGGATAAATACTCACCCGACCAATCACCGTTAGTGTGCCCCAGGATTTCTTTGGTGGGGGACCATTTCGTCTGTTCTCTCTTGTCCTCCAACTGACTCCCACGGCGGTCTCCGGCATATCCTGCGTCTACATGTGACGATAATCGCTGTTTCTTGCCTTCTGGACCCTCTTCTTCACGCCTCTAAAGACTCGGATGGCCCGAGACCACAGCTAATCCCATCGTTATGGCTCTTTCATCTTGTCGCTCTGCTTGATCGGAACAGGAACCGACCAGCGATGGCAGGCATCAAGAGGTCCCTCGGGGCCATGCTGGGCCATGAGGATATCATGCTACGATCTAATGGCCTTGGTAAAATCAGGGATCATGGTCATGGCATGTCCAGTCGCAACAGCGAGGCCCAAACCGAACAGACGCAGACACTCACGTTGACCGAAACGCTTCATTCCCAATCCCGGAACAGCTCCCGATCACAATCTCAATCGCAACCGCCCTCGACTCGACCAGAGCAGCACGATGCAGTTACTCGCACACCTTCACCGACCTTTCCTCCATTGACTGGGGAAGTCCCCGAGTTCACTCCAGATGCGTCAATGCTTCTGGCTGGCATTCGCGGCGCCGGAAAGTCCACGTTGGCCATCATGGCATCGTCCGCCATGGATCGCAGAGTGATAGACCTCGAGACGGCTTTCCAGAAAACTTCTGGCCTGTCAAGTGCCGCTTACAAGGCCGAGCATGGCTCAGCCGAATGCTACAAGCATCAAGCCAAGGTCCTACAGAATGCGCTGGACCGTCACCGTACCGGCTGCATCCTCGTTTGTTCCTGGATGGAGAGTCGGGTCCAAAACCTATTGAGGGAATTCGCAGCCACCAATCCTGTCATTCACATTGTTCGCGATGCTGATGCCATCCAAAATCACCTCAAGTTCCGCGACAAGGCCAAGATCCGGAACCTTCTCAGTGTCAGCAACGCAATCTTCAGGTCATGCACCAACTTTGAGTTCTTCAATGTCTCAGAGAAGCCAACCAAGTCATCTCTCGCCCGGATATCTCTAAAGCAGAGAACTCCCGCTCCATATTTGACACTGAAGCACGTTGAGAGACACTTTCTCAAATTCCTCTCGCTCATTTACCCAACCGGTACAATCCCGTTCATGAACTCGGCGTTTCCCTTGGCAAGGATCCCTCCGGAGGACCGGCGATTTACCTATGCTACCTCAATCCCTCTCTCGGATATTTTGGACGAGTCTGTGGACGCAGAAGACCACGTCAACGGAGCGGATGTGGTTCAGATTGTGGTACATGACCTGGCCGATCACGCAGAAGCAGGCACTCTCACGGCCGAAACTAGCAATCAACTACTTGCCGACATCACCAAGGGTATAGGGGTTGTCAGAAGAAGCACAATTTTACCCATAATATTGCACCTATTTCTCCCCCATACAGCAAGCGACGACGTCCTTCGCGTCTACCTGGATCTCCTTCACCACACTCTTCGCCTAGCCCCAGAGATGATGACAGTCGACCTTCGACTAGAAGACTCCCACATCTCTCGAATATTGACGGTTCGAAAACGGACCAAAATCATTGGAAATGCCTTCATCATCACAGATCCTCCGCCTTGGGAATCTCCAATGTGGATGAACTGGTACCAGAAGGCCAATACCTTGGGCTGCCACTTGGCAAGACTGATTCGCCCAGCCTTGACCATCGAGGACAACTTTCGTATCAATTACCTGAGATCGTCTGTTGACTCTTTGCAAGGCCCCAAAATTCCGTTGATCTCTTATAACTCTGGGCAACTAGGTCGCCATTCTGCAGCCTTGAATAGCATACTCACGGTCGTTCGCCCAGATTCATTAGAGCGTGTGAACCCGAGACCACCGATTACTCCCTGTATCACAGCAGTCGGGGCGACAAAAGCTCTTTTCTCATCGTTCATCCACGATGAGATGAAGCTCTATGTCTTTGGAACCAATGTCAGTTACAGCTTGTCGCCAGCGATGCATCGGTCTGCGTTGAAAGCCTGTGGAGTTCCTCACACATATGAGCCTGTCTCCTCTTCCTCTTTGCAGGGAATCAGGCATCTAATCGAGGACTCGAGATTTGCGGGTGCTTCAATCGGTCTCCCTTTCAAGGTTGAGATTATCACATTGACGCATTCCTTGAGCAACCACGCTCGGGCAATCGGGGCTGTCAACACACTTATCCCAATCCGCACCCTAAACGAAGATGGCTCGATACCCACGGAAGCAACCTTTTTCAACAGCGTCAATCAATCAGGGCCGATCAAGGCCCTTTATGGAGAAAATACGGATTGGATCGGAATTCGTGCCTGCATCCGTCGTGGTCTTTCACCCGCAAATGCCGTTGTCTCAGGTACTTGCGGTCTCGTTATTGGAGCAGGCGGAATGGCACGCGCCACGATATACGCAATGCTGCAGGTTGGTATCAAAAACATCGTCGTCTACAACCGCACACCTCAGAACGCTCGCAAGATGGTGTCGCACTTCACGCAGCTCCTCCAGAGGAAGGATTTCAAGCTTCTCGTTTCGGAGAGCCAAGGCGCTCGGTTCCACGTTCTAGAATCACTTGAAGATGCTTGGCCAGAAGGTTTCCGGCTTCCTACAGTAGTCGTTTCTTGCATCCCGACGCATCGCATTGGAAACGTGCCTGCGCCAGACTTGACTCTTCCAGATGGGTGGCTGGGGAGTCGTACGGGAGGCGTCGCGATCGAGCTTGGATACAAAACGTTGGATACGCCATTCTTGGCCCAGTTCAGAAAGGAATCGTCTCGAGGTTGGGTGAGCATGGATGGTCTTGACATGCTGCCTGAGCAGGGCTTTGCTCAATTCGAGTTCTTCACGGGTCGGAGAGCACCAAGAAGGATCATGCGACGAGAGGTGTTCCAGGCATACCCTGATGAGGAGGGCAAGTCAAACCTTGAGGAATTACAGCCGAGGCTGCAGTCGGTTGATGAACAAGAGACATAATCATGAGCGATGAATGAACAATTTATTTTGCGGTGCCCTGCTAGGGCTTAATGGTCGCTTAGTTCCAGTGAGGTTTCGTTAAATGAGTGTTGTAGCGCGACGCGGTTGATGGAACCGCGTTTTGTTTCTCAGATCGTTAGTCGGCCTACCTACCCTAAACCACAACATTTTCAGAGGCCTGAGACCACGAATTTCCTCTTTATGAGCTATTATTAACTCTTTTCCTAAATCATATAGCACTATAAAACCAAAATAAGCTATCTAGACTTGGTGGATTGTTTTTCAGTACTTAAATGACGTCAAATGACCTCTAAGCTCTTGTTGCGCAAGATGTTGTATACTTAGAAATAGAAACCTACGTACTTTTTGAGAGCAAACTAGCAACAAACACAAGTTTCTAAAGATGATCAATGTAAAATTAATTATTAAGTGTCCCCAAGAGCCTTTATGCTACCTCATATCAAACCAAGATGCCTTGAACTCCTTGAACTCCTTGCCTACTTTCTGTTGTTCCCTTACGCCCAAAAATGATGAAAATAATGCATGGATCCACTGATTGGTCTCCATCGCGACCGGGCTGCACCTGACCCCACCCCTGCGGTGCATCTCAATTCAGCCCCGCGCACAGCCACCAGCCCCCACTTCTCAGCATTTGCACTTGAGAGGCTTGCCAGGAGCAAGTTGATGAATGACGTCTGTCACCGAAGCAGGCTCGGTAAGAAAACGCAATACGGCTGGTGAATGCTTGGATGCAGGCGCCCGCGTTGTGTCTGCACCGTCACCGCTACTCGTTCTCGGTCAGCGGCGTTTAATGAATGGTAGGAAATGAGACGTACCTGGTGATTGAGGCGCAGGAACCGCAGTTGGGAACCATTGAGGCGGTTGCAGGTTGGGTGGGCATTGTAACGCGCGACGGGATAGGATGCAGATTGATCTTTGAGCTGTCACTTTAATGAATTGAATTGACTTGTTTGTTTCGATCAATGGATTGTTTCCTTTCAATTGCACTTTATCGTCTCTTTATATCAACCTGCTTGCCTTGCGCATGACTGCAATCTCTATTCTGCGCGAGCCCCATGATATAGTATCCAGATATCGTGAAGATGGCATTCCCGATTCTACAGATAATCGAGTTTTGCAGCCATGGCGTTGCTCATTCTGCCAGATGTCGAGATTTGCGCTGTGGTGGTTCTGCGCAACGCGCAAAACCGCAGACCCCTGTTGTGTGTGCATCCACTTGCTGGTAGCTGCAGACGGTAGGCAGTTTCAGGGGGCGCAGGCTGCCATTTCCTGCAGAGTGGGCACGGGAAATGCCCATCAAGATCAAATCCACGATCTGTTTGTGGCTCTTTTTTCTTTCTTTGTCCGAGCAAAGAATTGTGACAAAGCAAAACCTGTAGAATATCTCAAAGTCTGTTGTTCTCTTGTGCTGCCTATTTCTCCGGAATCAGGACAGTAGTCCTCCGTAGAGGCATCATGAGTTAGCATCCATTCGTAGAATTGGCTGCCTCTTCCTAAATTTAGGCAGATGGCAGGGCTGAAAATGTCAAGCAGGGGTCTGACGCATCTGACGGCTGATGGATGGTTCGCAAAGGCAAGTGCGCCTGGCAGGTGGTCATCCCATGTCCGTCTCCGATGGAAATGATGGAATGCGTGCGTGGCTGACAGCATCAATCTGCGTCGAGCCGCCCGGGTCGTGCTCGCGAGTTTTCCTTCATCCTCTTCAAGACTCGCCATTGTTCGACTTATAGTTTTGCGGCGAACAATTACGCGCTGCCACGCCTCCGCCCAGCCTAGCGAAGCGAGCAAAACGTCAAAGAGGCGCAACGCAACAGAGCATACGTCCGCTATGCCTATCCCAAGTGCCGCTGACCGCCGGTCGGTCCAGCAACTTGCGCAGTGCGAGCCCAAGACGCCGCCTCGATCCTTTAGGGGTCGCATCAAGGACAAAGGAAAGAAATACCTGAACCAGTTCAAGCCTCCCGGTTTATTTCACTCATATACCAAGGAGTTGGGCATGGTGCGCTGGATGTCGGATCCGCTCAAAGAGAAGATGACTGGCTTCCGTCGAGAGGTCGCTCCTGTGCCCGATGAAGAGGTCCGACTTGCGAAACTGGATGCAACGCCGTTCCAAGATCCCCCTCCCGAATACCAGGCCACAAACGTTACACAAGGGCAGCAAACCCTTCCTCAATCTGGGTCCGAGCGACCGTTGTCCCTTGGGCTACAACAGACAGAGAGCATGCCCCTTCTTAGGGCTGAGACACCAACAAAAAAGTCACAGAGCATTTGGCAATTACCAGATCGGTTAAGGGAATACACGACATCGATAAGGAGTGTCAAACGACGCGAGCGAAGAGTTACGTCGGCTCCAGTTGGTCCTTTCTCATACCGTGAGGGGTTGACCGACCTCACGGGCATTGACACTCAGTACGGAACTGCAAACAGATCGACAACGGTGCTGCAGGCCGATGCAAACGACTTGGAAATGTCAAGTAAGTTTGTCTGTGCTTCACTCTGCCGCTCTTGCTAAACCTCTTAGATACACGACCAAACACCCCAAACAATGTCCAAGATGACCGCGAAGACCCAACTGAAGATCTATATGTGAGTAAACACTGGCATACTAGAGGCCATCACCATGGTCACTGACCGTCCAACAGAGCCATCCACAGACATCCACAAACTCCTTTCAGCCCCTCTCAGTAGACGGTGCTCCATGCGACAGTGGTTTCTTTTCGGCTACCACAGAGAACCCTTCAGAACGTGACCTACCAATTCGAAGAGCATCCAACGACACCGTCCCGACCTCTATCGCGGAGTCTATCTTTAGTTGGACCAGGCCTTCGTCTACTATCTCGTCCGCGACTAGCAACTGGGACGCCCTTGGTAGAACCAGCTCACAAATGACGCGAGCGTCGGTGTCAAGGAAGCACCCATATATGATGCCTTCTTCCTCCGTCAATAATAGTCGAGACTCGCACCGCCTTCAACGAGAGCATGACTTGGAAGACTATCCTCTTCCCATTATTCCCGTGCAAAGGTCCAACACTGCGACTCCCCCGCGACCAATCTCTTCCTGGATAGCTTGTCTGGATCATTCAGTGTCAGATCAAGTCACTGCCGCAGGTTGGGTGGCCCAACAACGTCGCATCCATAAGAATCGCATGCCGGAGTTGTATAGAGAGGGTGTTTTGATCGAAGAGGAGACTGAAAGCGCCGCTGACCCTGATGAGTGCCCAGAGGACAAGATTGAGACAGCCAGTAAGTCAGGTTTGAGTACCATTGACGAACAGGGCTCGGAGGCTGGATGTTCCCACCACGAGGTCGTTTCCGTGCGACCGCAAAGCTCGAGCGAACACACCGACAATGGATACCTCTCGATCCCGCGAAATGGACCAGCCAGAGACATGGTGTCGTCTCCAGAGACCGATAACATGACATCTATCGACTCCATCTGCTCCAAGGACCAGATGGACCAGGATACTCCTGGTACCTCCGTCACGGACCATCCCGAATTGGAGGGCTTGGATGAGGTCGACACCAGTGATGCGGACGAGTCCATGTCGGAGGTTTCTCACGAGACGGATGAGTCTTTCCATGAGGCCTTTGATGCAACATCACTGGATCCTGCTCTTTTGGCTGCCGCAGTGACATTGAAGGACCGCATAGCATCGCTTGTACTGGCCAAGGTCATCGAGTGGGTGAGATCATGTTCTCCTGGAGAATCCTCTGGTAACGACTCACCCGACTTTGGTGGTGCTGAGAATGGCGATGGTGGTGAAAGGGGATCAGGTGGCTGCGGTGGTGCCGGGAAGAAGAGAGGACGCGAAGACGGCGATGGAGCAACCGGCCCTGGTAGAGGAAACGGTGGTGATAAGGACAAACGCCGAAAGACAGAGATCACGCCGGCAGAACTGGTACCGAACCTTGCTTGCCCGTTTGTGAAGGGATACCCCAATAAGAAGTGGCCATGTTGTGAGAAGAAGGGCTGGCCAAGTGTCCATCGGATCAAGTACGTCTCTCATCTTGGGCAAACATTTTGAGCTTGGCTAATTATTGAACAACAGGGAGCACATTTATCGGAGGCACAAGGTCCCCATCCACTGCGACCGGTGCTTCAGCACCTTTACGACCGAGAAGTTGCTTAAGGATCATCGTCGCGAAGCCGTGCCCTGCAAAGTGAACGAACCTTGCGAGATGCTAGGCATTGATGCCGAGATGAAGGAGCGCCTCAAGTGCAGAAAAGGAATAAAGAATGCAACGGAAGAGGCGAAATGGGAGCACATGTACAAGATCTTGTTCCCAGACGCCAAGAACATCCCGTCTCCCTGTAAGCCACACTATAACCTACCCGTGATTTAAAGTGCTAACGTATCTCTAGATTGCGATTTGCAAACACTGGAAGCCCCGATGCCTCCTGAAGTCCGAGCACAATATAGAAGCTTCCTCCGACGGGAGGTCCCCGACCGTGTCATCCGCGAAGTGAGCGACCGGCTCCGCAACATGCCCGAGTTCCAGTTCAACCCTCAGCTGCCCGAGAGGAGGCTTTTCGAGATGATATCCACCTCGGTCTGGGACGCCTTTGACACTGTGATGCCGAGTATGACATCGCAAACTGGCCTGCCGACCGGTCAATCCACGCCCGACATTGATGCTGCAACTCCCGAGGACCAGACTCAGGAGCCACCAACGACGGCACGAAATCGAGAGCCGGTTTCCACAGAACCATCGTTCAACTCCTTGCCTGGCTCAACTGGTAGCTCGGCAGTCCACTCGTCTCAGGCCCATTCTGGAGATCAACTGGGCACGCAGCCAATCGTCCCCGGAACAGCGACAATGGGCGAGAGCTCACCCTTACAATTTACTCAGCCCACTGAGTATGCACCTATACCGTCGCAATTTGACAGCTTCACGGAGTTCATGGGATATGACTTTGACCCTGTCATTTTCTCACCTCAAGATCCGTTTGGGGACGCTACCACGCGCTTACAGGCGTCATGATCAATGTGCTTGACGAGGGAATTTGTATTAAATCAGAGCCGAGAATGCGCCAGTAGGCTTCGTTCTGGGCGTGGAGTTGGTTTGGAGGTTTGGAGGTCGGTGATATTTCTGGATGCTGTATACCCAGGTAGTAAAGATGAAGGAAGGAAGGAAGGCATTGGTGATCTTTAGCGCTTTATGCACTCGAACGATTCTGATGACCATTTGCCATGATAATAATAACAACATTTACCCGGCTTCATTCCACTAAATACGCAAGTATTGATCTCCAGCTAAGAGGCGATCGAGTGAGTGGTGCTCGTGCGCGTGCGGGAATGCCTTGAAGAAGGCTGTTGAGGGCAGGAGCGCCCCACAGTGTAGCGGTTATTTGAGGCGGCTTTGGCACTGTACAAACCTCTCTTCTTCATCATCATCACCGATTGTCACTCCATTTTCCCGCCAAGTCTGCACACTAAAATTTCTCATTAGTGATTGCAATAAGAGACACTACCCATTCCAGACAAGCAATGAAACAGCGAACAAACAAACAGAGTGGTGGTTAATGTGGATGCCGCAAACCTGCGGTGCTCTGACAGTGCGCAGGCAGTGACCCAGAGCTCTTGAACGATCCTTTGTTTCCCTTCAACATCTCTCTCTCATTTGCGATTCTGCCTTTTGTGCCTCTCCAATGATGTCCTGCGTTCTTTGCGGGAGGTGGTTCAAAAAGTCTAACAAGCCGACTTGGATGCGGGAATACAGGGCCAGTACGTGTATCTTCCCCGGTTCGCTGCTGATGGAACTAACATTATCTGCTATTGGAAGTTTATACGTCGGGTGTCAACCTTTTCGAAGCTAAGCTTTCCGGCGTTGGCAGGTACGAGGGCGCTGGTAGGAAGCACCTGCCAGCGCAATCCCGCGGGCGATACGACGATGCCGACTTTAATGAGAATGCACAGGTCGAGTTCCGGTCGAGATTCCGCAAGGGCGGACCGGGGCAGGACGACTCGCCTCCTCCGGTCTGGGGATTTGTCTTCCATGCGGCTTGCTGGGAGATCATCACGATCCTCTTCCAGCCTGATGTTCAACTGATCTTTTCTCTATGCTTCTCCATGCCGATCAACCCGACAAGGCTTCTCGACTGGGGCCATTACTACGGCGGAATCGTCGTCGGAATACCTGACGACGAGAATCCTCCCATGTTGACCTACATCACACGCCCCGACATACCCGGGTACGGCAGAGACCCTTACACCCTGTATTCCATCCAGAAACTCTTCAAATCGGCGGACATCCCGAAACATATGCTCATCGACATCCCGGCCCGAGGCGGTTCATTCAAGGCGGATGGAGATGTGTTTCATCGTCTACCAAATGAGCTCCTGCAAGCTATCCTCGTCGAGCTTCCTCGCAAAGATGTCAGAAGCCTACGGCAAGCGTCGCCCATCTTTGCCAATCTACATCTGTCAGAATCGTTTTGGGCCTCTAGGTTCTGGCGAGGGCACGAATTCCACCACGTCTTCGAAACCGTGCGATCCCGCCCCGACTCCTGGGAGAGGCTCTACCTGGCACTGCGATACATGGAACCGCGCCTGGCCGACCGAAAGCGCATTTGGAGCTTGGCTTTGGAACTGGAGAGTTTACAGAACCAGGTCTCCGGCACAGTCTGCAATGGAGCCCGTATTTTGACCGCTTTCGATACATCCAAGAATGGGCGGGTAAAGAAGAATGATCATACACGCGGCTGGCGAGAAATCGACTGGTACACTGCCGGTATCAACCTCTGCACAGAATATGACTCATTCTATGTGGGATGCAGACCTTGGTTCGCTCGAATTCTCCGTTGCCGGCCACGTCTCCGGGTCCGCCACCTCTGGGTGTCGTTTGTCCGTTTGAGCGGTCGCTCCTTTGTCTCAGGCTTTCGCCTCATTAAGCCAAACGGAAAAGTTCACAGCCTGGGCTACATCCACTCGGACCAAGAGGTCAAGATTTGCTTTTCAGATGGTCGACATGAATCCCCATACACCATATCGGGGTGGCAATTCGCCGTGGAAAACCAGGGATTCAGAGCAGTTGCTGTACTGGCTGTCGACGGTACCATGTCCTGCTGGGCGGGTGAGCCGGACGGCGTTCCCAGATGGCGTTTGCAAGGACCAGGGAAACGGATATCAGCCATCAAGGCGGAATTTGATGTGAGTTAGATCTCCTTTCATGATTCGATATGGTTGAGACTCACCATCTCTTACCCTTAGGCACTCAAACTCGTCTCTCTGAGCAGAAACGTCCCAGAGAGTGAGAGCGTCATCGACGGATGTTTCTATCCTGAGGAATATGCCTGGAAGCCCGACTTACCACCTGACCATATTTTCCTCAACCATCCGGATGATCCTGTTAGCCATGACGAAACACCATATCCCTTGGCAACCGTCATGTTTGGAGGCCCACGTGGGGAAAATCTTTCCCAGCTGACCGAAATTGTCATCTATAAAAGCTGTGGAGGCATGTATCGCATCGAGTTTCTATACACGGACCCGTCAAAGAACATGCTCATCGGGGATCCCCATAGCGAGTTTAACATGCGTGAGCGTTCCAAGTGCTCAATACTGATCGATGGGCCCGGTGGAGAGAGGGTAGTGGACGCGAAGATGAGAAATGGAGGCCATCGGGATGATTACCTGCTGGTATGCATTTCCCTGTATGATGCCAAACATGGCTAACCGTTAAAAGCTTCAAACAAACCACGGACGGGAGTTCTTATTGGGAGATCCGAAGTATTATTTCGGGGGGCCGTGGGATTCAGTTGCCCATGGTTCCCTCATCATCGGCCTTTTCCATATTGACGTAAGCTCTGATGCCCCCTCTCTTTACAGCTTGATGCTAATTATTCCCTACAGAGAACCCCTATTATACGTATAGGGATCATGTCCATCGACCTTGAAAGCAACGGCGACCAGAGTGAAGTGAAGGAAGCCCATGAAGGGGACTGATTGATCATCGGTCCTGGTGCGAGAGACACATAGGCGTTTTTTGAGAGTTGATGATGGAGCATGGAATTGAGTCTGGACGTGAACACCGTCACCGATGGGTACGAAGGCAAACTGAGCAATGATTCTTAATTGACTGGCAGCTACTTGTGAGATAGATTTGATAATGCAGGAGTCCAGTTGTCCATCAAATACATTTGTTCGGAACATGTGCGTTGCTCACACGACACGGTCCGTGTAGATTAGGAATGCAGTTTATCCACTGGGCGTCGGGATAACTGTTGGCTGGTCTGACGTCTGAGCCGGCGGCCCAGTGGGAGTAGCAGTGGGGGGCACGGCCGAGGTCGAGATGAAGTGACAAACGCAAGTGCTAGGAAGAGTCAGAATAAACAATGCTCAAAGAGCCTGGGCGACCCACGGAGCGCAGGAATAAAAGTCGGCATTCTTGCTGGCGCACTTGGGAAAGTATTAGTAACCCAGACATCAGGAGGAAAGCCTGGATCATACATAAATCTGGCACTGTCTCTTGCCTCCAGGATGCAGACAAGGGGACTCAGGGGGATGGTCTTGACGAGCGAAGAGGAGGCCTGCGGCAGGGAGGCCGGGGACTGCGATGGCCTGTACGGCGGCGACAGAGAGCCCAGCGATGATGATTCCAGAGAAGCGCATGGTTAAAACGAGAGTATGGAAGTGGATATAAGTGTAATGAGTGTGGTTTGGTGTGGTTATCTGGATCGACTTGAGACTTGCTTGATGGAGATATTTGGGGAGGAGCCTGATCTTTTATAGCCGTAGAGTCGTCCTATTGCGCATAAATAATACCTCCAACTTCCATGTGATTGAGAGAGTCTCCCTCTAGAACGACGTGTTTAATTATTGCGACCACTTTTGTCGTTGTTGTACAGTCCTGTCTGCCCTGAGAGGAGTTGGCGTTGTATTACGCAGCGCCAAAATGAAGCTCTCCGTATGAGAGTCCAAGCAAGATAGACCCGTCTGGATTGTCTCCGTTAGATAAGTTTGAGACATGAGTCTCAACCATGCCCTCAACGAGGATAAGCTCAGCTGTGATGTGTCTCCCTATTATCTTAAGCATATATGCTCCTATGTTCTTGGATACGAGTGCATCCTGTATGTGGCAGAAATGAGCCGTTGAACTTGACTCATAGGGCCCCCAATGCCGTGAGACTTAAGGGCGGGGAAGCGGTGCGATCCGCGACATTACCATTAGGCATCGGTAGGTAGGGCAAGACATTCCCTCACATTCCACTCTCTACTGAGGCTGGGTGCCGCCATTCCTTCATCTTCAGTTGAGTGAGCCATGTCTAGGTCCTACTTCGCATGTGCTCGAGGAACCCCGGCTTTCTAAACGATAATTTAATGCCATGTCTCAGTATTTATCTCGGATAGTATAGGGAGATGTGACCTGGAGAGCTGGGAGCTGCGTGTTTTGCTCTTGAACTGCCTTGGGATGGCTAGAGCCCCTGTGCTTTGGATGAATGAAAGCGAGCGTTCTTGGACAAATGACTTAATTATGGAAGTGATGATGCACTCCAAGACTCCAAGCATTGAAACCCAGGACTTAGGCAAACTCAAGACCCACACAAATCGCCTCCCTTAGACATTCTAGTTCTCAACCATGGCATTTGCAAAGATCATATTTGGAGGCATGGGAGAATCTGCCACCAGCGACGGAGGCTTGAGTCTGACCAATGTCGTGGCTTGCCGCGAAGCACAACATGCTTAAAGCTTTAAGACATGTGAAGTCGATCATGTCTATCCCTCGCATATGGGCTGAAGACGCATCTTGGCGCTCGAGATTTATGATCTAATTCACATGGAAGAGCTCCCGCCTGATTGAGGACGACGTCCTTGTGGCTTGACCTGGGAATGAAGGGTCATCTGTGATGCACCGGTAGAACTCGGCATAGATATGAAAGTGCTAAGGGCTACGCATCACTAAACTATCATCGAGTTCATAAAAAGGAAACCGGAATAAAAAGAAACGTGAAATGGCAATCACATGAAACGAAAATGCCGTGACTCGGAGTTATCGGTGAGGATCGACCTGACCTCCGCCCTTTTCGTTATCCATGTCTCTTATTCTAATCTTGTTCACACACAGTGAATATCATCGAGCTACAAGGTTCGAAAGCCATACACCGTTAATGTTAAGATATGTAAGGTTGGAGTTCTCAAGCAAGTCCTGGGCTATGAACCTGAAGAAGGACAAAATGACGCAAGAATCTTTCCTCCCGTTCGAATTAATTGGCGTATAATCGAGCCGGCTGCTCCTTCCTCATTCTTCCCAGGACGAGTTTCTGTTCACAGAGTCGGGAAACGCGAGGGTTTATGGTCAGCATGGCGACGATCCCCGGCATCGAATCCTCGCTACAATGGTTGCTCAACAACCATCATCTTCCGTAGTATAGTGGTCAGTATGCAAGCTTGTCACGCTTGAGACCCGGGTTCAATTCCCGGCGGGAGAGAAATCGCCACATGCGTAACGCATGAGTTTTTTTTTTTTGGTGTTTTGTTGGTTGTGGTGTTGTTCCGACACATCTCTCCTCGGCTCAAGCCAGCAACCACTCTTACTTATATTTCTTTTTAGATATCTTTTCCTTTCTCTCTTGTCATTATCTAGCTGAAAACCGATTAAATGAACTAGTTGTTGTGTTGTTGAAAATGTGGAAAACACCACGAAGCGGATCGCCACGCCCAATGCAGTAAGCCTCGACTCATTCGGGCGGGGACGGCAGATTCCGATCATATGACATCCCGGCTGTCAAAGACAGTGGGGACGGGGTTTTATCCCATCCCCTTGGGCTTATCTTTACCCCGCAAACGGCTTCGTGATGCGTTCCGCACGGAACCCGGAGAATTACAATGATAGAGTTGCTGGAAGCGGATTGGCTCCGATTGGAGTTGAGACTCTGACTTCCGTTCTGGATAGCGACTACAAATGAAGACCAAGTTCCATGTCTAACCTCCCAGTTCTTTATCATCCGTCTTCATTGTCTTTATAACATCCCTTTTAGATACCCCTGAGCCATATACATATATCCTTTCACTCATCAACTCAATCAATCACCACATCAACAATGGAACGATTCGATGTAGCTGTTGTCGGCCTGGGCGCTCTGGGAAGCGCGGCGGCATACCACGCTTCCCTGAAAGGTGCCAAGGTCATCGGCTTCGAGCAATTCGAGTTTGGCCACGTTCGTGGAGCGTCCAGTGATACATCTCGTATCGTCAGAACTTCATACGGAGAGCCCGAGTACGTGGCACTCGCTCGATCTGCTTACAAGGACTGGGCCGACCTTGAGCGAAGAACTGGCCAAGAACTGCTGACCATCACCGGCGGCATCATCTTCTTCCCCCCAAACACCGGCCACAAGATGTTCTCAATCGAGGGATACACAAAGAGTCTCGACCTTAACGGGGTTCCATACGAGCTTCTCTCCGCTCAAGAAGCGAACAAGCGCTGGCCTCAGTTCAAAGTCCCCGATAATGTGCAAGCTGTTTACACGGCTGACTCTGGTGTCGCCCACGCATCAAAGTCGGTCTCGGCCATGCAGTTCCTGGCTCGCCAACATGGCGCCGTCCTCAAGGAGAAGACCCCGGTTGACCGTGTCACACCTGATGGTGCTGGTACTGGTGTGGTCATTGAGACGCCCAAGGGGAAATTCCACGCCAAGAAGGTCATCCTCGCGACTGATGCCTGGACGAACAAACTCCTGAAGCCTCTCAAGGCTGAGATTCCTCTCGATGTGATGCAGGAGCAGGTGACCTACTTCAGACCAAAGGATTCAGATCTGCGAAACTTTGAGCAAGACAAGTTCCCCGTCTGGATTTGGGGAGGGTTGCCTAGCTTCTACGGCTTCCCCAGTTATGGCGAGCCAACAATCAAGGCCGGCCGCGACACTTCATACAACCGCATGACACCTGAGGAACGCACCTATATCCCCTCACCAGAGCTATCCAAGGAACTCCAAGACTTTATGAGCAACACGATACCAGGCAAGGGTGAACCCATGCGTACGGTGACCTGCCAGTACACCATCACTCCGGACCGTCAGTTCATCATCAGTCCATTGGAGAAGCACAAGGATGTCATTGTGGCCTTGGGTGCTGCACATGGATTCAAGTTTGCGCCTGCGATTGGTCGTGCTGCTGCTGAACTGGCAATTGATGGAAAGTCTACCAATGACTTGTCTCTCTTTGGGGTTCCAAAGGCGGCTGTGCCTAGCAGTAAGCTTTAAATAGTCGAACTGAACCGGGGGCAGGGGAACTGAGAAGAGACGAGAAGGGGATGAGTATGGACCCCAGCGAGCGACCAGTGTATTAAAAAGCAACGCAATAGGAATAGATTGAAATAATTCCTTGCATGTGCATGGTTAATGCGTCATGCCGTGCCAATCTTGTGAATAAGGCCCCAGAGAGACAGCCAGCTGACAACTCCATAGTGTTGAGAAAAAGCTATACAAGAGACATTCTGGAAGGATACTCGCCCAACGCCCGGAGAATCGATCTAAGGTCGGCCTTTATGATGCGATTCTCTGTTTCGAGCTTTCTCGGTGGGAGGGTAAGAGGGGGCAGGGCTTAGACGTACTTAATATCCTTGCCTTGCTCGATAACCATCCGGGAAGTTGCCTGGATGAGTCCGGCGAGCTGATAGAATTGGCAAGAGGTTTAATCTTGGCGATCATCTACGTATTGATTTCAAGTTATTATGTGTAACCGCTGTTCTAATATTACCTAGAAAATTATTGCTGACGGAAGCCCAAGGCTTGTAGGCTGGAACTTTGGTTGTCTGTCTGTCTGTGGCCTACTGTACCTGTGCCAATCGCTTGCTTGGACTGCTCTTGAGGAATCAGCTGACTCCTCCCTGGCATCATCGAGGCGAGTATTATCCATCCTCGGAGAAATTAACTGTCTGGACGCTGGTAACATGGTTGTACTTACCCGTCGATGATGGGGGGTTGGTGATGTGAAGAACGTTTGAGCCCTCGGGTATCTTGATGAAAGCCCAGAGAAATGTCGAGGAATAATGCATGGGCCTATCGTGTCGGCGGTCGATGGGCATTAATAACTGCCAGTATTGATATCTACCTTGGAGCTGGTCAACAGCTACTTAAATATAGAAGATATTGCACTGTTATTGCATTATGCCATGCTACTCCTATGAATAAGGTCCAAGAGGAAAGAAAGTGGGAGATAGTTAACTGAGCTAATTCATAACTTAATAGCCTTGAGAAAAGTCCATACAAAAGAGATTCCAGATAAGATCCAACACAATGCCTCAGACTCATAGGCCTCGCGTCTCGCGGTAAGCAGGTGGCAGGATGCCCTCGAGAGCCGCCTTGATTTGCAACGCCAGAGTTCGCGAGTGCCAGCGATGATGCTGAGTGGCTCCTCCCATGACCCAATAGTTTTCAAGACGCAGATGTCTCTTCCACATTCCACGAATCTCGCCCTCAGAGTCAATACCCCATGTAGTATCGAGACGAGATGAAATATCCCTTGGACCAAGCAGATTCTTGTCCTCATCAGGGTCCTCAGGGGAGGTGGATACGCCATAGCCCCCGAGGATCTCCTCTGCGACGGTTCGTATGTCTTGATCAGCGAACCCCGTACACCAGACAATAGCATCTGCCTCTAGAACACTGTTGTCTGAGAAGTCAAGGCCAGTTGCGGCGTAAACAATGGGCCTAACTCCAGCCTTGACGCCAACCTTTTTATCCACAATGAGCTGGGTGTCGCCTAAATCAATGTAATGGCTTCGTGATCTCTCAACAAGGTTGGAGAGAACCAACTGAGACGGATCTGTACTGTCAATGACCGGAAAGCCTGCTGCAGCGAGAGGCGCATAACGATCTGGCTCCTCAGAAGCAAACTTCTGCAAGAGGGCTTGGGTTAGTTGGCCTTGGACCATGGTCGGTAGCGTCATAAAACGCCTGTCAGCTTCTTCGACGCCGTGATCGTACACGCCGAAACTGGTTTCGTGGCTGACATATTCAAAAGGGATGATATAGGTTGGTGATCGGGCTACCATGGTGGTCTGTAGCCCGGCTGCATGGCAATCTGAAAGAATGTCGAATGCCGAACTGCCAGAGCCCATGATAAGAACCGACTATGGAACGTTATTCAATATGTGCCGCTTCAAACACGAGGGATGTGTCTCACCTTGACGCCTTGCTTCTTCAGCTCGTCACCATTTCTGAAATCCACCGAGTGGATATTGATGCCTTTATAGAGACACTTATCGGGGACAAGTGGTAGATATGGCTTTTGAGAGCGAACACCAGTCGCTTGTACCAAGTGCTTCGAGACTGCGACGCGTTGTCCGCTGGGAGTTTGGAATTTGATAGTCCATCGACTGGTCGACTGGTTATAGACTGTTGACTGGATCTTGGCTGAGGTGATGAAGTTGAGGTGGAAAGTTGCGACATATCGTTGGACTTGTTGTGTCAGTTCATCTTTGGTCAGCAAATGGGGTGAGTGCTGTTCTTTTGGATAACCTAAACGCAATTTACCAGTCAGTGTGTGCCTCTTCACTATACGAAGCGTTCTATGGCAGAAAGAACGGATTACTGACTCATGTAGGGAAGCTCGCAAACAGAGGTTGGAAGATGGAATCGCAAGTTGTCATAACGGAGAGCCCAGTTATCGCCAACCCGGGCATTACGCTCGCAAATGAAGCTCTCAACACCAAGGGCTTTGAGACGAGCTGCCAGAGCCACGGCACTAAAGCATGCCTAGTTAGTCAGTGGTTTAAACGGGCTCGGTCAACCTACGCATTTCCACCTCCGATGATAAAGACATCAGTCTCAAAGTGGTCGAGATTATCCACCTTCCTGCCCGGAATCTCAAGCAGAGACTCATCTTCTAGATGCACGTCTAGATTCTCTAACTTGGTGCTGAGGATCCAAATCTTCCACTCAAGACTGTTGTCATCGTTTTTGACTGGGAGGAGAAGAATGCGTCCGCTGCACCAAGCGCCTGGGGACTTGGTCTCGAAAGAAATCGAGGCATCGATAAATTGCTGTGGGGGAGGATCATAGGTTAGCTGGGTGTGTGTGATATACTGGACTTGTAGCCATAAAGTCAGACGTACAAGAGTAGGAGCAGCAGGGGTGAAGACAGCGGCGTCAAGTTCTAAGCGGCCGTTGATACCCCTAAGCCTGCGTGTTTCCAAAAGATTGGCCGCGATGATGCGGGGAGTAAAGAAAGTGCGTAGATGATAGGTAAGAGCCAGCGTGTCTTTCCAATACGCCTGCTCAGAAAAGAAGCATCGCTCAAGGGCATCCGCATCATTCGCAGCAAGAGCAGCATTCAGGCTATCCAACACGCCTAGGGCCTGTTTCCTCGTTTCGTCTTCCTTGAGCGAGATAAGGGCTAGAGTATCTGGAGGAAGGACTGGAATTAGACGTTCGGCTGTGATTGTACGCAAGTCTGCCGCCGGGGGGTATTCTTCGTGTGGAGAGTTGAAGTCGTCGTCTATAAACGCTGGGTTAGCTTCGTTAGAAGGGCGAGATTAGTTTTAAGCATACTAGAAGCCATTGTTAAGCCCTTTGAACAAGATGCCGTAAGAACTCGGCTCCAAGTAGGCACAAGATGCAAACGTGTAATATTTCTATTAACCCTGTCAGTACCAGAAGCTCGACATGTACGTGACATACTTGGTGGGACCAGCGTAGTACAAAGCTCGGGTTCCGAGCTCCGTCCTGAGACAGTATGTCACTTGACCTGAGAAGTAACGACACCATTTTATGGAGTGGTGTAGGCTGGAGTCCAACCTGGACAGTACCTTGGGAGTGACAGTGGCGCAGCGCAGATGCTGTTCGAGTCTGGCACACCCTTCGTACACAACATGACTTTAGCTTCTCCCACTAGTCTCTGTCACCAGCAACCAACAGGGCTCATGGTGATACATATTAACACATCAATTCTTGTCTTTTTAAGTTTTGCAAAGTGTGGAATAACGTTGTAGTCAGTCTCCTCATTTCCCCTCCTCCAAGCCAGTCTTCCACAACTTGTTATTCAAATACTCCAGCTGCTCCGTCCGATAAGTATCATCCTCAACATGAGCCAAAGAAGTCTCATTGATATGAAACACGATGTTCTTTCCTCCCTCCTCCTCATAAACCGGCCACTTTTCACCCTGCATCCCCTCAAAGTTAGGATCCAAGTTTGCCGCAAAGCTAATCCATTTTCTAGAAATCGAGACAGCCAAGGCGTTGAAAGAACCGGGAATTGGCTCTGTAGCGTTGAGCAGAGCTAGACGAGCGGTGTTACGGAAGACGAAGGGGAGGTCAACTGAGTGGCCTGCTCCTTGGACTGCATTGCGATCTCCAGATACAACGTCGAAGCGGTAACTGTATGCGGAGAGGTTTGCAGCAGCCCAAGTCTTGACCCAGGCTCGTCTGGGTGCGTGCATGGCTCTATCTCCACCGAATGCCAGTGCGCGCTTCCACTGAGCTCCGTACGACGCCAACTCACCCGTTGGACGTCCTTCAAAAGTGGCAGGGAGACCAACACGGGGAATATCGGGGTACAGTGCTGAGATGGCCTCGATTGTGCCGTTGCTAGCTCCTTCTTTGCGCAGATAAGCCTCCCACTCTGCCGTGGTGTTGATTCCCTTCTGTGCGAAGAAATCGCCGTCATCTGTTGCGGCGCCGTTGATGACAGGTACACGGGCAAACTTTCCTTGTCGAACAAGCTCAGAGCGGTCATCCTGCATAAAGTCTCCATCGACGATATCCAGATAGACTGGGAAAGTGATATTTCCGATTTTCTTGGCCAGCTCAAGAGAGGGAACCTCTCGGAGGCACTGTAGGGAATCCTTGGCTGATTCGCAACTTGTCAACTTGAGCAGCTGAGCGTATCCCTTGTCCCAATCAAGAGCATCTTTAACAGTCTCCTCGCGGAAGCCTGTGTGAAATCCTGTTGCACTCTCGAGAATGGCTGCCCTGAATAGACCATCATCTCTGCCACCATAGGCTGTCAATTGGGACGCAACACCACGGGCACCTCCACTCTGACCCCAGATGGTCACCTTTTCAGGATCACCACCAAATGCTCCAATGTTCTCCTGAATCCACTGCAAGGCGAGTCTTTGATCTCGGAAGCCATTGTTACCCTCGCCCGCCTCCTTGATTGCTTTGCTCCATAGATATCCCCAGGCAGCCAAGCGGTAGTTGATCGATACAGCAACAATAGGTGACCCCATCTTGACAGATTCGTCGACAAGGTAAGTAAGGTTATTGCCAGGATCGCCGCTGAAACCACCAACAAGACCACCGCCATGAATCCAAACAAGCACAGGAAGCTTCTCATCCGCGACTCCTGAGGGGCGGATGACGTTCAGATGGAGACAGTCATCAGAGCCTCCTGTGAGCGGTCCTGTCGGATAACCATACTGGTAACATTTGGACTGATACTCTGTTGCATTCTGGAGTCCATCCCAAGTTGCGTTTAGAGAGTGAGGATGTCTGAAGCGTAGATCTTTGAGGGGTGGTTGCGCATATGGCATGCCCAGGAAGTAATCCTGGTTATAGGCCGAGTTATAAACGCCATAGTAGGATCCATTCCGAAGTTTGACAATAGGAGCGTCTGTACCACTAGGAGCCGCTGAAACAAGTCCCGGCAAGGTGGTACTGGCCAGGGCCAGAGCAAGGGAGTAGCCCAACATTGCGGAGGCTATGTCAAACAATAGATAAGAGAGTTTATTTCGAAACGCCTTGGCGCATATCTGGATAACGGCCAACTTGACGGCCAAACCGAAGCTTTAATAAACATAAAAGCAAGTAGATCACCTTTCTAAAGCGGCCTTCGGCGCCGCGGACCGTTGACGATGGCTTCGGCGCCGAACCCGAAAAGGTGCACTATCCCCCGCATTCTCCGCGAAAATCTCCACAGCTTAGAGTTCTTATTCCTTGCATATTTGGCACGAGGCAGGTCAGATGGGTCTTGTTCCTTGCTCATCGGGCCATGGTTATGGCGAAGTGTCGCCGAGGAAACACCTGACGATCTTCATGTCCGTCTTTTCCGTTGATCGACTTGTTGTTTGCCGTTACGAGTTGCCGTGGTCTTGGATGCCCCTCAGTCACACAACGACACTCTCCTGTCTCTTTCATGGCTCATCCCAAGCAATCCTCGAGGTCCCTGTCCATCCAGCATTGTCTGTAATCCTTCGACGGGAGAATGGATCACCAAGTCTAGGCCAAGCTTGGTCTTGGGTAGTTTGTCAATTCCATTTGCCTCTAGAAAAGGCGGTCAGGTGGGATATACCTCGCGGAACATAGCCCACTGCGCTTTGCCTTGCCTATTTCAGATTCGGCCAGGAACGGATGCCTAGGAAAGCATTGAATTGGGTCGAATCATGTATTAAGGGACTAGTGAGCTCGTGATATTATTACCTCGGTCTTTGCACCATGACCCGCACCTTAGTTCATGCCAAGATTTGAAACATTAATCTCTTGTTATAATCGAGCCATCCCCATATAGTAGACCCAATAAGTCACTCCATACACATAGCTGACCGCATCAAGAAATCAGAGCACTTCAGTTCTCTCTCTTAGCGTCGTGTGTCACCTCAGTCTTATCAACATGGCTCTCAACATCGTTCCTGGTGACAGAGGAAGTATTCTTGCCAAGGACGATCCAACTCTTGCTTGAAAAGATTTCGTTCATCTGCTCGAGTGGTCTGCGGGCGGTTTCGGGGAGGAATACCCAGAAGAACAAGGCATTGGTGACGTTGCAGACAACAAAGAGGAAGTAGAATCGATAGCCGATAGACTCCATAGCCTTGGGGGTGACTTGTCCCTAGAGAAGATTAGTGAATAAAGGATTTTTCTGAAGGGATGGTTTGCTTACGATCATGGTGTTGAATGCAAAGGAGGCCATGGTGGCGATACTGACACCCTTAGCACGAGTGTTGGTATCAAACACTTCGGCAGGGATGATCCAACTGAGCGGGCCGCAGGTGGACGAGAAAGAGAAGTTATACAGCCATGTGATTACGATGAAACCCCACTGCGCGCTCAGGTTGCTGGATGATCCTGGAGGAAATAGAGCAAGAAGAATAGACGCAATGATGAAGGTCACAGAGTTGAAGAGGTTGCCCCCGATAAGGGGCCATCGACGTCCAGTTCGATCGATCAGCAGCATAGCACAAGCCTGGGCGACGATAGCCAATCCATTGCTAATGCCCTGATACTTGAGGGTGTCATCCGTGGCAATACCGATCTGCTTAAAGATGGTAGGAGAATAATACTGAATTGCTGAGACGCCTGTCATCTGAACCGAGGCTTGGATGGCGCAGCAGAGGAAGAGACGGCGGAAGGCGCTTCGTGACTTGAACAGCTCCTTATACGATTTGGCTGCATGTTGATGCTCATATTGAATCGAGTTTCTGATTTCATCGTATTCGGCCATGACAAAGGCATCCTCAACATTGCCGTTTGCATGGAGCCTTGCAAGTGTGTGGAGGGTT
Source organism: Fusarium ambrosium (assembly GCA_003947045.1). NCBI lineage: Eukaryota > Fungi > Ascomycota > Sordariomycetes > Hypocreales > Nectriaceae > Fusarium > Fusarium ambrosium. The sequence goes on from NIZV01000117.1 coordinate 89,402, forward strand.
TCTTCATCTTTGCCCTTATCGGCGAGCCATCTACAAATCAGTCAGCTATGTTAATAGTTATGAGATGTTTGCAAAACCAAATACCTAGGACTCTCGGGAAACAAGTAGGTCAGTGCAGCAAGGAATATCGCAGGAACATTCTGGATCGCTAGGGGAACCCGCCACTGGGCACTGGAAGCACCGAGATCGACAAAGCAAGCCCAGCCAACCCATGTTGCGACGAAAGCCCCAACACCGATCATGAGCTGCTGGAGAGCGGTGATACGGCCTCGGATATGCGGGTGTGCGAGTTCTGCCTGGTAAAGAGGAACAATCATGCAGAGAACTCCAACTCCCAGGCCCGAGATGAATCGCCCAGTCCACAAGAAGTGAATATTTCGAGCTCCAGTTTGAAGACCTCCGCCCAGGAGAAACACCACAGCACCGACAACAATGGTTCCACGTCGCCCGATGCGATCGCCTAGTGTACCACCAGCACCTGCTCCGAAGAAGGCACCTGCGGTGAACATGCTGACGACAAGACCCTCTTGAGAAGTGTCAGGGTCGAATTGTGACCTGAAGGTCTCGGAGGCGACGACGGCAGCTATGACACCGAGATCATAGCCAAAGAGGAAGGCTCCTAGTGAGGCGAAGACGCCCACGAGGAGCTGGTAGGACCTTGGGGCCAAGGATGGCATCTTTCGAGAGTAAGCAGGCTGATGATTAAGTATTAGAAAGTCAATGATTGCATGTGAACTCAGAGTCTGGTTCAAGGTCGCATTTTTGGTCTTTTATACTTGAACTTGGCATCAATATCGTTTACAAGGTTCGATCAAGTCGTATGATCCACATGTCAAGAAACAAAAACACGAGGGGAAGTCCGGGGATGAGGAAGAACTCCGGGTTAAGAGCCACTCATATCTATTCATTTCCGGATCCGGAGCCACCCCCACAGTCTGGAGACAATCCGGGGTCGAGATGAGCTCGGTCTGAGGATGACAGACCCCAAGCGGGCCATGGAGAGCTACCAGTTTCTTCATGAGTATTCTTGGCTGGGGTAGCAATTGCTTCCGCTTGAGCCTCTTCGCAAGCTGTCGGTTGCTGGGAACCGATCAATCCCTCTTACGCACGTCGCCAATTGTGTCAATCCATCTGCGGGTCGAAGCTGTTGATGCGGCTTATCATCCAATCAGACGTCGTCATTCCCGGCATTGCAGGAATGGTTTTACGGCATCAACTGCGATTATTCGACCTCGAGGTCTGATGACAGGTCAACTACGACTTGTTAGTGGTGCGGATATGCAGCTTTCGTCATGTCTCCTCTTTCGTAGCATTCAGCTTACTGATAACACGTTAACCACGTTATCCACTGTCGTTCGGAATTAGCTTCACGATAACCAATTAAGTCAAATGAATCCCGACATCATGCACAGCTCCCAATGTCTGATTTGACGACCCTTGACCAGTAAGACCAACACATTAACACACGTCATGTTGCAGAGCCCTTGTGAGACCCATGCCGATATTTTAAAGAACAAGTCCCCTCCTCCCCCCCTTCACAAGCTCTAGACTCTACGCTTCTCAACACAATCAAACTCAACCGCACCAATGACGATGGTGCAAATTCCTCATCTCGTCGCCACCAAGGCGTCAAAACAACTTGTCGTGAAAGGCAAGCCGTTTTTGATGCGAGCGGCTGAGCTGCAAAACTCGTCCATGACGAGTGCCGAGTACATGGACACGGTGTGGCAGAAGTTGGCTGATATGAATATCAACACCATCTTGGGTTGTGTTACTTGGGAGATGATTGAGCCGGTTGAGGGTGCTTTTGACTTTGAGGAGTTGGACAAGGTGATTCTTGGTGCCAGAAAGCACGGGTTACACTTGGTTCTGTTGTGGTTTGGCTCGTTCAAGAATGGTATGCAATTGATATATTTCTTGCGACATATCCAATGCTGACAAAATTTCCCAGGACTATCAACTTATGTTCCAGGTTGGGTTAAAACAAACCCCAAACGCTTCCCTCGAGCAAAACTACGAAAGGCTGGAGGTATCCTCGAAACAGGGGATGTGTTATCAATTTTCCATCAAGAGGCCCCAGAGGCCGACGGAAAGGCTTTCCAGAAGCTGATGACGCACATCAAGGAGATTGACGAGGCTCATTCCACAGTCCTGATGGTTCAGGTCGAGAACGAAACGGGTCTTTTGGGTGACTCCCGAGATGGGAGCGATGCTGCCAATAAGAAGTTTTCAGAGCCTGTGCCAGATGAATTGGTTGACTTTCTAACCAAGGACTGGGACAATCTCCGCCCAGATCTGAAGAGGAGCCTTTCCGCCTTCAAGGGTCGTACAGCCGATGCGAAGAACTCTGACTGGGAGACAGTCTTTGGAAAAAGCCCACAGACAGATGAGCTATTCATGGCTTACCACTATGCCAGGTATCTGAATCAGGTCGCCGACAAGGGCAAAGCGGCATACTCAATCCCTTACTACACCAACGTCTGGCTCAACTACGCCGGTGAGGACTCGGACAACGACTTCCCAGTAATCGTCGGTGGTGGCGGAGCACCTGGTGAATACCCCTCTGGAGGAGCCACGAGCAATGTCTTGGACATCTGGCAGTCATTCGCCCCAAATCTCGACTTTATTGCGCCAGACTGTTACCTAACCGACTATAACTCGACTTGTGTCAAGTATCGCCATCGAAATCAACCACTCTTCATCCCTGAGCAACGTCGAGACGATTACGGTGTTCGAAGAATCTGGATCTCGTACGGTTCATATGCAGCGATGGGCGTCTCACCATTTGGTATCGATACTCTCGAGGGAGATGAAGTAACAGCGTGGACTAAGCACTATGGTTTGCTCAAGTCTGTCTCTGCTGTTCTGCTTGAATCACAGCGCCGAGGTGATGACTCGGTGGGCTTCTGCTTTGACGAGCTGAACGAAGATGGCTCTGATCCAAGCAAAGTCGTTATTCGTCAGTGGGGAGGTTTCGAAATCATCATTGAGAGATGTTTCGTCTTTGGGAAACCTGGCACAGGCTCAGGAATAGTCATTCATAAGGGAAAGGGGAAATTCCTACTCATTGGTAAAGGCTTCCAAGTCAGGGCGCGCTCGTTGAACCCGAAGGCGACTTTCACTGGGATTCTCAAGTTTGACGAAAAGACTGTTTCTAACGAAGAGGCTGGGGCATTGAGAACTGTTAGGATGTTGAATGGTGATGAGACGAGGAGTGGTAGCTGTGTCATGATGCCTAACGAGGACCCGGATTATGGAGGGTTCCCGATTTGTGTTACCATTCCAGCGAGGACAATGATCTCCGAGGTCGAGTTCTACGACATTGAGGATTAGTAGAAAAGGTAGTGTAGTTCAAACCCGACTACAATGGACCTACGGCTAACAAATTTCAACAAGATGGTGAGCGAGACTGGTAGTTGTGACACATTAGTAATAGAAGAATTCTGCAGGTTGTTAAGGCAGAATGATTAGCAATGGATAGCCATATTCGTCAGAACTAAACAAGTGATATGTTAGAAAGTGTTGGAGTGGTGACTTACTAGGAAACCCTTCTAGTATTGGAGTAGTAGTATTGAAGAATAGCTCAAGGAGTTGTGCTCCTGAAATTTCTCGATTCGCTCTTGACGAACCTGGTTAGCTTGAATGTGTAGGGTAGGTGGCTGTCAAGCCACGCGGGGACAAGGCCGATCACGGATTATCAACCACTCACAAACCCCCAATCCCGATCCTTGCATCTTCAGGCTTCCTTTACCGAAGCTCTCGAGGATCCCCAGACACTTCTCTGTTGAATGTGGAGTATTGTCAATCATACATCTCTGTCTCGTGCCCTCTTATCTCAAAAGATCAAAGCATGAAACCACCCACAGCCTGCAGGCAATGCCGTGAGGCAAAACGCCGGTGCATCCGTCGAGGTGCTGGTGAAGCTTGTGTATCCTGCGAGAGGCGAAAGCTGCAGTGTGGGACTCGTACAACTCGTGATTCCACTAACATCCTCCCCAAGCTGCCAAGACAAGTTGAGCAAAGTCCACCTCAGGAGTCCAGGCTATCACTGATACCTGAGCTTACACCCTTAATGGCCCAGGAGCTCGTGGAATATTACCTGGTCAAGATCCACGACCGACCCCACAGTCTCTTTCATCAGCCCACTCTACGAGATAACGTGCGCTGTGGGACTATCAACAGAGCCCTATTGCTTTCTCTTTGCAGTATGGGCTGCAGATTTTCGGCAGACTATCAAGTCCAGAGTATGGAGTTGTCGCTCCTTGACGAATCGAAGCGCCTACTTCAATTTGACCTAGAAAACATTTGCCTTGAGAATATCCAGACTTGCATACTCATTGCAAATCTATGCGCAAGTCATGGGAATCCTTCGTCCGAAGCTTTATACTTTCGTACTTTATCCACCCAACTCACACTTCTAGTCGCTAATAGCTTATAGGTATCGGGAATAGCATGGCTCAGATCATGCGTCTCAACTCTCCCACCTCAACAGGCTCGATAGTAGAGCGTGAAATCGAAAGGAGGGTCTGGTGGTCATTATTCATGGCCGATCGTTGGTGTTCGTCTGGTATCGGATTACCTCGTCAGATCAAAGATTTAGGCGGCAACATTGATCTGCCTATGGACGAGAGTGTCTTTCATTCGCTACCCCAGCACCTAACCAGACACGAAGGCACCTGGAAGCCGGGCCTCTGGGCGCACATGATCTCTCTGGTCCAGCACTTTGGCCCTATTCAAGACCTCAACCGACAAAGTGCTCAAGGGTGCTTTGACGGTTGGGAGCTTGACCGCACAGCAGCCGAACTCTCTCAGAAGCTTGACCTCTGGGAAAAGATGCTCCCCACAGACGCCAAGGAAACAGAGCAGAACTTTCGCTTTCACCAAGCAAAGGGGACTGGAGGGCCGTTCGTGGCACTTCATCTCGGTTACCACCACTACTCAACACTCCTCTACTTTCGGTACCTCGAGGCCCGAAACTCTCTGACTGAGCTTGGAGAGACTTGTGTCTCTCGCTGCAAGCACCACGCATCGGCGTACAGCGCACTTCTTCGCATGGCTCGGGAAACTGAAGGCTGCGAGGCGGTGTACCCGACAGTTGGCCATATGGCAGTCGTTTCTTCTTCGGTTCTCTTGCATACCTTGTTATTCGGAGATGAGAACGAATTGACAAACGCTCGTCGAGACCTCAACTCGAACTTTGCAGCTCTGATGGAACTCAAGCAGTACTGGGCCAACACAGCATCAATGGTATGCACATATTGACTTTTTGACGCAACTTCCAATACTAACGGTATCAGATCTCGCGACTAGTCACCTTCCAGAATGTCTGTCTACTATCAGCCGAGTACACACATCGGTTAGACGGCTGGATGGTGCGATTCTTAATCGAGCACTCTCTCCCATTGGCAGACAAGACTTTACAGACAGTGCCTTCTGGAATCGAAATGAACACGGACAGTCTGTCGATAAGAGCTCAGGAGTTACAGCAACAGGGGAGATACACAAACTTTGAACTTTCCGGGTCGACGGTCTAGCCACTCTCTCATCACCCACCAATCCTACAAGAATGAGGTGCGTGAACGAGCACGATCGTTTTGCAACCGAGCTCGGTTAGAATCCAAGTTAGACTAAAAAACATTTGCCCCCATTCCTTAATACCCGGCTATTCCCCAAACCCCATCATCAGAAAGGATCCCCAGTCGGCTAAATGCACGCAGATCACAACCTCTCCCAAGGTGCGGGCAGGACGCGAATTGGCGGAAACATGAGTACCCCGGGTTTTTAGCTTGGACCCCCACAGCTTTGTCAGACGAGATCTTCGCAAGATCATGAGAACCGATGAGAGTCTTCGGGGTATTGGTATCCGGGTTCACCGTTGTGGTGAATGCTCGGTGTTGTCTACCCCGGATTTTGAGTGGGACGGTGAGACAGGGGTGAATATGGATAAATTGCCAGACCGCCGCGGGAATAATAACGGCAGGTGAAGCCTTTCGGTATGGCAGCAGAAATGGCAGCCTTGAAGAGACTCTGTTTGCTCTTGTTGCCGGCAGTGGCTCTTGGAGCCATTGACAGGTGAGGAGTCTTGTTTGTTGCACCTAACACATCTAACATTATCAGGAAACGAATTGTTACGGAGAACAACATCGTTCGAACAAAGCTCATCAACAATGAGACCACCCCTCTCCAAGTCGGCAATGGAAACTTTGCCTTTGGTGTAGACACCACTGGCATGCAGTCCTATCTTCCCTTCAACACGATGTCTGTATGGGCATGGCACAATGACACTGAGCCTGAGGGGGCGTAAGTTACATTAGATCCAATATCTAAAAGCTTTAACTAACCGTGATTAGTCCAGTTGATGCCTACACTGGTGTGCCAAAATTGACGCATGGTCGCAACGTCTCCTATGACATCCCGGATCCCAATCTTCCAGACGTCTCTCAGTGGCTCATTGGAAACCCAAACCGCATCAACTTGGGCCGCATTGGTCTTCGATACAAGGACGCTACCCTGGCCGCAGACCAGATCTCAAACACCCATCAGGAGTTGGATCTTTGGAGTGGTGTCATCACCTCAACCTTTACGGTAGACGGCACAAAAGTCAAGGTCGTCACACAGGCTGACTTTGACTCTGACGCTGTCACATTCGAAATTGAGTCGAAGCTCATTGATTCTGGAAAGCTCAAAGTCGAATTTGACTTTCCTTATCCACCTATTCACACCACAAAGTACAAGTATGAGGTCTTTGTTGGTGTCTACGACTTTCCGGCGAACCACACCACAAAGCAGGTGCGAGGTTCTAAGAAGGATACGGCACATATCTATCACGACTTGGGAACAAAGTACTACGTCAACTTGCGCTGGCCAAACAAAACACCTCTTGAGTTGAAGAGACTTGAGTCCGAGGATTCTACTGCAATCACTGCTCACCGATACATCTTGTCTCCAGATGACGGTTCAACAATCTCTTTCACAGCACATTTCTCTCCTGAGAAGAGAGTTCCTGATCTTCCTTCTACAATCAAGAAGAGAAACTCTGCTGAGTGGCACGAGTATTGGAAGAGGGGAGGCTTTGTTGATTTGACTGCTTCTACCAACCCTAACGCAACCGAGTTGCAACGACGAATCGTCACCTCGCAATATCATGTGCGCGTGAACAGTGCAGCTACTGGGGAGTCTCCTCAGGAGAGTGGATTGATGAACAATGGGTGGTATGGTATGTTTAAGATGCCGTCCAACCTCGATTATGTCTAACCTGCCCAGGCAAATTCCACATGGAAATGGTTGTCTGGCACAACGCCCACTGGGTCTCATGGGGCCGCGACAAGTTCTTCCACAACATCTTTCCCGCCCTTTACGAAAAGCTTCTACCAACTTCATTTGCAAGAGCCGAAGGTATGGGCTGGGAAGGGGCCCGCTGGCCTAAGATGACGGAGACCATTACTGGTAGAAGCTCCCCCGGTGGTATTAACGCCTACCTCTTGTGGCAGCAGCCTCATCCCATGTACATGGCTATGCTGGCCTACAAATCTCAACCTACTAGAAAGACTCTGAAGAGATGGGATCCTATTCTTGAAGCCAGTGCGGACTACATGGCGTCTTACGCATGGTACAACGAGTCCTCTGGCAAATACGATCTTGGACCTCCGTGAGTACTCTCGCTCAGAAATATTAGGTTCCAGAGACTAATTTATGCAGCTCCATCGGTGTGACTGAGAATACTCCTGCCGCTGCTACTCTTAATCTCGCCTACGAAGTAGCATACTGGCGATACGGTCTCGACGTCGCCCGGGAATGGAAGAAGAAACTCGGCCTTCCCGTCCCCAAGCACTGGACAACAGTAGCCAAGAACCTCGCCAAACCAACCCAAATCGACGGACTCTACGCCGTCTACGATGGCCTCAACGCCTCATGGTGGCAAGACCCAGCTCTCACTCGTGACCCCAGAAGCCTCATCATGCTTCAGGGAATACTCCCTGATACACCTGCCGTTGATGAGAAAGTAGCCCGTCGGACGGCGGACAAGGTTTGGGAAGTTTGGACGGATCAGAATATTCGAGGGTGGGGACGACCTATCTTGGCTATCAACTCGGCTAGGATTGGGAACCCGAAGAGGGCTATTTATCATTTGACGGCTTATGACTACTGGAAGTTTGATGATGCGGGTAAGTCACCACTCTATTATTTTATGATGGGTGGTTTGCATCTGACTTTGGACACTAGGATTTGCAATTCGAGGTGGTGATGGAGGCACACCACCACCATTCATGCCTGGAAACGCCGGTTTCCTTCTAGCAGGTAATACTTTCTTCGAAACTACCTCTCAATGAAGTGCTAAAGCTGATGGTTTCATAGTTGCGTACATGGCTGAGGGATGGGATGGCTCCAAGGGAGACGCACCAGGATTCCCCAAGGACGATGGGTGGGTAGTCAAACATGAAGGACTCCGAAAGGCGCTATAAGATGACGAAAACCAAATGACCGTTTTATTCCTCCTGAGAGATCTCACTAGAGATTCTATATTGGTGTAGAGAACGACAGCAGTCCCACACTTGAACTCAACGCGCGCAACGGGACTGTGACTTGTAAACGACAATATTTAACGACTATCCATATCTACCTTGAGTGATTATTCTACTCCATTGTTTCCAACGCCATTCTATTTATTCATTGCATGTTTGATGTTGAAATTCTGGCATCTTACACGACCTCTAAAGAATCATGAAAACGAGATACGTAACGCCAACGACCAGTCCTGCCTTTGCACCAGAAGCTAGGCCAATGACGCCGCCATTTGGTTCCTGGGTTGCATCGGCTGTTTCTTCTTGGGTTGCACTGGAGGTAGTACTGGAAGCAGTACTGGACGTGGAAGTAGTGCTAGTTTCGGAAGCCGACGAGTCAGTCTGAGTAGAAGCAGAGCTTGCCGTCCCGGAGCCAGCGGTTATCTGGGTGGACTGCTCTTCAGCGGTAGTCTGTGAATGATTAATTATATGTAGGATGCCAGAATGCAAGAGTCTTACCGAAGGTGTCGTATCAGTTACCTTGCCCGAAGCGGTCTCAACTTTTGTGCAAAGGCTTCTTTGTACGTCACCATAGCCTATCATCCATTCAGTCTTCTTTCATCTCGACTCCAACACAAATATCTTCGCCACATACTATTGTAGGCATCGACTCCACAAACATGCCACACGCAATCCTCCTCCCTCTCTACCCAATCATCCTCACCACACCAACACTCAAAGAACTTGTCCTTGCCAAGTGAGCAGCTGGTAAAACTCCCATATTTTCTATAGCAGTCCTGAAAGCATTCGGCGCGGTCCTTTTCGATTTCAGGGCCGAATTCATTAGTGGTAGCAGCGCCTGATGTCGAAGTCAAGGACGCAGCGTCTGACGATACTTTTGTGGTGTCTTGGGCTGACGATGAGGCGAACCCGGAGAGGAGTAGTAGAAAGGTTGATGCGATTGACTTCATGGTGATGGTGTTAGATCCTGACTTCGGAGTTGACCGAGGATCAACAAGAAATCGAGGTCCATGGCGCTTATAAACGATATTTCTAAAAGCAAGGATGCTCAGACTTCATCTGCAGTTGGCCAGACGTTATTCAAGCCTCTCCCACGTGGTGGTGAAACATGCGACTAGCGACTAGCGACGGGTCTCTTCGTTGGTGATTGGCTAAATACACGTCCTCGAGGCGCATTTGGAAATTCTGTGGTCGGTGAAGAAAACGCAGAGAACGCCTTGTCACAGGGGGTTCCTTATGAGTTGCCGCTCCAAGCATGGGGGCCGAAACATGTATATGATTATCATATTCCTTCACCCCTATGCTATTTTTATGTACTTGTCTCCAATAGGTGTCGAGGTAAACGGAGAGCTCAGAATGCTGCGTAGCATACATGAGTTATGGAAGACACCTTCAAGAGGTGAACAAAGAAAACAGTGGTTTTTTTTAGTCTATCGCCTGCCATTTGGGCTTAATTGGCACAAAAATCAAACAACACCTTTTATGACCATAGTCTAGTGCTGGCCTGAAAGCTCCTTCTCAACCTGCTCCTTGACCAGCTCCCTCACAGCCTTCCAGTCATTGCTGACATCAGAAACACGCTTCGGCTTCTTGTCGAGGCCGACAAACTCCTCGGGAAGAACCTTCTCCTCAAAGTTAAAGTCCTTCTCGTCCTTGAGAGCAAGCTCGACGGCGCCGGCGAACTTAGCGGGATGGGCGGTAGAGAGAGAGATGTGGGGAACGTTGGTTCCAGCTCGCTGGAGAGATCGAGTGGAGGCGGTAACACCGACGGAGGAGTGAGGGTCGAGGATGTAGCCGACCTTCTCGTAAATCTCCTTGATGGTCTCGAGGGTCTGGGGGTCGCTGACTCTCTCACTTTCGAAAGTCTTGCGTGCGCTGGTAAGGACGTCCATATAGACAGGTCCAAATCCTCCCTTGACCTTCAGGTCCTTAAGCCATGTGCTGACCTCCTGACCTGCTTGCTTTCGGTTGAACTCAACATCCATGCCAACAGTGGCGGCAAACTCGTATGCCAGGAACCAAAGGAGTCGCTCGAAGTTGCTGGATACCAGAATGTCCATGGCGGGGCTGAGAGTTTCCTTCACACCATCCTCATGAGCCTTGACTCCATCCACCTCCAGACCACCCTCAGCCTCGGCACCTCGGGCAACGTGCTTCTCATATCGGCCGGTCTTCCAGAATCGATCGAGGATGTCATTCTCGTTAGTGGCAATGACAAGCTTGTCGACGGGAAGACCCATGCGGGTGGCAAAGTAGCCAGCCAGAATATCACCCTATTTCAACCTGTTAGTTTCAAAGTCGTTAGGCGGTGGAAAGAGTACTGACAAAGTTTCCAGTTGGCACAACGAAGCGAACCTTGTCGCCGATCTTGAAATCGGGGTTCTGCTTCGCAAGAGTGAAGTATGAGTAGAAGTAGTAGACGATCTGGGCGAGGATTCGAGAGAAGTTGATCGAGTTGACGGCACCGAGCTTCAGGTCCTTGTTGGTCTCGGGGTCGCTGAACAGAGCCTTGACGATATCCTAGAATGTTGTTAGTGTCTAACCTTGTCTCGGTTTGCGCAATGCGTACTTGGCAGTCGTCGAAAGTTCCTGTCACGGCCAGGTTGTGAACGTTGGCGTCGGTGCAAGTTGTCATCTGAAGCTCCTGGATAGGGCTGACACGGCCTTTGGGGTGCAGGATGGTTACTGACACATCCTTCTTGCCCCGGAGACCGTGAATAGCGGCAGATCCTGTCTATAAAAGCATTAGTACCGTTTTGAAGCCGGAATTTGAACATTATGGTGACTCACATCGCCGCTTGTCGCGCCGACAACAGTCAGATGGTGTCTGTCTATTCACTTGTCAGAATTTCCTGTTTTGGCCAGAATACACTCAGCATTCCGCCAAGCTCCACCATTTGCGCACCTCGGCCTTCCTTGCCCTCATTCTTGCGGGCTAGGAGGTATTCGAAAAGGTTACCAAGGAATTGCAGGGCGCAATCCTTGAAGGAGTAGCTGGGTCCGTGGAAGAGCTCGAGGAGGTGAAGGTTGTCCTGAAGCTTAACCAGAGGTGTCACCTCCTTGGCGCGGAATGTCGAGTAACTTCGCTCGATGATGGCCTTGAGGTCGTCGGCGGGGATTTCGCTGCGGGAGATGTAGAGGCTGAAAATCTGGAAAGCGAGTTCGGTGTAGGAGAGATCCTTCCAGCTTTCCTGAGGTCAGTTGTTAGCCATTGGTCGCTCAGAAACACATCGCGAGCTGTTAAGGACTATGAAACGGCGTCGCGCAATGCAAAAGATGCCATACGTACCCAGTCCTTCGCAGCTGGGATCTCATGGGGCAGGAAAAGACCGCCATCAGCAGCCAGTCCCTTCAGGACAACAGTCTCGAAGGAGAGCTTAGAGAGGTCAGCAAAGTGTCAATGCCGCACGGCGCGTTGAGGAGGCCTACACCATAGTCACCACCCCTCGTAGAGAGGTATACTTGTGACTCAGTATGCGTGGATTCGGATGCCATGATGTTTGCTTGGTTGCGTGGAAAAATCTTGGTGCCCCTCGTCGAGAAGAAGAGCCGGACTCGGCACCCCGCCGGCAGAAAGATGGTCCGGCCGAAATCGGAAGGATGGAGAAAAAAGAGTCAGGGGCGGGCCGAATAAGGTATGGTCCGTGTGCCGGAAGGTCCCGAGATTGATTCGCTTTTGACTTGGAATTGTGATTGGGGAGAGGACGTTGAAGTGAAGAATCTTTTTAAAAAGGACACTTGAAGATATAAAATCAAAAATATATGTGGTTTAGGATCAGAAAACCGTGTTGTCGTGTCAACCGTGGCAGGTTTGATTGACCGGAGTGTTACTTCAGAACATGAGTCATGCGAATACAGCAACGCTGATTCGCTCAAACCCGTGTAAGCTGTTGAAGCCAACAAACACAATCAATCACCTGGCAATAGGGTAGCCCTTCATCAAAACAGCTCTATTGTACCTGCGAGAATGGGAAAGCCCGACACTAGGTAAGTTTGTTTTATTTTTATTGTGCAACGTTTCTATCTCTAGTTTTTTTTTTTTATTACTGTAGCCAATAGCCTCTTTAGACACCTAAAGCAATACGCAATGAAGCTTGCTTGTGGCTTTGTGATAATAGCCACCCCATACACATATCTATCCCCTCGGTTCAGTCAACATTGTGATCACAAATTTGTTATGTAATACTAATCTACAGCTTTAAAGACGGACAGAGAAATATTGACCATGATTGAGTTTCTCTTCTTCTGCAATAGTCATCCTCTTGCAGTTTCTCGAAAGTTGGACCAGACTGCCTAGATTGATAAGATTTTCGCTCATCGCCCATTTCGGATTCTATCCAACGGTCATGCATTTTTACCAGAAATCTATAAATAAATACACTTTGCAATGTGTCCCCGACAGTTCTACATAGTAGATTATAGATTATGCCCAATGTAGCCCTACAAGGCCGTAATAAGCCCCTATTCTTCAATGTTGCATTAAACCCGGCGATTTCCCTTTCTGGAGTCATACGACCGGACGTTCGATTGGCGAGCTTGACCATTCAAGACTGTTGGTGGTGATCTGTTAGGTACCCATATGTGACCCAAGCTCCGTTCATGTTGCCTTCTGCGGCACAGTAAGTGGGCTGTGTGCTTCAATTTCCGGCGATGCTACCTCCGCATCCTTCGCTCGATTTAATTAAATCGTCCTTGACTCACGCGGCCAAGCCTTACAATCCTTGTTTTTCTGATCCTCGAGTTGTTATTTAACCGCGTTGGGTTCCTCCTCATCCTATGGAATTATTCTAGGGAAGTCTTAAGCACTCTCGTTAATAACACGATCGTTTATACGTCACTCGTTTTTAAACAACATTAATTCAACATGGTCCGACCAACTGTCACATCCGCCATTCCGCTGCTTATGCTGGCTAAGCTTGCAGCGGGCATTGGCTGCAACACGCACAGCTTCACTACCTGCGACGATGGCATCGTTCATTGGTACGACCCCGAGGACGGTCAGATTTGCGACCCTCTTGACTGTGGTGGCGGTCGAGCTCCCCCTAAGAAGAACCCTGGTTGCGATGGCTACACCGGAACCGAAGTTCGCACCATCTCATATCTCTCTTGCTGGAAGGACTTTGCCACTGTCGGTTTCACATCTGCGGCAGAGCCCACCACGGAAGTAGAAGTAGAGACTGAAACCGATGTTGAGACCGATACTCAGCCTGCTGAGACTGAGTCCAGCGAGTCGAGCCCTTCTACCACAACAGAAGCTGATGAGTCAACTGCAACGTCCGCTGCTGCAACTACCTCGGCTGCCACCCTGTCCACGCGAACTCAAACATCTGCCGAGGCGGAAACCTCTACAGAAGAGGAGGAAACGACCACTGGGGAGGCTTCGGCCTCAGCTGCCGGCACTGAGGCGTCAACTGCTGGAAGCGAAGCCTCTACTGCTGAGAACGAGGCCAACACCCCGACAACTACCCCCAATGCAGGTCAGATTCTGCGAGGCTCGATAGTTGCTGTTTTCGGCTTCGCTGTTGGAGTTCTAGCCCTTGCTTAAGAGAGGACTAGGGTCTAAAGGTTGGGGATTATGGGATGACGATGATGAATTAGGTAGTAATTACGCTTTAATACAACTATTGCCTTCATGCGTCCGGGCGGACGCGGCAGCACTAGAGAAGTGTTTTAATTTCAACACCGCCGGCTTTGTTTCTTCGTGATTGACTGTTCCCGTCCATTCTCCTTTCTGGATCCAGCCTGGCTCCTTTAATGGACTTCTTCTGGCCCCTGCCGGAGGGCCCGATAAGATCCTTTGCGGACTCTCTTTTCCACTTGAATACTCCCAGTAGGAATGCCTCGTTTAATTACCGCGCAGTTGGCCGCACAGGCGTAGTTGATCGTTTTGGTTCTGAAGACTGTTCTGGAGTTTTCGGTCGTGTTGGCTTCGCAGGCTGTGTACTTGGCTTGTGAGGGCGTAGTACCGTGTCCATTGGCCACATGGTCATTGTAATGTTCATCCCGGGCTGTATCAAATCATCCCAGATCTCTGGCAACATAACGATATCATCCGGGCCTATGAGATCGAAATGTCCCTCCTCCACATGAGACCCGAGTACATCAACTTGTACAAACGCGGCGTCTATGAGCTTCTTGAGGCCCTACAGGTAAGTTCAGCCTATTGTCACTTTTGTCTTGACAAGATTCCGATCCACGTACCTCGAATTTCTCGACTTTGTAGAACGGAAACTTGAATTTCCGACTAAGAGCGTCTGTGAAGGAAATGAATTCATCCTTATTTTGTGGTTCTTCAGAAGCCTCGGCTTCTTTTTGTTCTGGTCCCGGCTTGTCACCCGTTGTGCTCTCGATTTCCTTCACTGTCAACACCGTCCAGTCTGCAAGAAGCTCCTTGACGACGGAAGTGGCTGCGCCGGGGTCATATATGGCCATTCTAGTTTCTGATGGACCAGATACTCCTATCCTGTGACGTGTGCTGCCCTTGCGGTTCTTGGAAGTGTGTTCTTGGAAGTTACTTTCGAGATCAGACGCTTCAGAGTCAGTGCCTGAGCCTTGAACGCCAAAATCCATGCGAGCCTGGACATAGGGCGAGAATATCAGGTCAAGGAGCCAGTTTGCTGTGTCGTCAGATCTTTTCCTGGACATCTGGACCTGGAGTTGAGTACTACTCTTATTGGTGTGGTCCGAACGTGCGTCACTCGGTAGCTCCAGGTCAGAGTCGCACTGTTGAGTCTTTCTTTCTGATAGATCAACAATAGATTGATGGGCTGCGTAGGCCAAGTTCTCGGATTGCTGGCGGAGTAGGTAGATTTCTTGTTCCTGGTCCTCTTCATGGTTTCCTTGGCTTTGCTGGCCGTCTTTCGAGGATTCGGTATCTGATAGCCTATTGTGATGATTTAATTATTAGTCTATGCTGAGCATGTGATGGCAGGTCCCTTACCCAGTTTGTTTTCTTGTCGTGATGGCAAGAAGCAGGATATTGAGCATCAGGCTAATGCCAGTTTTGTGACTCTCAATTCGCGCCAGCTTTTGCTGAATTTCGGATCGTTTCAATCGCC
Source organism: Fusarium ambrosium (assembly GCA_003947045.1). Lineage (NCBI taxonomy): Eukaryota > Fungi > Ascomycota > Sordariomycetes > Hypocreales > Nectriaceae > Fusarium > Fusarium ambrosium. Next base: position 104,982 of record NIZV01000117.1, read on the forward strand.
ACTTGAAACCTGCGAACCCTCGTGCCTCGTCCATCAGCTGACGAATTTCATCGTGAATCCTGGAGCATCGTCGCATCGCGGACTTGATGCGTCGCAAGTATTTGCGGTTGCATAGTTCAGAACCATCCCTCAACACCCGACGGAGTTCTCCTAGTATTATCGACAAGTCGGCGATGGTGTGTGCGATATCTAGCATCTCCCTGGAAGAGCTCCGTGATGAGGAAAAAAACTCGTAGATGGTTTTTGAAAGTGTAGTTCCTGCAGTTGCGGTACCGGCAATGCTGGCAATGATGGCGAGGGGGTCCATGGCTGCAAGACTTTTGAGGATAACAAATTTGATGGAGATTTTGAGAAAGATTAGGTGAATGAACTGATGGGAGAGTTAGGCTGCCCTTTTTAATTATGCGCATTCTTGCGCCTGATCGCTGACCATGGTGCCTGACGACTGGCTGGGCTGCTGCAAGCTTGCCTCGCCACGGTGGCCGGCGCAGCTTGCATGCATGAGCAACTGTTGTACGCTTGGCATCGTTCAGTTGGTCGAAAACAGAGCATTGGGTAGTTGGGCAAATGCAAAGCACCTGCTGACCATTCAGGAGGCCTATTTAATTGATGCCTTCCCTCTTTATACCTAATAACTAATCTAACACAACTCATCTCTCCTAGACCAGCCTGCAGCAAGCTCGAAGAGCGAAGACCACGATCTTATCCATCGGTTATCCCGACTTCAACTATAATAAAGAACACATTTCCAACACATCATAGCATCATATCCCGATGCTAACATAGTGGCCTTTTTTTTTAGCCTTTCTGCCACCTACAGCCCGCAGGCAGTCAAAGACTCATGCCTATCTACATAAGGGGTATTTAACTGCTCTAACCTCCGAGCGAAGACCACACAATCTCGCAAAGTCATTGCGTCTTATAGCACAAGAGGGAAAGTAGTGAGTTTCGAGTCGGACTTTTCGATAATGAAAACCGTCAGAAAAGACATTGAGGGAATGCAGCACTATTGATCTACATAATTTTCCAGATAGTCAAGATTTCCTGAGGCAGTTGCGTGTGCGTTGACTCGCAAGCTAAATCAACGTAAACTCAACCTCCTCCCCTTTCCAATCTTCGGACGGCGCCCACCACGGTGGCACTTCCACTTTCGTATCTGATTCGAGGCATTTCCAGAAATCATGTCCAGAATATCGAAACGTAAGAAGCCCCAGCCTCTCGTACTGCCTCTTCTCTTCATCTACACACACGAGGGCAAGAGAAAAGCGGTCTTTGCCTGACTGAACAACTCGCAAGCATTCTACGGCCTTGTCCGCCCCGAAAATCTTCTCTTGGTTTCTCAGATCAGGACAGTAGAGCTCTCTGGAATTGACGGCTTTTTGTATCACCCCAAGCGTGCTTGGAACGAGCACGCCGCATAATCTCAACTCGTTGGCCGGTAGTGATTTGTCCTTGATGTGCTGAATAAGAACATTGTCTGGTGAGTAATCCGTGATGAAACGACTGGCCCAATCCCAACCGATCTGTCCTTGGATAGATGCCCAAGACCAGGTTGGGAAAAGCCATTTCCCCGAGCTCCACGTTGTTTTGCCTAGAGGATCGGCCTGGTTCGCCCTCTTGGGAATTCCATAATTGTAAGCCTTGCTGTTCCAGAGAAGATCAAACGCGAGAGAGCCAGCCCACAGACCAGCCAGATACTCAAAATTCCCCCAGGGCCGCATGTACTCGGCGATACCCTCGATGGCAATCAACTTGTCGGTGATGTGCGTCAGGGAAGTGGTGGAATATTCTGAGATGATGTCGTACCATTTACTGATGGGCTGGGGGCGTGCAAAGTTGGCTCGAGCATTTTCCGCCAAGGGCAACTTGTGAAAGCCCCTGAATGCGCCGTCTTGGTCGGAGAAATGACTGCACTGGCAGACTGTGTGAGTTCTACACAGCCAAAGGATCTCTTCTTTGCCATATAATAGTGTCCTTGGCGAGAGAAGAGTTTCTTGTTTTACCCAACCACGTTGTAGCAACGGGAAAAACACCGCGTGGTGCCTCAGTTCCCTAGACCCATAGAAGCAATACCGGCCCTTATCGCTGTTGCCCTCCATCTGGACCTTGTCTCTCTTGAAGAATAAGCCTCCCGTGCAGTCAGTCGAGTCAACGGCCGCAAGCGTTAGATAGCAATTCTGGTACACGGAACACATTCTTCCAGACTCATGTTCCCAGTCTTTGAGGTGTATTTTCTTGTCTTGAGGAGAATCCTTTTCCTCATCTTTTTGGATGATACATAGGGAGTCGATCCAAAGATAGCGAATATCCAGACTCCTTGTTGCGGTGACAGCATCTCTAAAAGTGAGCGGGAGGGCTTCATACGGGATGTCCTGTAGATATTGGTCTCGAGAGTGTGCCGTGAGTTTGGCGGTCATCGATGCTGGGTCTCCCCCCCAGCAGTGACTGAGCGTGATGTATTTTGCTCGCAGGCCTTTTGTTTCAACAACTTTTATCGTTCCGTTATCCCCTGTGCCCACGTCGAGCACTCTAGTAGGCAAAAGAGGGTCATCTGTGTTGGCGCTACATCCCAGGTGCGCAGCAAGGCAGGTCTGAAGCTGCATCTTGACCCAAGAGAGGCTGGCCTGCGATGCCGTGCTTTCAAGATGATCGCTTTCTTTCCGTACCAATCCCCAAGGACAAGGTGTGTCTTGAAGATATTAGAACTCCTATCAGGGCCCATCTCTGGTTAGAGTCGACGTACCAGCGGCTCGGCGCAGTTCTATCCCGCCAACGCTTGGCCCCCCAACCCTCCCAAGCACAAAATCCATCTGGTGAGAGAGTTCAATAAGCCTTCTTTGGGTAATCTAGCAGACCTCTAAAACTTACATCCTTAAATACGAATCCTACAGTAGATGCGTCCTCGAATTTGTAGAGGCCGGTAATGATTTCCTCCAGCATTTTGCACGTCAAACAGCCCTCCCTTGAGGAGCGTACTAGACTGGAGTAGAAATGCCTGTTATTGGTATAATTTGAATGCAGGTATGTTGGATTAAAGTCACGACATATGTTGCAATTAGGCCTGCCCTCTTCTGCCCGGTAATCAGGGGGGTCGTCGCTTTCAAACCCATCTTGCGAGGTGGGCGAGTCTGGAGGAGTTGACATTTGTAAAAGAAAAAGGAGGGGAAAAAATAGTAAGTATTAGAAGGTTCGAAATCGGTGGGTGGCTTCTAAAGATACGCTCTAGAAGACGTTGGCGAAGTGTCAAGTTGTGCAGCGATGCTCGATTTTTGTCCTTGGTTTAGAGGGAAGAGGGGTGTTGTGTGCTGACCCAACTGCTGCTGCCTAGAATCCATAGCCAATGGGTACGACAATATTGTTTCCTGGTACAGCTAGTTGACTTATCCTTGTCATTTGCTTAGCTTTATTAATATGCTAAGAAGCATTCAGTTGGGGTCCCCGCGTTTGCTTCCACTCGTACAAATCTTTCTAATTAATTTCCAATTTCTGCTCAACCGCTACCAGTCCATGGCACCAAGATGAATAAAGACCAAAACGGCTGGGTTTTTATTCCTGACTTGCCCCTCTCTGGCCTCTTGGCTTTGGGGCTGTGCTAATCGCGCGCATTGGACCAGTATGAGAGAGCCATGTTCACAAGTGAGAATTGTAAAAGCAGGATGTGGTTTCTGACCGTCCGATTCGCCTTAAAACGCGATCTGGAACACTACAAAGGTCCTCCTGTAGGCGCCTCTCTGTTTTGATTGAAACAGAGAGTCCATGCATGACCCGACTACGGGCACGTACTCGATGCACAGTTTGGTTCATGCCTGGGCCTTTAGCAGGCTCAAGACCAAGTAGTCTCAAACTGTCTTTAGTTCATACACCGAACCGGCCTACCAAATTCTTTTCAAGTCAACTGCGAGGATGTTGAAGCTTCTGGAAGAGCGAGAAACCGACACCCACCGCCAGACGGCTCTGCGGCTAGTGCCCATCTTCGGAATGGATTGCAGGCCCTGAAGAAATACTTGACAGATTCTACCGCCCATCATTTGGAACTAGGACTATACATACATAGTCTTACGACTCCTTAGAAAGTTATGGTGCAGGCGAGGGTGCTTGGTTGTCCAGGAAATACTTCCTAAAATGTTAGAAAAACGATACAAACAAAGCTCGGCAGTTGAGAAGAGTCAAGGCAGCAGCTCCATTCATTGGTTACTCCGTACAGTGTGTTGCAATAAAATCTGAGCCCAAGGTAGTCTAGCATCCTGATCCCGGCAAGCACCCGCAGGCTTGGTTTGGCACTGGTGGCAGACGGCTTTAAGGCTGACCGACTTTGAGGCTCTTGAACCAGCATGTTTTCCTGCAAGTTGAGCCCTGGATTACACTGACGTGAGCCATCAGCCAGCCGCTTCCATCTCCCCGGTGCCTAGTCTCCAGCCGCAGCAAGCAAGCGGAGTTGCCTGGGCACCTGACCTTGTCAAGCTAGGTGCCCGACATCCCCCCCCCCCCCTGTCAAATGCTGACGCGCAAACGCAGAAATCACCCTTGAGGCGGCACAGTTTCACTCCTGATTGGTCAACACATACCCTGCTCTGCTCAGCCCCAATGGAGTTCAGCTCGCGCTGGGCGAACAGGCGCCCAGGATGCTTGGGCACTGGCCAACGAGGACCGGCACCTGTAAATTACAAAGGGGGGAGTGTAACATGGGTGAGACGAGGCGAGCGAATGTTGGCCCTTCAACCTGAAAATCCCACCTCCAAGTCTTTTCTGTCTTGAATACAACCCTTCTTTTCCCCCTTCGTCACTGGAATGTCACTGTTTCCCGCCAAAACCTTGGCTCTATCTAAAAGTTTCTGAACTATGTCTTCCGAGACCGGCTCTCCGACGCCGACTTCTTCAGGTAATGGCGACGATAACACCGAGCTCATTGTCGCCGTCGTGGCATTGGTCATCTCGGTTCTCGCCTTCGTCATCGCCATCCTCCAGGCTCTTCAGCAGTACTTTGCTTCCGCCACGGGTTTCTCGTCATGCAGTCCAGCCGTGATAGGGAAATGGGCGAATTTCGCCCGTCGACAGATGCTCTGGACTGAATTCCGCTTTGAGGTTCAGTTTGAGGTGCCTGTCATATTTGTCGCGAGGCCTGAAAACAAGAAGGGTCCGTTGGGCGACGATGAGCTCACCGAGGACAAGGACAGAAAGATCATTCGCCTCGATGGCGGTGAGGATAACTTTCAGTACACATCCAAGATGGAGGAGTTTGATAAGCAATTCAAGCAGAGTCAGCAGCAGGTTGTGCACACAGCCGACAACGAAAAGGCTACCTGGTATGCCCTGCTGATGGCCATCTGCCGCATGGAAAAGGAATCACGGGACTGGCAAAAGTCCAAGCTGGAGGACTCTTACAAAACGAATGGCCCAAGACTTCTCCGCAACAATACGGCACCTCCCGATGCTCCAGCTCCAAGTCACTCTATGGTGGTCTGCATGCAGAGGAAGAGACGTACTTGGGACAGCATGCCCAACAACATCTCAAAGCCCTATGCCACGACTACCATCTCTCACTTGGTCGAGATTGCTGCCATGCTGGGTATCTACTGGAGACAATTCGACCTCAACAACGATCAATATCGCGCACAAGGAAACGGTTTCGTCATCTACGGTTCATACGTCGACGGCCTTGGAATCACATTCACTTTCCAAAAGCAAGGACCAACATGGTTTAAACAGAATCGCGTCATTCCCAACTACGATGTCAAGAAGTACTGCTTCGGTATTGCACCAACCATCTTCTTGGCACCTGATAAGGATAGGGTGTACGCCGATGAGCCCAAGGATGTTGGAAGTCTACAGCTGGGAAGCCTTTCAGAGATTGCGCATAGTCTTGAGGTGTTTGGATGCGGTATCAACACGGTCAACTACTTCCGCAAGAACCTTGATCAAGCCCGCCATAGCCACATCTTCCCTAGTAAGTTTCTTTTGCTAGATCTGGTTTAATCCATAGAGACGCCATGCACTAACTGAAAAACAGTTCCATTCGAGATTCTGGGAATGGTTGGAAAGACACTCCACGTCAAAGACACCGTCTTCCGAATGCTTCCCAACCCGACCATCTTCTACTGGGACCCCAACACTTTCTCCATGCCCACGCTCATGGCCGAATTCCTCACTTCTCTGCGACTTCTTCACAGCGAGAAGCTACTCAAGGACAGCAAGCAAGTCGCCGATATCCTCAACTGGGCCGACAGCCACGACAGTCACTTCACCAAGCTCCGAGCTTCCTCTTCGACGCTTGTCAACATCAGTGAAGACATCAGCGGCGTGAACCTGGTTAATGAACTCAACCATTTACGTACGGGTATCGAGCTTTGTGATGATTTCTTTGAGCCGGCCACGTTCTCCTTGGTTCGTAAGGTCTTGCGCATTCACATGCAAGAGATCCTCAACCTCCTAAACGAAAAGAAGGACAACACCAAGAAAGACGGCGAAGATGATGAAGAAGGACCCATCACCATCGAAGACCTCGACTCCGCATTCGTCAACGAAAAAGAAGCCCTCCTAATCCAAATGTACTTTGAAACCGTCCGTCAAAACGTATCCCGAATCCTCACAGAGCAGGATGACAAGAGCAAGAAGAGACAAGCCAGACGGGCCAGAAGAGGTTCAGTCAACTCAGGAAAGGCAGGAGAAGCCGGAGTCAAGCCACCACAACCGATATCCGAGCGTCAAGTCAACGAGATTTGGTGCACGCTTGTTTTCCGCATGTTGTGCTGGTTGCAGCTGCATGAGTTTCACAAGATGGATATTCAGGTTAGCAAGAGTGATGCGTATGCGAGTCGTATTCCGGTGTACATAGTCTAGATACCATTTGGAATTAATGTCTTGAAGTTGAATTAGGTGCAAAGTCCCTCCTTACATAGATCATAACACTTCTTAGTGCTCTAGTCGATAACGTCGTGATCTTCATTGCCACAGACCCAGCGTGGTTGTTCTTGGCGACTTGATGATCCTGTTGCATCGGTCAAGTTGGGCGGCCCTGGGCCCAGGAACGCGGAGTCTCCTTCATGCCATTCTGATGGTAACTCGAATTGGTTAGATAGAGTCAGTTGGTATTGAGGCATGCTGTCTCCTTGGCAATACAGCCACGTCTCTCTGAATCGTCGGTACGCTGAAAGCGTTAGTAACTAATAAGAACAAAGATTGGTCCAAGAGAGGAAGGTTACCTCCATGGTCAGAAAACTGAATCGCCAAGTATCGCATGTCGTCTGCCGGCTGTGTTGACAGTCTGGACTCTGAAGAGTGGTTTCTCCTTCTCTGAGGCTGTGCCCAATATGCCGCGATCGGACGACGACCGCTGCCACCGTCTTGATTCAGAGTCTCAAGTCGTAGCTGTTTAGACTTGTCGTCTATGTGGGTGATCTCGACGTGGAAATCTTTCAGATTATAGTTACGATATTGGCGGCTGAATCTATTCTGATAGATGCTGAGCGAGTGGAGGCCAGTCAACCGATCTCTCCATAGTTTAAGTCGTTGGATAGTCGCCACTCCCCTAACGTTACCGAAGCTGTCGGTGCGGCCGTGAATGTTGGTCCAGACGACATCCGTATCGTAGAAATCGACGAGGTCCTTTTGGCGTAGATCTCCCTGAAACTGAATTGAGGACTCGACCGAGGTGAACTCGTACTTCACGTTCACAGACTCGTCATGGATGCAGACCCCCTCACTGTTGACATATCGGATACGATGGGGCTCAAGGAACGTTATATATCGCTCAAGATCCGCAGGCTCAACGTAAGGACGGTGGCGCGTATGGAGTGTATGTGGATATAGATCGGATGACTTATTTGAAGGAACTATGATTGTTAAGATTAGCTAGTACTTAAGGAAGGAACAGGGAAATTATCTTACAGTAATGCTCAAGAACCTCGCCTTGGTTGCTCCCTTGCCAGATGACTCGACGTGGGTCTGACTCCTGTACCTCCCAGGGGCCCAAGTTGATAGCGAGTTCCTCGGGAGTGTCTTCGAATAGAGTTCTAGAGAGGACAGAGTTAAGTATAGCAATAATTAGAAGAGTTTATAGGGAACCGTACATCTTCGCTTGGAAGCTAGGCAGGCTACCATCATCGATCCGAAGGGATAAGGTATGGCCGCTAGTAGGAACGGTAGATAAGGAGGGTTGAGATATTTCATCTCCTTGAGGGGGGTTACCAGGAGAATCAATAACGGCAGGGTTAGTATGAGTCGGTTCTATTTCCATAGGGTCAACGATAGTGGTTTCAGTCGCTGTAGGCTCAAAACTAGACTCGGGGTATATGAGGGTGGTTTCGAGGACGGGGGACAAATCCATAAGGCAGTCAATGTAGGTTGCCATGTCATCAAGAACGTCTTCCAAGCTGCATGGGCCATTCTCGTCATCTGAGAGACAATCGGGGTCTTCTGTAGCGTTGGGCGCGTTAAGAATAACACCAGCTTCCCTCAGAAGTCGCTGAAGCTCGCGAGTCTCAGTGGGAGGGTTTGTCGGCCCTGGAGGAGCAACCGCTTGAGCTAGGTCGTTATTGGCAACTTTTCCAAGCTCATGAAGGGTGGAGAGAGCAGCCTGATAAAGCTCGGAAGACGGGGCGAGGACCTTGTCCAAGTGTCCATCAGCAGCCGAGACGCCGTCTCCCCATAGAAAGAGTCGTTCCGATTCGCTGCGTAGCCGTCGCAACTGCTCGTTCGATGTGATTCTTTGGGATCCCTTGACACATGAGTCCAAAATGGCGTTGAATAAGTTGCCAATCAGGCCAACTGATGGATGGTCGGAGGGATCTGGCCCCATGACTGCTCGTCCCATAGGGCTGTCGCACGGGCACACACTGCTTTGGAGTATGATGGTTCACTGACTCCGTGTCGTCGGAGAAGATCTGACCTTTGCCAGAGAGCCTCCTTCATGTAGTGAATATGCGACTGCTGATTTGGATGAGCAAACATGAGGTCCTATCACACAACCTGCAGATGAAAGGCTGAGCACGTGAGGTGGATGATTGGTTGCCTCACTCATCAACCCCTCACTTCGCATCAGCTGAAACACCACGGTAGACCTGAGATTTCAACCTCTTGAGACTATTCTATGAACATGTATCCAGTGATCTGAACATAAAGTTGACGGATACTCACAACTTTGACCACCGTGCACTATGGAGTTCATCGTTGGGACGGTCCTGGCTGGCGTCCCGATTGTCCTTGAGGCCTATGATCGCTATTGGGACCTATCGAAAGGCTTCACCACTTTCCGCCACTACTCCAAAGAGTTGGTCAAATTGGATACGATTCTACAGGCACAGAAGACTCTTTTCAGAGGGAACATCATCAAGCTGCTTACAGCCATCACGAACGATACAGAGAGGGCGCGCGGTTTACTCTCAGAAAGGAGCCAGGAGACATGGCAGACATTGAGGCTTGAAACGGGCAACAGCGAGCAACGCCTTGAGTCACTCAGAGACACCTTTACGTCCTGGAAAGCTACGCTTGATCAGGTTCTCTCATCAGTCACGGCTATATGCCTCGAGGTGGAGAGCTTTCGAATAACAAATGAGGTGCCAGTTGACTCACTCCCCTCAAGGGAGATGCTCAAGCAACTGCGGAAGAGATTCCGATTATGTTGGAGAAAGGGAGAAGTTCAGGATTCCATCAAAGAGCTGCGGGACTTTACTGCCGACTTTAACGAATTGACGGCTCGGATCATCAGCGAACTCAAAGACATAGAGAGCACACCAGCCAAGGAGTCTGCAATACGGCGAGGAGGAACTCAGTCTGTGAACCTCGACAGGTATCGTCAAATCCAGTCAGCATCGCTTCGACTTTACAACACCTTTGCTCAGAGATGGTCTTGCACAAAACACCCGAGACATACCGCAAGCATCTCCCTTGTCGATTTCAACGTGTCCGGCAAGTCAAAGGTCGCAGAGAATAGTATCAAGTTCGACGTTGCTATCGCTTGCGAAGTTGGGTCTGCCAAGGCGCCAGACTCGTTGATCTGGCTAGAGGTGGAAACAGTTGACACAAGAACTTCAAATACTGGGAGCATGACAAGATCTAAAGTGAACGAGAACGATGCCTGGGAGCAGACGGTGCAAAAGATGACAGAGCATGCTCACCAGGCATCTTTCGAGCCATCTGGAAGCATCAGTGCCGAGAATTCGACCACCAGCAGCCGGACAAGCCACTCGGATTCTATCATAGATCTCGAGATGATCGAAGATCTCTGCCGACACTTCCAGATCCCGAGACCGATATGTTCCTCTACATGCGTTGGCTACCTCACCCATGCTGGTCTTCACCACTTCTATCTCCCGCCCCCGGAGCAACGGCCTACTGGGCAACAAACATCCCTGGCAGAAATCATCACGTGGATATCTAAGGATGAGTTTTCTCGCAGTTTACCTAGAACTGCCATGGTCCATCTTGCTGGCTCTTTGGCCACAGCTGTCTTGCAGTATCACTCTACGCCTTGGCTGCCAAAGACTTGGGAGAGCAGCCAGGTACTCTTTTGTGGGTCTGGGGACTTGCTGGAGGACACCAGCATCATCTCATCAACGAATCCATACTTTCGAGTTGGCTTCTCTAAAGTCCCGGAAACCATGAACCGCAAAGAATTTGACCGCGAACCCGTAGGAAGCCTTCCCAAAGCAAATACCCAAATTCTCCCACCACCCTCTTCCCTCGCCCGTAACGCGATTCTCTTTCGCCTGGGTATAATTCTCCTCGAACTGGGATATAGTCAACCGTGGCCACAACTTCGAAATCAGTCACTATCAAATCTCCCTGCTCAACATCAAACCGACTACGATGCTGCTGAGAAACTGGCACAGACACTGCTCTTGCGGAATCGGATGGGGCCAAGGTTCTCAACTATAGTACGCAAGTGCTTAGGCTGTGACTTTGGGCTGGGAGAAAGTGACCTCGCCAGTGAAGAGTTGCAGGGAGCGTTCCTTGTGGGTGTGATTGAAGCGTTACAGGAGACTGAAAGAGGCTTGAGACGGTTTGAGCAGAGGTTGGAGAGTGAGTTCTATTAGCATAGATAGACTCACGACTCTCAGCGTCGTCATGTGTTCTGTAGCTTAGCTCTTTGCTAATAACACTGATGCCTTCTTTTATAGGCAGAGAAGCTTCATTGTCACAAAGGTAGACCCATGAATAGGGAATTTTCAGCCTCATCCGAAAACTGTGCTTGAAATCGTGGTTTCTGGGCGTGGTGTGTTGGACATTGTCAGCCCTTCCGTTTCTCCTGTGACTGATCATCGCCCCCAAGCACCAGGCTATGCCTGCTTTAGAATCTGATTAACAGACTGTCTAGAGGTCTTAACTATAAATCCATGCCGATGGGAGGTGGTTGTGTAAGACTCTTCTGTTATGACGAAACAGCTGTGTAGATAACTTCTCCTACGGACCGCCTGGGCTTCAGGACATCAAGGTCATGAACTCAGTCACAGTCAAGACGCTTGAGACATGACCTGCCATTGTATCACAGGGTCATCTATACACTTACAGTCCATGTGTATCAAGGTGACCAGGTATCTGACGCATTGGTGTCGGGTGCGCCTACCCGGCTGGTTTGTCCTCCAGACTCAACAGTGACCATGCAGCAAGACTCTCTCCATCACATCCACAAGACATTTATATATTCTCATCCCAACTTCGTTCTAATTCTTCAGATGTGTTCTTTATCATAGTTGAAGCCGGGATAACCCACACACAACATCGTTCTCATTCTTCACTTCAACTCGACTTTCAACCCAGCCACCATGTTCTCTACTCTGCTCCCCAACATGGAGGAATACGACGTATACGATCAAGACAATCCAAAGCTGCTCATCCGGAGCAAAATCAACTTCCACCTCGCCGCCAGAGACATTGAACTCATACAAGGCCACATCCTGAGAGCCCGTGTCTCTTGGGAAGGGGACTGGAAGCTGGTGACGCTTGACCTTGACCGGTACATCGGGACGAGCAGTGAGGGCCGCCTTGTTTGGGGTGCCAAGGGTGAGCCTCTATCCCTTGCTGCCCAAAAGTTTAACTAAGTCTTGACATTCTTCGCAGATTTCTCTTGGTCATCTACCAAGGTTGAAATGGCCAAGGATGTCTACGGTTGGTGTCCTATGCTTTATGCAACTTCTATGGACTTTCGTGGTCGAGCTCTACGCAGCGCCCTTAACTTGGCCCAATGCATCGGCATAGAGAACGGTGCCCTTGTTTGCTGTATGCCCCCCCCCCCCTTTTATCTCTATTGATAAGAATGTAACTGATTTAATGACCTCTAGCTCCCCACATACGGTTCGAGGTGAGGCCGGTGATGGATGAGCGACAGGCGGTCCTCTATTATGAAGTATCATCCTAGCTTCGCTTGACGGAAGGTTAATCCAACGTCAGAATTTCGATTTTCTTTCTTCTACGGTTATTCATTAAGCCTAGCATCTGTCTGCATTGGCGTTCGTTGGTATTATGGGTAGCGCCCTCTTTGCAGACGCAACTAAGTTCACTACTTCCATAGCTTTTTGGCGAGTGAACTCAACTTCCAAACACATTGTGTCTACCATATTCCATTGTGAGGCGGAATGAGTATCGTGAGAATTAGGACATCAGTTACGAAGTTACGATCTTAGGTAACGGGGCTTAAAGAAGCACTTTTTTCCTTTTGTCCCATATTCCCTTAAACTCCACAGTCCCTCATTTACTCACACCCTCCTGAGTCTGTGGTTTAGTCACTCTTCGTCCAGCTATTTCTTCCCCGCCACGTTATCGTCCTCAGGCTTGAAGCTAGAGGGGCAGATTGCAGACGGCAAAAACACTTGTTATACGACTTATGACCGCATCACGGGTTTTGAGCCTATGCTTATTAACGTTTACCCCGTATCTGATCCACTAACGTTAGTGTTCAAGATGTAATATCCTATGTCTATGTCCTTTGACTCAACGGTGACAATATGTCAAGACTCTCTAAATCACTGATACGTAAGACTCATTTAAGACCGACCCTCCCTCTCCTTCAACCAACCTCCTGATACAACACCCAATTTCTCATATTTCAGTCAAGATAGTCACTTCTATCCCCCCAAACCTGCTTTAAAAGCTCAGTATGAATTTCCACCTCAGAATGGACGATATGCGGCTATTTCAAGGCCATATTCTTGTCGTCACTATGTTCGAGGAAGGTATATGGTGGGATACGTCTCTCGACCTTGACCCCTACATTGGAAACCGCAATGGCCGCCTCACTTGGGGTTACGAATACAATAATGAGCCCTACTTCTTGGCCACCCATTGACGCGAACTGACTGACCTCTCCAATTCCCTCACAGACTATTCCAGGGAGGCCAGGAACATCCGGCTGATAAGGGACCCTGGCGGTTGGACCCCTAACCTCCATGCCACACTTAAAGACCGCCAGGGAAACAATAAGGATAGCGCCATCAACCTAGCTCATTGCATCGGCATCCGCAATTACAGCCTTATTTGCAGTATGTAGCCTACTAAACGTCCCTGTTTACATTTACATTGGCTGATATGGAAACCTACAGGACCTGAACTGCGATTCTTGACGGAACCGGTGAGGAACGACGCGCAAGAAATCATTTATTTCAAGAGACTCTACTCTTAGCCAGCAAGCCCTTAAGCCTGGCTAGCTCGAGTGATTCGGGGCATGCCATGGCTTAGTGATGTGCACTTGCGACCTGAATCCGACATGTCGTTCCGTCTTCTTGCACTTGTTTGCGAATAGCGCTCTAGCATTCACTCAACAAACCACTATCCCTCATGATTACCTCCGTAGGAAGCCATGGAGTTCCCGCTTCGATCTTACAGCCGATGCTATTATCTATGAGCTATTCTTTCTTACTAAGGCGCAAACCCTCTCTTAAAAAAAAAGACACACCGCATTAATAGCCCACAACAAGGCGCATCAGAACCTCCACCTTTACCACTTCTCCTTCTGTACATTAAAAAAGAGTAATTTCTAAATTAGCCAATATATGCTTAAAATCCCTAGTCTAAAGTGTAAATATATATTTACCTTCTCTTTAACAGCTTTTTACTGAAGAATCGCCCCAACCTTGTATGATATCTGCGGCTCTTGAAAATAACGGCCTGTATGCTTGTGAATGACTGGCAATAGTGTCACGGAGGCACGCAACCACTTTTAGTGGATGAGCACCAACTTCTTTAGATCTCTGATGCACTAGTGCTCAAAGACTGGCACCTTGTGACCAGTCGGATGTCTCCAGCTTCTCGACTCAACAACGGATGAGCATGGAGCCAAGGTCTCTTTTTCACACCTACTGTATGTCTATTTAAGGCCTTCAGAGCAACCTCTTCCCCTTCCCCCCCTCTACCCTTCATTTAACACACATAATTCTCATCTAGCACTTAGCTTATATCTTATAACAGTCAGGATATTCACTCCCAACGCTCTACAAGACCTTCCATAACTCATAATGGATCCCGCAATGAATTTCCACCTCGCAGCCAAAAACCTCAGGCTCGAAAACAACCGCTACCTAAGAGCCTCTGTCTCAATTCTGGGAAGATGGGTAGAGTCGAGCATCGACCTCGATTTGTATATCGGGAACAATAACGGAGCTCTTTCTTGGGGTGGCAGTAGTTGAGTCTCTATCTCTTGCAGGAGAAATACTATATGCTAATCTTGTCAGACTTCTCTCAAGGAGCCACCAACGTCAGACTTGGCAAGGATCCTGGCAACGGCTGGTGTCCCCTTGTTTTTGCAACGATCAAGGACTCCCTCGGGGTTTCCAAAAACTGTGGTCTCTACCTAGGACGTTGCATTGGCATCGAGAACTATGGTCTCTCTTGTGGTATGATTTTTAAACTCTATATACTTGACTTTGACTGATTTTGAGTGCTGTAGATATCAGTAAAGCACACTTGACAGAGCCCGTGAGGAACCCCCAAGGGGGAGTCAACTACTTTATCCTTCCATCGCGTGGGTACTTTTAAGCTATGTAGATTGGTGCAAATACTTACTCCGCAGCATGGTGTGGCCATACTGTTGTTTTTTCTTAAGCCTAGCTCAGTTTCATATTATTTGGCGTCAAGGTTGACATGTCTTCCTACACAGGGCCAACCCATTATCCTTTTACGGTTACCTCTATAGAAGGAAAACGCCATCCACGGTGATGATGATGGTATATGCTATAGGGACTTGCCACTATTCTGTTTGAATGCCTAGTTGAGTTATCACTGTGGCCAAGGAATCTCTATATAGTTAAACCTTGTAACCTAGTTAGTGTTAACAAACGGGAGAAAAGAAGGGGAATCTACCGGCTTACCACAATCTTTGCTTGCCATTCTTCCACCGTGACCTAGGCCAGAAGTCTCGCGCGGTTTTCCACCACAAAGAACAACTTCTCTATCTCAATAAGAAAAGGAGGGTTCTCATCTATCAAAAAAGACTTTGCAAAGCTACTCTAAGATATGACCACGGGTTCGCATAGTTTCTTACACTTCGTTCAAAAGATCCGTCTAATCCTCCATTCTTGTATGGCAGCGTGGCCAAAATCCCTCTGGAAGATGGCGTGTCAGTATTCTTTACATCATGGGGTCCGCCAAAAGTGTATGTTTGCAAATCGCCATGTGCCCTAGGGCCTTTTGACAAAAAGCTTACGGTGGCACTGCCCGCGCTCGCTGACCCTGTTAGTACGTCCATTCGAGTGATGCGTTCCCCTTCCTCCAATCTCATCGAAACTGTGTATCACCCCATACGCCCAACCTTGCTGTAGATCCCAGCCTTTCCATGCTCGATCTCGTCCACGAATGGCTGTAATGCTAACCACAAAGTAAACTGGCTGCGTGTTTCCGGCATTCAGGTTTTTGAACGACCACAAACTCTTAGCATTCATTTTCGAGTGGGGACGTAAATATAGTCACGTTGGTGATCAAAGCACCATGCAAGGCGCCTCTGTGGCCATGTTAGCATCGTTCTCAAAGACGCAAGCTTCTGCAATAGGTACTCACCAATCTCTCGTCGGGCTTCTCGGAAAAAGAGTACACAAGCACGTCATACTTGCTTCCGACACGAATCTCGACTTGGCTTTGCCTGGGGCTCGTCTTCGAAATCTTAATCCCAGTGATCGTGCCATTATTATCACCGTCTAGGCGGTTTTCGTGTGCTTTCCAGAAGGCGAAGCTGGTAACCCTTTCGCCACGCTCAAGACACAAGCTGCCAACCTCATGGAACCATTGGCCAACATACACCGGCACACCCGAGTCCCAAAACTCGAAGCAAAGGCCGGATACGTGATCTTGTCTGCGTGTTCGTCCGGCAATTCCAGTAGACACCCCAATGCGTCGAATTTTAGACAGCACCACATACGTGAAGCAGCTAGTAGAGGTCGGAAGAACCCAGGGGGGTTTATTCATGCGACAATGACCCGTAGGAAAGGTGCGTGTAGTTTGAGATGGTCGTAGCCGAGAGTTGAGGCCTACAGCAGGCACGTCCGCCAGGCAGCGTAGGCCCAAGGATTGAAGAGACCCGTTTGGGGGCTGCAGAGAGTATTTCTTGGTTAATAAAGGTGCTCTATAACGTCTAAGAGATACTCTTACCTGTGCTGTCGCGAGAATTCCCGTTATGGTTTGTCCTGGGGAGGGGATAAGGTACACATCCTTCAATCTAGAGTCATGCAAGAAACGGTTCTAACGTCGAAACTCCAGAACCCGACCGTAGTTTGTGAACATCTAAGCCGCAAGTTAGCGCATGCTATATTAGTCACCATGTCCTGATGGGGCAAGCAACATACTTTGATGACTTGAGGAGGTTTGCAGAAGCCCGCGTTGTCGCGCGACATCCCTAGCTTCACGATTCTCTCGCCTCCAGGGCCATCCAGCGCAAGTGACTGCTCTATACAAGTCCACCGCTTACTTGCAGTATGGAGGATATCCTTCATCCCAAAACTTTCCTCGCTCCCGTCCGTGTAGAAGAAAGCAAACCCCCTGAAGGAACCACCGCCATCATCATGAAAAGCCACGATTCGGTTAAGGCGGGACAGTCGACTCCCATCGGCACCTCCAAAGTCCATGTCGAGCGCAAATGTAGGGATCGACAATCTTGTTCCCGCTTCAGGCATATGAAGCGATGTCTTGCTGTCTCCGACATGAGGCTCAGCGGGATGCCAGAACCAAGGCCTAGCACATGTTACGTCGCTTGAGCCCCTTTCCGAAGGACCAGGATCGGTCCAAAGCTCCAACAGCTGCAATGATACGAATTTGCATGCCTAGAGAATTCATGGTGAGCATCATCCAACGAACACAGGGGAGTACTCACATCTAGACCGATGAGCAATCCTGACAGTTCGTGCCCAGCCCTCGGACCAAGAGTAGCAATACCAACGCCATCCGGGGGGTTTTCGATGATTCCAGCGGTTCTCAAGATGGCAGGGCGACCTTCATCTTGCAACAAAAAGCCGAGACCGACAATTCCGGAGATGGAACTCGCAACCTGGATGCCCGTCAAGCGCATCTTTGGTGTGATGATGATCGATTCTTCTGAGTAGGGCATGATAAGGCCAGCTCGACACAGCTCCATCGTGGCATTGGCACCGCATCGTTCAAGCACCCTTATTCCGCTAACGTATTTCGCGCAATCAAAGGTGATGAAGGACACCGACACCTGAATCATCTTGGCTTCATAGCCTATGGCACGGAAAAGAAGTGACTGTGTCCCAAATAAGGATATGCCCATGACCCCCTGCACTGAAGCATCTTCGCGATCAACTCCCCGCGCCACTTGACCAACATGATAGCCTCGTGAAGCGAACTCTCGTTCAAGATTTCTGCCGTTCCGAAGACTTCGAGTTTGTTTGAGAAGCGGAACCAAGCATTGTGTGAGATGACCCACGCACTGCCAGATTCGTTGCCGGTTACGAAGGTGTCCTTTGAAAGTCTTGTCTTGCAAAGAATGTGCGATGCGTACATACAGCAATCGCCAGTCGGTTGTCGAGTTCGTTGATGCTGAAAAGTATTCCTTCAAAGGGAAGAAGTTCATTTCCTTATCTCTCGAAAAGCGGCTTGCCCAGAAGGACTGGGGAAGCTGGGTGGGCTTGGCAATACCTGCTACCTCTCTGGATGAAAGTCTTAGATTGCAGAGGTCTGTAGATGGTAGATGGTCGAAGATAAAATGGTTCACTTCAATCGGGAGTCGAGAGAAGCAGTCCAGGGTACCATCAGAGGAGTTCTGGAAAAGGTCTGGGTAGGCGTTAAGCGCTTGGCGGGAGAGGCGAGTCCGGCATGCATTCGGGTCGGCCAACAAAAACTTCCAAGGCTGAGGGAGCACTTCTGGCGAGTTGCAGACGTCAAAAGCCCCGCCAAAATCATGGGCGGGGAAAGGAACGTGGAAATGATCCCGCGGAAGGCAGAAGAGCAAATTGAACAGGTGTTTTGCAATTCGTTGAGGTTCTTGGGGCTGTCCTGTTAGGGACTCGAGTTGTGAGATGAGTATCTCCCAGCAGGATTGGTGGAATGTAAACGTGCGTGACTGCTTTGGGAACGAGTAAGGCAGGTCGTAACGTTTCAAGTCTTGCTGTGAGTCCGTGTAGGAAACATCCGCGTCGTCGCTGGCCCGGAGAGAATCGTAACGGAGATAGCCGATACCTGTGAGACGCACAAAGCTCGGCCTGCGCTCAGACGTGACTGGAAAGTTGTCAGCAGCGATTTCCGCAGGAAAGAAAGCCTTCAGCGAGTGGCTCACCTGCACGGATCTCAGAGCGCCAGTTGAGCCGTTCCCCAGGCACCGCTGGGGCCAGATCAGTATAGGCTTGGAGGCGTACCATCCACAACCCCTCTTTCGGCACAACCCCTCTTTCGGCAAGCGAAATAAAAAAA
>NIZV01000118.1:0-123539 GCA_003947045.1 Fusarium ambrosium
GAGCGGAAGTGGGCGTCTGGTTCTGGAGTCAGGGAGGGTGCAAGTGGAAGTGGGCTCAGGAGGGGTCAGGATCAGGCGTCCAGCGGGCTGCGGGCAGTGGTGGTGGAAGTGGCTCTGGCTCTGGCTCTGGCTCTGGCTCTGGTTCAGGGGCCAGCGGTGGAAGTGGAAGTGGCACGAGCGGCTCTGGTTCAGGGTCAGGATCAAGTGGAGGAAGCGGAAGTGGTTCCAGTGGCTCAGGGTCGGGATCGGGCTCTAGCGGCTCCGGCTCCGGCTCCGGTTCGGGCAGCGGAGGTGGAAGCGGTTCGGGCGCTGGTGGGTCCGGCTCGGGATCATCTGGTTCTGGGAGCGGCTCCGGTGGTTCAGGCAGTGGAAGTGGAGGTGGTTCTGGTTCTGGCACTGGAACAAAGAGCGGATCTGGCAGTGGAAGCGGCAGTGGAAGTGGAAGTGGCAGCGGCAGCGGGAGTGGTTCAGGTCGCTCTGGCTTCCTCTTCTTTGCTTAAAAGACGAAGATCGAGGAGGAAGAAGAAGAAGAAGAAGAAGAAGAAGAAGAAGAAGAAGAAGAAGAAGAAGAGCATGCTATTAAGGGGAGAAAAGCAGTGGCAATGTTTACAGCTTGGTTGGTTACTTAGAGTTTCTTATTACCCTAATAATCTTAATTCTTCATATCATCACATCAGCGACCAATTCTGAATGCATTGACTGCAAGTGAACTCAGTATTTACTGCAAAGGGACTCAGCTGATATGATCAGATGGTATTGATACTTGACCTCCTCTAAGTATACCCATGTTGTCATTTGTCAGTTCGTGATAAGGGGCGGTTGTCTCTTACCCCTCGTCTCTAGACAGTCATGATATCTGTCCGTGGCACCATGATTAGATGGTAGATGAGGCGTCAGCGTGATGATATAGTGTGTTGACAACTCCAGGTGACTACTGATAGGGGTTGACTGCCCTTGTTCATATCCCCTACTGTAGATCCTGGGCCAAGTTTGAGCCTCACTGCTTGTATATGTTTACCTATAAATTCTTAATGGCGCAGACGAAATGTCCCTTGGCCTTTTGCTATATCCCTACCATCCTGAACCAGAAGCATTCATCCAACCGTCCAAGACTGCTCTGAAAACTGAACGACTGTTGAAAGCCACTAATCACTTGACGCATCACTAATCACCTATTGGTCCCTCATCAGCCGCCATGATCAAATCCAGGGTTCAACTGGTCAACACACACAAGCTCGTTTGTGCAAAGTGCGGTTCGTCAGCCAAGTCTGACGAAAAATGCGCACATTGCGGCGCCATCAGCGTTTCTTGCGCTGCGAAGGGGTGTACCCAGAGTGTGAGAAAGGGAAGGATTTGTCCGAGCTGCGATACGCAGAACTAACTGAGAAACCCATGTCTTGGTTGATGGGCATTTGATAGGTGTCACCGCTAAACGTTTAATACGAAACATCAGCCTTCCGTCGTTTCAAGGATCGCCTTACCATGTCCCATCTATAAAATGTTTTCCTTGGTCACACTGCCGGCCCAAAATTGCCCCGGATTATGTTCTAGGGGAGAAAACACTGTCTCATCTATCGACTATCTTCTAAGCTTAAACTTGGAACGTTTTTTCCCAGCTATTATCCCTGCAGAAGCTTGTGGTCTCGAAACAAGCCACCGACGCAAGGATGCATTATCCAGCCCTGGCATGGCATGTTTTAACTGCCGAGTTGGGCGGTATAGTCACGACACGTGGGATGCGAGGGGGTTTGTTCAGCTTGGAGGTGGTTCCGTTGCCAAGCGGGGATCGTCGTTTGAAAAAGGATGTTGATCTTGATGATCGGCCGGGTTGTCGGGCGATGAAACTACGACCTTCCGATTTTAAACGTGGGATGCTTGCAGGGAGAGGATTGATTTGATCGAAAGAGGAAGCTTGGACGGGAGGAGCTGGAAAAAAAGATTGACAGGGAACTGGACGTAACTCTGTGACGCCGGTGGAGATGAATGGGGATCATAGCTTCATGCTGTAGATACAAGACTTGATCATCTTTACTGGCTGGCGACGAGACACATATGACGGCGACAGAGAGGCAACCCGTGTTGATCAATACGAAACAAGCGGGAGGGATTTCTTGTGATGCTGAGTTGCGTGGAACATGGAATGATGATGATGATGAAGTTGGAAGATGGCAAGATCAGTCGAGGAGGCGAGTATAAAAAGGCCATCTGTTGCCCAGCTGTTGTAAGTTCATGAAGAGTATCCATCACCAAGTCTCACACCACCAACACTATACTATACACACTCACTCATCACATCATGCGCTTCACAACACTTCTCCCTCTCCTCCTCCCCTCAGCTCTAGCAGCCACAAACGAGCCCTGCTACGGCCCCAACGGCATAGCCGGCGTCTGCATCACCGACGCAGCCTGCACCTCATCCGGCGGAACCTCCATCTCAGGAGCCTGCCCCGCCGACGCCGCAAACATAAAATGCTGCTCCAAACCCACTTGCGCAAACGGCGCCTCAGGAAACTGCCGCTGGACATCCGACTGCGCGGGGAGCTCCGTGACAAACCAGTGTCCCGGCCCCGGGCAGATGCGGTGCTGCTCCGCTGGCGGGTCTGGGTTCGGTGGGTACCCGGCTCCGAATATCCCGGCTGTAGGGGCTTGTAAGCAGGTTGCTGTCGATGGTGCTAAGAAGGTCGTTGCTGCTTTTCCTGGTCGTGTTAGGGAGATTGGATGTAAGAGGGATTGTGGTTGTCCTGGGTCTTCTGATCACTGCTGTGGATTGGCGACTGATTTCATGTGTGCTGATGGCGGTGGTGTAAGTCACCTTTTCTTTTCATATCTTCGCACTGATCTGATAGCTGACATGTGAATAGTCTGCTACCCTCTCCGGCAAGGAAATCGCCGAGTGGTGTATGAGGAACCGCGACTCTCTGAACCTCAAGTACGTCATCTGGGGACAAAAGATCTGGACCACGTCTGTCGACAAGACGAACAAGAACTGGGAGAGCTGGCGGACAATGGACGACCGTGGCGATCTCACCCAGAACCATTGGTAAGTTGGACATTCTTATATCAGTAACAAGGTCTAACCTGTCATGTAGGGACCACGTCCACGTTTCGTACAATGGTTGAGTTTAAGTGTATGAGTGATACTGAAGCGAGGAGTTGGTGATTGCTGGTAGTGAAGCGGGCGTTGACAAGCGAGAAGGGGACTAAGTTATAGTGAGTTATTGAAGATATTTAACCTCATTGCAAACTCAAAGGGCAGATCCAGGCAAATCTGACCTTTGAGCACGCAATGAGGTTAAATACTTTCAATAACTCACCATAACCCAGTCCCCTTCTCACTCGTCTGATTATAGTGAGCTATGGCCGCGTGAATATAAACATGTCCTTATCAAAACTTCCACCGCTGTTGCCAAGTTGTTGGCTCCCATTGTATACTGGTATCTCATCACTCCCACTTTTCCAAAACGCCGTCACCCAAGAATAGCCGCCTACCAGGAAGCTCAACTCCCACCTCGAGCCCATGTAAATGCTCATGTTTTTTCCATCTAAACGCCAAATATGCATGCTCCTTTTTGAAACCGTCTTATAATCTCCAAACCATGCCGTACTATTCCCCAAATGCCTCGCTCACCACTTCTCCTTCGTCAGGCGTCACCGCTAGTTCAAGCAATTCGTGCGCCGCCTCGGCCGTTTCTGCATCAATCCCAGCTTCCATGACCAGATCCTCTTCCGCAAATGTAAGCCGTCCAAGGGCGAGAAGATATCGCTGGCTTCCGCCGCAAGCTGCCGATAGCTTTGGGCCAAAGTCGGCAAGGTTGGCCGTCTCAGGACCCGTCACAAGAGAGTGGATCAGGAGAACGCTCTCGGAAATGATCCGATAAATGTTTGTTGATGTCGCTTCATCCTCGCTAGATCTGCATTTTTGGGAGGTCTCCGGCAAAATAGTGGGTGGAATTGGCTGGTCGTACAACTCGTCAATGCTGGTACTGAGGCAAGTAACCAGCCGAGGAAGTGCGAGGTTGTGAGACGCAAGCTGAATAGCGCCGAAAGGATATCGGGCAAAAGACCGAAGCGTCCTCAGCGCCGCTAAGCGAACGATATGCTTCTGAACCCGAGTTGTGACTGACTGGGGATAGTCATTCAGCCTGGCCGAGACAAAGTTGATCATGGAATAAGCCACGTGTGGAGGGTCTTGATCATCCGTGATAGGCCCAATCGAGTCCGGAAGGGAAGATACAGCAAGTAGTTCCAGCATTCCTAGCATATCGGCCAACTTTTGCCTGGGTCCCATCAGTAGAGAGATAGGGTCGAGGGACATGCACTGCCAGAAGAGCGCCGCTCTGGACTGGCTTGGATCTTCTGGGTCCGTGGCGGTAGAACAAGCGAGCGACGTGGTGTAGAGCAGAGATAGAACGTCAACTATGTTGATATGCTCCTCCATGGCGAGATACTGTTCTTTCTTGAGTAGCTCTTGCTCTGGAAACCGGCTACGCCACGTTGCTAGGTTGCAAATTGTTGCGTGGACCGGGGGAGCAAGGTTTGGTATAACATGAGGAGCCACTTCGGTAGCGTGAAGCGAGAAAGTGAATGATATGAGAGCAATCAGATACTTGATAGGCTCCCACAACTGCTCCTCAATACAACGGTTCCAGATTCCCACCATCAGGTTTGCAAAGTCGACCAGTTGTTGCATGGGGCGTAGTGGATTTCCCATCAAAGGGATCTTTTGGAAGATGATGGCTGAAAATGATGTGTCTGGGTCCGAGGCAAAGGAGAACCGGGACAAAATGTCGAATGTTGGTGGTTGGTTGTGTAGAGTGCTATGATCTAGCACTAGTTGCAAGAACTCAAAAGGAAGAGCTGGCGGTGCTGCAACCACAATCGGGGCCTGCTGTATAGGGGGTTCAGGCTTGCTCATGGTATTGTCAAAACTGTCTGTATGAGTCTCCAGCGCCATGATTGGGCTATCGACTGTCGGCCGTTTCCTTTTTCCTTTGCTGGGCGTCCGTTCACCCACATGGGAGGCCACTGAACCTGGATTTCTGCTTCTTCCCTGTCCTTTGCTGGGGCTCAAGACAATGTCCATCTCATCAAAGCCATCCGCCATCTTCCATGACTTGGACGCCTTTCGGGGGGTTGTGACGCCTGACCCAACCTTTGGAGGGACATCCTTTTGACGAGCTCGGGTGCTAACCTCTCTCATATCTTGTTGAATGAATTGCAGCTCCGTGTTGGCACTTTGCTGGGCGGCAACTGCTGCCTCAGCGATCTTCTCCTTTTCTGCCAACTGTTCCGAGTTGAGCCTTTTCAGTCGAGCCATCTCGGCATCGTGCTGCTGCTTCGCCTTGACGGAATTGGATCGTATGATGGACACCTCGCCGCGGGCAGCATGGAGCTCCGTCTCAAGTGCACGCACTCGCAGCTGGAGCGCTGACATGATATCGCCATGTTGACTCTGGGATGCTTGAGTGGGCCCAAGACGGCTCTGGGGAAGAGGAGGTCGGGCAAACTGGCTGTGTTGAGGGGGAGGCAAGTTGGAACTCTGGGTTTGGAACTGGTCCGACGTGTATAGAGGTTGTCTGGGCGGCCCTGCACTTGGGTGACGTGGAGGAGCCTGTGCCACTGGGCGTCGTTTCGTAGAATCGATAGCTGGGTTCCATCGAGGGTTGGGAGGTGGAATCGACCGTCGAGACTCAGGGTTGAGCTGGTTCTGTGACGAGTGAATCTGCTGTTGTCGGGCGCTGTCAATGACAGGCCTTCCGATGGGCACGCCTGCATCATTGGTAACTTCGGTCGTATCTAGATCATCATCCTCGACCCATATGACTTCTGGGGATCCGTTTCCCTGGCGTTGAGTCGATGGTTTCGAGGCTGCATAAGCCTGTGTGAGCTGAATAGCATTGTCTTCGAGCTCTTGGAGGGCGTTATCGGGGAGGTCGTCGAGGCCGTCATCTGAGAATTCGTCCAGGTCCATGATTCATGGCGTTTAGGAGGGAAGGGGCCAGCTCCATTGAGCGGTAGAGTGAAGCTGTAGACCTGGTGCCTGGAGCAGATGGTCCTGTCGCGCGACCTCTGGTGACAGGGTTGAAAACATCTGAAGACGCGACGCGAGATCACGTGTGCAATCAATCAGAAAGCTCAATTGCTGTTTGTGGCTGGTGAGCTGACTGTCATCAGCCACGTTCCTGAGGAACAGCGTGGCGCATTTTCGTGTGGGTGGGGCTCACACATTCCTGAAGCATGTGAAGAGCCAGCTGCGTCATTGATGTCGTCAAGCTTGTTTTTGAACAAACGTTGATGCACCTTGATTCTGGACCAAAACGTGCTTTTTCAGAAGACAAACTCAAGTCACGGGGTATCCCCCCGAAAAGAGACCTCTCTCACCTCCAGCTCCGAGTTGAAACGTGAACGAGAGCGAAAGCGAGCGGAGAGATGACTTGTGGGGATCATGCTCCTGGTGCCGGATGCTGCGGGTTGGTAAATTACCAGTCAAGCTTGGCGCTTCTTCAATGCCACGAAGTCCAATGCAATCGACACGCGACGTCACTGACAAGAAACCACGTTAGGGTTTAGGTCCTTACTCAGCGGCCAGCGGAGAAGAGGGACAAGACCCCATTCATCGGTCTTTCGGAGAGGAGCCAAAATCAGCAGTTTGGGGCCGGGTTTGACTGTGGATGTTGTTGAAGTCGAGTTATCGATTTTACGGGATGTGCCTTGCATAGTATATTTAGACGGCAATGGCCTCAACCGACTTTAAACAGCCATTTCAAGCCTCTTCATCCTCTTCCGTGTTTAAGTGGCGGATCTGACAACAGATCTCTCTTTCATGGTCTTGCCCTATGAAAACAGCTTGTTTGAGCGGCTCCATGTCCCACAGTTAATCAGCCCCTGCATCTGGGGCTTGTTCACCGTCTTGTACTCGATAACAGCCACGGTATTCAAAGGGGATACGTGCTATAATGGCATTGTGATCTATGTAGCAATGGATCATGCAAATACTAAGGAGGAATACTATGCCTGTGCTCAGGATGTGGCTCAAACTCGGCAACGGAAAGATACCATGACCGGCTTTGAAGCAAACCCCGATGTGTCCGGCGCAACTTGGCGCCCCAGAACTCCGCTGGAACCACCGGGACACGTCAAGCCACAGCCGCGGGGGATGGAACAGTACTCCGCTGGCTGGGAGTGAAAGTTTGGTTGAGATTGGGTGGACGTGTTCCATGCTGTTAGCGCGTATCCCAAGGCTCCAGGAGCGTCAGCGTCAGTGCCCAGCAGAACACAGCGCACAGAGGACACCCACTAACAGCTAGAGCACTAACGGACACTGACGCTTGCAGGTGGGAAAACCCTCCACCCGCTTCTCGGAAATGCTGGGGGGCTAACGTTCACTTTAGTGACGGACTACGCAGCTCGACTTTTCAAAACCACCATTTCCCATCTCCATCATCATCGCCAGATTATCGCGAGAGTGAGCTCACCTGCCCACTCGACAGCACCCGCAGCTTCCGTCCTTGAGAAGCGCGAACCGCTGACGAACAGCCAGCTACTTCCTTCCTTTTTTTCCCCTTCGAGTCGAGCCATCTTTCTGACCACGGACGCACCCATAATCCTACGTCGTCACTTTTGCCCACACGTTTCTTTTCGACAATCTTGAGCTTGTCCTGAGGACAGCGCGACACTACAACTAAGCTGCGATAGTAGTCTCTTGTTTGGAATTTCTTTCAAGAGTACGAGACGAGGTCATCTCGCGAGCGCCCGCTTACAGGTCGACATCACCGGAACCTCGATCAACGCCAACCGACGACCCCGGACATTGCAGAGCTTTCGAGCAGCATATCCGCGATAGAAGTCACCAATATCAGTCGTAGCGCGCCCGAAAAACACACTTCAGTAGCCATGGCTCGATCAAAGAGAGGGGTTAGGTTCCCCAACCGCAACGGATCCGACGGACGACGATCTAGCTTCAGCAGTGAGGATGGATCTCCTACTAAGGCCAAGTTCCAGACCCAAGCTCAGCTGGAGACAGTGAAAGAGGTGAGCAGCGCAATTGAAGACCGAGACTGGAAGTTTTCTGGCGTCAGAGCTCGCTCGGCGAAAAGACAAGACAACTGACTGATCATGATAGCAAAAGCCTTCCACCCCCGAAGAGAAGAAGACCGAGTATGAAAAGAAAAAGGCCAACTTTATGACGCGCACCTTCTGGACCTTTGTCATGTTTGCCATGTTCTTTACGGCCCTCTTCATGGGTCACATCTACATCATTTGCATCATCACAGCCGTCCAGATTATTTCCTTCAAGGAGGTCATCGCCATCGCCAACGTCCCCAGTCGCGCCCGTTCTCTGCGCTCCACTAAGAGTCTCAACTGGTACTGGCTTGCGACGACGATGTACTTCCTTTATGGTGAAACTGTTATTTACTACTTCAAGCACATTGTTCTCGTGGACAAGGTGTTGCTGCCTCTGGCTACTCACCACCGCTTCATCAGCTTCATTCTCTATGTTTTTGGTGAGCACTTAGCACACGTAGTTGGATTGCCGACTCTAACCGCTCATAGGTTTCGTCTTCTTTGTTGCTTCGCTTCAGGCTGGCCACTACAAGTTCCAGTTCACCAACTTTGCTTGGACACACATGGCTCTCTACCTGATTGTAGTCCAAGCACACTTTATCATGAACAATGTGTTTGAGGGCATGATCTGGTTCTTCCTGCCCGCCGCTCTGGTCATCACCAACGACATCTTTGCTTATATCTGCGGTATCATGTTTGGCCGTACCCAGCTCATCAAGCTGTCTCCCAAGAAGACAGTCGAAGGCTTTGTCGGTGCCTGGATCATGACCATCCTCTTTGGCATGATCCTTGTCAACGTCATGATGCGATCCAAGTACTTCATCTGCCCTGTTAATGACCTCGGCGCCAATGTCTTCACCGGCCTTCAGTGCGACCCTAACCCTGTCTTCCTTCTCAAGACATACGAGCTCCCTCAGTTCTTTTTCCTTCCCGACAACACTAATTTCTCGGTCACCTTTGCTCCTATGCAACTTCACGCCCTCAACCTCGCCACTTTTGCCTCGCTAATTGCTCCCTTTGGCGGTTTCTTTGCGTCTGGTCTCAAGCGTACCTTCAAGATCAAGGACTTTGGCGACTCTATTCCTGGTCACGGTGGTATCACTGACCGCATGGACTGTCAGTTCATCATGGGTTTCTTTGCCTACATGTACTACCACACTTTCATCGCCATTCACAAGGTCAACCTTGGCACTGTTCTCGAGACTGCCATTACTAGCCTCTCTCCTGATGAGCAGGTTGAGCTTGTGAAGAGCATGGGTCACTATCTCCGAAATCAAGGCGTGCTACTCGATGAGGTCAGTATTCCTAGTCCAGTCTTTCATAGATACCTAATAGCTAATACTACGACAGGTTGCCAATTGTATCGACAAGATCATCCCTGTGAAGCGATGAGCTACTTCAACACATTGGGCCATCTTTCCCACAGGCATCTTTTTGTTTATTCTTTATCGGGCAATACTTGACACCCTCTTCCTTGACTCACATTCTCAGCATTTCCTTCACATTTTTTCTGTGAAGCCAAGGGCTTGGACACCACGTTCCGGAGTATGTACGGTTACCTATTCACGCAAGCATGAATTGTAATATTGGGTGGGCATTGGACGACGAGGGGCTCGAGTCCAGGGTTGCGAGCACAGTTATTATCTTTGTAACGAACAATTAATGTCAGCGGTTCTGGTCATGGACGGGTTTTTGGGATATAGACTCCTTTGTCGACGAGAGTCGATCGTCCAGCGCCCTGATGGGAAAATACGAAAAGCATTCAACATCCATACTAACTATCCTAAAGACGCCCTGTCTTTCCCGTTCCTGTTGCCGTCTACCTGTACTTGTACCTTTACCTCTAACCTGTTTCCAGTTTCACGATGCGCCGTTGTAAACCTCAACCGTTCCAGAAGACGTGGCCTTGACCACGGTTGACAGCTCAAGTGTTTGCATACCATCATGGCACGCTTACAGCTTGTTCTCCCATCCGCCTTCGGCCTCAAAGATTTCACCAACCGCCTTGCCGACCTCGAGAAGATGACGATCACGGTATCGTGGTGCTACCAGTGACACCCCGATGGGCATGTCGTGGGCGCCCTTGAAGCCGGGGACGTTGAGCACTGGCGTGTGCAGGGCCTATGTTCACGTTAGCTCTCCTGACAAGACGAAACAGGGCAAGGGGACTTGCACTCCAAATACAGCAAAAGATGTGACTCCCCGTACTTTCGAGACCAACAGGTGCCTCATCGGGCACACTGGGTGTGATGATAGCTGCGTATCGTCCAGCAATCTCATCAAACTTGGGTCGGAGAGCGGCCATGCCATCAAACGCCTCCAGGTGCTCCTTGCGGGTGAATCCATTGATGTTCTCGACATGGTCGACAAGAACTTGGTTGATATGATCCTTCCCAACACGATACTCTGGCAAGAAAGCGGTGCCGCCTTCGCAGTGAAGGACCACGCGATGCCATTCCGGGAGGTTGTCGAATTCTGATGGGAGGTCGACCTCTTCGACGATGGCGCCGTGGGCCTCAAGAAGGGCGGCAGCTTTGGACAAGGCTTCTTGGGTGCCAGGGCCGGCAAAGGGCCAAACAACTGTCTTGCAGATGGCGAAGCGTGCACCTTTGACGCCTTCAAATACGGATGCATCTTCCTCTTGTTTGTCATCTTGGATGCCGAAAACATCAGCCAGGAGTGCGATGTCATCGACACACCGACCAAACCACCCCAGTGTGTCGAAAGTCAGGGAGTAGATCTTGGATCCCTCGCGGGAGACCGAGTTCCATGTGGGCTTCAGCCCGTAGATGCCGTTGAAAGAGGCGGGACGGATCATGGAGCCGCCGGTCTGGGTTCCCAGGGACAGGGGAGCCTGGAAGTCGGCGACGACGGCTCCGGAGCCGGTGGACGAGCCGCCGGGGGTGCGGAGAGGGTCGTGGGGGTTGCGGGTCTTGGGACCGACGTGGACGGCTGCGAACTGGGCGGTTGTCGTCTTGCCTGGGGGTGGGATTGTAAGTGGGAATCCCAAGTGGATGGGGAAACGGAGTTACCAAAGATGAGAGCGCCTGCATGACGGAGGGTACGGACTGAGGCGGCATCAACCTCGGGAAAGCTTCCTTCGTATAGGGACGAGTTGTGTTGGGTGGGCATGTCTTTGCGAGGTCAGTTGATGATCCCTTTTTGGTGCTCGGATGGCTTACCCTTGGTGTAGATGACATCCTTGACTGCAATAGGCAGGCCATGAAGAGGACCTCGGTTCTTCTTTGGTACCTCGTCTAGGGCCTTTGCTTGCTGGATTACCAGGTCTTCGTCGAGATGTGCCCAGGCCTGTACTTGATCGTCCCTAGCCTTGATCCTTTCGAGTAGGGACCTGGCATAGTCTTGGACGGAAAGCTCATCAGCCTGGATTTTGGACAGGGCCTCAGAGGCTGTCAGCCGCCACGGCTCTGCTGTCTTGGAGGGTGACATGGTGTCCACCGTCTCCTCTCTGTTTGGTTCCACTGAGACGGGAGAAGCCAACTTGACGGATGGTACACAGAAGAGTTCCTGGTATGGATCGCCGGAGTGTTCTGAATCTGTTGTGAATCGATACACGAGTCTCTGCCGTGTATTTGCCTGCTCTTAGTGGCTGCAAGTCATAGCCTGACGGTAACTGGAAGTGTTGCTGACTCTTGGCAGTGAGCCTGACCGAGATGCTGCGGGAACTGCGTTAAGTAGAAGCAGGCGGCGGTTTAACAACTCGCCCCGAGACTGCTTCTTTCCAGCTTCCAAGATTCGGGCACTAATGCGACCCGGCCGAGGCGGACTTTGGGATGGACCTATGAGCAAGGGTTCCAAACTCTATCAAGCAAGCGTAAAACGGAGGGCCTCAAGGCTCACTCTTGTGCTCCTGCACTAATGCAACCCGGGCCGAGCTGTCAGGATGTGTCGATGGAGGTGGTGGCTGTCAGTGAGCCTGTGAAAGGAGAGGACTGGCAGAAGGTGGTGACCAATGGATGATGAGCGAGTCTGGCCGGGCTGGTTGTCAAGAGATGGGATGAATTCGATTTAAACGAGAGATGAGCTGGCGGATGGAATGGAGAGGAGCCACGGCATAATGAGGAGACGGGGGGAAGACATGGACAAGGTCTATCAAGGGAGTGGAGAGAGAGAGGCAGAGCAGAGCTGAATAGACTCTCAAGAGAGGTCCGGCGGATGACCTCCGAGTGCGGTGTGTGGAGGGAGGAGGCATGAAACATGGATCCAAACGGACGGGGAATCAAGCCGGGCCAGAAGATTCGGGGGAGGCGAAGGGAAGGGAAGGGAAGGGAAGGGGAAGGCTGTGCCTGCGTGCCATGGGGATGAGGGATGTACACTGCTACAAAGGTAGGGAGACCTTTGGGTAGCTAACCTAGTGACGACTTTGGGATAGACTCGGGTCTTGGTACCCGGCGATCCGAGTTACGGGACCTTTTCTAGCGGGTTTACCATGGTTTCTTCTGGAGAAACAAATTTTTACAAAGAGGATACAGGGTTCGATGCATGAGACAGACGTCACGGGATAGACGGGACAAAAGAAGAGAGTCGAAAGAAGTTGATGATGATCTTTGGTTGATGTTGTTGTTGCCCAACCGCCTGAGCGCCGAGAACCAGGATCGCGGGTTCAGACGGCGCTTGACCTGTCATTTCTGCCGAGGACGATGAGAGATGCGAGTTGTGAGACGCGGGATTGATTGGATCTGGATCAATCAATCGGGGAGGGTACAGGGTCTATTCCGTACTCTCTCTGATTCTCGAAGCCTGTACGAGTATGTACCTAAATGTCAATGATGAGCAGGGCCAGGCGGTCACCAAAGGATCCTTGGAAAGAAGAAGAGGGGGCTAGTTTCCCGAGCTTATCCAATGTAATCGGAACCAAAAGCATTCTTGCTTTCTTTTTCCCACGCCGCTAGACAGGATATGCATTTTTTCTCTCTTTTTCTCTCGGCGGTGAGGCTACAGAGGAGAGAGACTCTTGTACAGCCAGCTTTTCTGAAAACCGGTGTGTAATCTTGAGATTTTTCCTTTTCATTTCAATATCGACACAAAGTGGCGTTCCCCACAAGCCATGTGGACGATGAGGCGAAAAAAAGGGCGCGAAGTCGGTGAGGAATTGGTCAGGGCTTTCTGGGAGTGGCTTTTTTGCCTTGTTACTGTCCCTTCGTGGCATGCGAAGAAGAATGTGCAAACCTACCTCTTGACCGAGTAGTCGGAATACTACCTCGATGAACTGCAAGGTACGCCAGGGTTTATTGAACCACTCACCGGGGGTTGTTGACTCGCTTGCCGCGGTAATAAAAAAAAAAAGTGTAAAGAGGGGGGGGTTGGGTGGTTTGATGTGATCGGCGGTTTTTTTGAAGCCATCTTGGTTACTGGGCTTTGCAATCCGCCCTGGTGATCGATGTTGCTTCTTTTTTAAGAGTTTTCAAAGAGACTGGAATGAAGGATCTAGAACAAGTCTTGAGAAACAAGAAAAATTATTATCCTATCGATGACATTTTTGTTGGCCTCACTCTTTTAACTTACGCCCTACAGTGACACGTCTTTCTTTCTTTTCTTGCTAGGATCGGCCATGATTTCCACATTCATACTTCAAGTCCTTTCTTGCTTACCCCAGGGACATGGATTGATTGAAGTCTTCCCCTCAATTTCTCTCTCTTTCCTCCCCCGGCCAAGAATACTTTTAACTCTGGAACCAGGATATGTAAGGATTCTTTGCATTGTGACTTGGCAATGTACGACAAACTGAGGCGAGAAACAATGTACGCAGTAGCGAGATGCAACTTTGAAGGGGTACTTTGTCATTTATGACGGGGTTTATGTCGCCTCACCTGATATCAGCTGCTGTCGTAAAGTGCGTACGTCATGGGGGCCTCTCCCTCTGTTCGCTTATTTCCTTGGTGTGTGTAAGGATGAGAGGTTTTTGTTTGGGTTATCACAAAGTCATATCATCAAGACATCCATGTGTCGCTGGCCTCAAGTAGGATTTCCTTGGCTATTGCCAAGAATTGGTTGTTGATAAGAATAGAATTGATGAATAAACAAATGGAAGTAGGGCTGCTTCTTTGATACTACGGCAGATGCTACGGCATTTGAGAGCATGGGTGAGTCTTGCTAACACATGTGCGCTGGATCCTTATCAATCTCATGATTGCACAGTGTCATCTCTATATCTTCAATTAGGTCTTTTCTAATATTGGGATGAATATCTAACCTCTTCATCAATGCCTTACTTTGATGCTGCCGCAACTATACCATCAAAACACTTCAAAGCATCCCTAACAGCATCCATACCCGGCTCATCGCCCTCGAGGAAATAAAACGTCTCGAACAAATGATGCATACCATTTGCCACAAACAGCCTCACTTTATCCTCCCCGAGGCACTCCCTCATTTGCTCGGCAATATCCAGGGGTACATGCAAGTCTGCGTCTCCATGGATGAGAACGGTAGGTGGCCAATTCTCGACTCGTCGTCTGTTACTTGGATCTTTTGCCCAGGTATACCCGGCATCGATGTCTCCAACCAGGTCGAGCCAGAGATTTTTGTAGATGTAGTACTCGTAGAGGTGGCCTCTGGGGTGTTTGGGAGGATCTTGGATTACTGGTGCCTGGGGGGGTTTGTAGTCTGGGTTCT
Organism: Fusarium ambrosium; assembly: GCA_003947045.1. NCBI lineage: Eukaryota > Fungi > Ascomycota > Sordariomycetes > Hypocreales > Nectriaceae > Fusarium > Fusarium ambrosium. Next base: position 14,701 of record NIZV01000118.1, read on the forward strand.
TTGATCCGTCAGGCAGCAGTTTTTCCAGTGCAAAGCTTGCGATGCTTCCCACTTCTTGCTTTCCGACTTCGATCGGTCTGCTGATGAACTCGGCCACGTCTACATCCTCGATGGGTTCTGGGAGGAGGAGAGTGGATGAGTTGTAGAATGGATGACGAAAGGTGTGAAGTCCGCAAATGCCCAGCAGAGCGATAGGCGGCGGCGAGCAATTATTGATGATCAATGCAGAGTTGAAGAAGCCTATCCCATTTATGAGTGTCTGTTTGTTTGAAGGCATCGCGATCTGACTCACCAGCACTGGCACCTCCCAGTAAAACCGGCCTCTCTTTTCCATCCTTGACGGCCCATGATCTTGCAAACTTATATGCCGCCGAAACATCATCGATAAGACCTTGAGTTCCAACTTGAGGCATGAGTCGATAACTCGCGCTGATCAATGTCCATTTCCGCTGGAGACAAGCCTTTGTATACAATCTTAGACATGGTGCCACTCATTGGGGACCAAGGGGAATGGACTAACCTGTACGAACCATGGAGCGATAAACTCGCGACCCCAATCTGTAAGTCCTCCAGGATGAAAATAGAGAAAAACGTGCGTGTCGGCGGCGGCGTCTTGAGTGTAGACGTCGCATTCGAGAGGGAGGCCGTGATGGGTGTAGACGTGAGTGGATTTAGTGAGCATCGTGAGAAAAATACGACGTTAGGTGGTTTCAGCAGAAAAAAGTTATCTTTGCTCTAAAACTTCAAAAGTCAAGAAAAAAAGTTACGAATCTTTAATGATTGAAACGGCGTGATAAATCCCCGATGCTTACCATTTGCCTAAATAGCGGTAAAATAGGCACAGCCTGAACTCGAATTACGACAAACCAACAGGCAACAGACATTCACACATAAAGAAAGGATCAGATATATGCCCTGTTCAGCGTGACAAATTGTCATTCGCGGGCCTTTATTCATGGGCTCTCCCTCATCACTCGACTCTTTTGAGTGATGAGGGAGATCAAATTTGCAAAAGCCCTCAACTAGAGGGACATTGGGGGGGTATGAATGAACGAACAATCTCCTCTTCGCCTCCAACCGTGGTATACAAGATGCAGATATTACCTGAAAGTATAATGCTTCATGTCTCAGAAAAAAAAACAAAGGGATTCTCTCTCTAACTGCGCTTCTCCTCGCTGGAACCCTCAACGCCTTCTCCCGCCTCCATGGAATCACTCTGCTGAGCATCGGTACTTCCTAGCAACACGTTAGGGGCATATGGAATCTTGCCCTCATCGCGTCGCGTGGGAGGAATCATGCAGTCGAACCAGCGAGGAACTAGCACGCCGAGGCCGATCAGGAGCAGACAGATGTGAGCGATGGCGAAGCCGAGGATGTGAAGGGGGTCATCGCGGAGATCGTGGAATGCTGGGTAGGCGAAACCGTAGATGATGGCGAGGACGGGGGCTGAGATGAAGCGGAGGAGGATGGGCCAAAAGGAGGGGATCTTCCAGTTCTTTCCTGTTCCCACGATGACGTTGAGATCTCTTCGGAGTTGTTGGCCCTGTTTTTTTCAGTTAGTATGGATTATGAGAGGAGTTGATGTGAATGTGTAGCTTACCGAATAGAAAGCGAGGTACCAAAACCGAGTGAGATATACGTTTCCAAAGACGCGGCTCAGAGCAGCACTCTTTCCAATGGTCTTGCGAATGAATCCCTTTTCTTCGGTAAACTCCAGAGCTGGAGGGACAGAATCAGGTGTCGTGCCGATGATGGCAGAGATGACCGAGCCAGCAATAAAGAGACCAAAGCCAACACCAGCACCAGCCTCAGGCCTTACAGCGTGCGCAACCGCAACACCAAGCACCATGCCACCGTAGTATCCAAAGTTCCAGATGAAAAAGGCAGGTGTTCCAACCTGGCCGGCAACGTCCCTCCATCGGTAGAAAGTGGTGGAGAAGGCACACTCGCCAAACACGACAAAGACCAGAGCCACATCGTTGATCCATCGATCTACACCAGTCAGGAGAGCGTAGCCAAACTCGGTGCAGTAAGGGAGCGAGACTAGGAATGAGAGGATGACGAGACCTGTGACTACCCACTCGCGACGCAGCTTGATGTTGGTGTCCATGACGAGAGTGACGACTGCGTCAAGCATGGCAAAGGCCGAACTGTATCCCAGAACCATGAGAGTGAAGAAGAGCGCAAAGGCCCAGAAGTTTTGACCAGGAAGAGTGGTGATGGCGGTTGGCAAGGTCAAGAAACCGATGGTAAAGGAACCGATTCTCTCGCCGGGGACGGGCATCATGTTGAGGTAACCGACAACACCGAAAGCAGCAAAGGCAGCGAAGCCTTCGAATAGGACATTGCTGGCGACGATCAAGCAAGAGTCCATGACGGCGTTGGAGTGTTTCTGGTTGTAAGATGCATAAGAACTGAAGTAGCCGAAACCAACACCTGTCGAGAAAAAGACTTGACCTGCTGCTGTTTGCCAGATATCGCCACTTGCAAGCTTCTCACCATTCCACTCTCCAAAGTACAACTTGACACCACGGCCAGCGTTGGGAAGGGAGACTGAACGACCAACAAGGATGATGGTCATGATAACGGGTAGTCCCATGGTGAAGTAGACTACACGACCTGTCTGACCGATTCCACGGAAGATGGAGATCCAAACCAGGAACCAAGTGAAGGCAGTCCATCCCACAGTCTCTCCGATCAGAGCAATGCCAGGATACTTGACGTAGTCTTGCACCGAGTTGAAGGTCTTGTTGCCAGGAATGGCGTCAACGTTCTGGACAACGTCTTGGTAGTAGTACTCTTCAGCCCGTCCCTCCCACGGCAGAGGATTCTTGAACGAGTTGCGAAAGTAGATCATGATCCAAGAAAGATTGACGACAAAGTACGGACCGACGATGAAGCCAATGTACAACAGACTGAAACCCAAGCCCTTGAGACGACGATTGACATTGTTGAAAGCAACAACAGAACCTCCATGGTAAGCCTGGCCGATGCTGACCTCAAGAATCAAAGTCGGGATGGCGATGAGAAAGACGCAGAGGAGGTAGGGGATGAACCACTGTAGACCGTTGTTGTTGTAGACCTGGGAGGGATACCGGATAAGGTTTCCCATGCCGGCGCAGCCACCCATGGCTGCCAGCAGGAAAGAAGCCCGCGAGTTCCATTGATCACGTCCATCGTCAGAGGTCGAGGGGGGAGGCGAAAGCCACTTGCCGACCTTTTTGAGGATCGGGGGGACTGCCATTGTTGGAAATATGCAAGTGGTTTTTGAAGGAAGGGGGTGGTAGTTTCTATCTGGGAAACCTCGAGGAGTGTAAGCTCGAGCTCACATGTCACTTGAAGAAGGTTTCAGGGGACACATACGGGCAAGGTACAGTACAGTACCTGGCCTCAACTTGGTTGAGGAATTAGGGTTCGTTCAAGTGTCTCTTCCTGCATGCGCTCAGGGTCCAACCAAAGGAGACAACAAAAAGTCTGAGGAGAAGCGAGGACCCGAGAGGCTGGGACACACACTGTTCGAATGCTTGGGATCCATAACTTGTGGACAGAGTCGTCTTTTTATTTCAGACAAGATGGGACGGGTGTAACATAACGTGGGCCAAGAGAGTATCCTCCATCCATCCAAGGGTCGGGGACAGCGTCCGTTGTAACAACGACCCAGTTAACATGGCCTTGCTTGGGGAGAACAAACTCCTCACTGGATAAAGGATTGGCTTGCTTGTCAAAAGATCGACTCGGCGACATGCCGGGATGACCCCCATCACAGCTCTTGGCAAGTCTGCTCCTCTAAAGCTGCTGTTTCGTACGACCAAAGAAAACATCTCTGCAAACGAGCGGACACAGACGGGGGGTGAAGGGCTCCGCTGCCAAGAGTTGCCCAGCATCTTGGCGCTTCATACCGGGGGTGGAGGTTTACTCCCGCAAGGATTTTTTACGTTTTTGCTGACCTTTGCCTTGACGATGGAGGGCATCACCGAGAGCCGTTCGACGAGCCGCGACGCGGAAAGGTGAAGTTCTTCTCCCCGGATGAGGCTCTTGTGAACGGGGCCGGAGTGAGGCGGAGCGGCCACACGGAGACCAACACGGGTCGAATTAAGCATAACGGCGATAAACACAACCTATCTTATCCCTCCCCCTCAATTCCCCATTCCCCTTCTCCAACTGTGACGAGCGACATTCCGCCAGGGGGGCAAAAGGCACACAAGAACTAGGCAGAACTATAGCGGAACATCGGGCGGCAGCGGCGCGCGCGCGCGCGACGCGAGAAGGGGAGGGGGCAAACAAACAAGGGGATTGCGCCATAAACAGGGATCCTGATGTTCAATGTTCCTCGAGGGTGGTGGGTAAAGACTGACGACGGGTTCCCCAAAGCTGCACCTCCGGCGTCGACAAGAACCTCAAGGATTGGGCTTTTCCCCAGGAGGCAGCTCTTTCTTTCCCCATGGATGATGCATTGCGGCTGAAGAAAGCTGATCCCATCTCGCCAAGAGACGAATGGGAATTGTAGTCGAATCAATCACGCAATACGCCTCTGATGCAGTAGATATCACATGTTGGTCGCGCGGCATGGCCGTGAGACACACATTTGCTTCACACGCGAGATGGATGGGGGTCAACAATTGTCTACCAGGAAGTCAGGTAAATTGGGTAGGGTAGCCAAACAACAGGCTCTCTGTACGTAAGATGCAACTGTCATGGGCCCTGCTTGTTATAACAGCTCATAATGACCTGGATAGACGTCATTGACTTGCTTGCACAATTCAGGCACAATATTGAAGGATTCTTCAGTGTATTGGTTTACGTTGGATTTACTTGATGAGGTGGATATCTTGGGCTTCTCACCCACTTCTTTCTGGATCTTTACTTAATGATTAAACTACTGACTCATGTACTTTCCATATACTTTCCATGGTTACTTTAATCTCCGACTTTAAACAAGCTTAACCTTTTGGTCTGACGCAGGAACTTGAAAGTCAAAGCGGGCCACTGTGGACTTCCAACTTCAACCAGTTCTTTCGCCAAGAGATCACCCTCTAGGCATCACCATTTCAGCCTTGGCGACACACCGCGCGCGTAGGTTGGGATGAGGAATTGCAACATATCCCGGCAAGGATCCCCATTTTCAGCGACTTGCCGCGGGGAGTCCGGCGTCGGCGCCTCCGGACTGTCGGCAAGCCATCGGGGACTTTGATCAGCGGCATGGCTGAAAGGGAAGCGATGCAACGACTTTTTTTTCTGGATAATGAGATTTCATCAACGTGGGTCGGGGAGTTGGCAAAATGTCATTTCCTACTCCGATGAGCCGAGTCTGTTAAATGGCCCTTACGGGTCTTGGCTAGAGACTATTGATGGGGTAATGAGGCGATCAACTCCCCGAAACGAGCAGTTCACGATCATTCTGATGGATCACTTCCGGGGGCGCCACTTCGCTTGGGAGAAACCGTTGACACCACATGACGGATGAGGCAGAAGCACGCAATAGTCCTGGTAGATGGCGACGAACCACGAGATTTCCCAGGGGTGAAAAAAATTGCGAGCTCAGCCTTACCCCACGAGGACACATTGTTGCGAGTGTCTCTCTTGAGGTTATGAAGTTTTATATGCCATTCCTTATTTGGTAAGTATTGTCTGTCGTGGAAACATGCCGGGGATGATATCCTAGCGCCACAGCCGGGATGTTTTCACTCCTTGTCTCTGTGCACGGGAGTGTTGGTCCTCTGAGATCAAGGGCTTAGCCTCAACTTTGTTTGGACTCTTTCTTGACCACATCTACGAGTTAGGCCAGTTCTTGCTGACGCGTTGGCTACATGCCACGCTGCATTACTATGATGTGATGTTTCTGATGGTTTCACTAATGTCATTGTCGTCAAGCTTGACCTTAAATGGACCTGTCCCGAGTACCAGGAACCTAACTGTCGGGCTTGGCACTTGATGTAACGTTGTGATGGGATCATGGATCAAGAGGCAATCGCCATCAAGCCTGGAAACGCTTGTTGGTCACCGATTTCTTGGATAGCAACTGGCTCCGTCTAGTACTCGGTCAGGACTTGATCTTGGAAACCGCTGCCGGTATCACTCCATCACAGATATTGGAAAAGCGAATGCCCTAAAGACTTGGCCGGGGCCACTTTTTGATGAGGATGCATCAATTGTCTGTCCCTGGTCAGAAGTTAAATATACGCAATGCATCTCGTGGATGGCGAGAGTGGCATCGATATGTTAGTACTGAGCTAAGCTGGGGTACCGAGAGTCAAAACACATGGGGGCGCACAATATTAAAGATGCTACCATATGTAGTTGCAGAGCCAATTCCTTTCCAGGCGAAGAGACTGCTACCGAAGCATGATTGTCACAAAAAGGTAGGCATTCGACAAGATGCCACGCTCGAGAGATGTTCTCACTGTTCAGAAGTGCTCAGGTCAGCCAGCCCAAGAGATACAGAGAGAGCATAGGCATCACTCTTGCTAATAAGGTCTTGTAACCCCTCCGACTTGAGCTCAAAAAGAAGAGAATGACAAAAAAGAAGCCATGCAATGCTCGTTATCAATCGTTTTTATAGGAACAGCCCGATGCGGGGGTCGAACCCGCAACCTTGAGATCGCGCACTCATACCATAAGCAACTTGTTGTTACTGAGGCATTCTAAGAGTCTCACGCTCTACCGATTGAGCTAACCGGGCGTGGCTCTGATTGGATGAGAGTAGAAACCTGTCGGGATGGTTCCTATGCCATGGACAGACCACTTTGGGAACATTGGTCTACGAGTGAACGGTTCAAGAGAGGCTCTCAGGGTGTCAACTGAGGTAGACCTAGCCATGAACAAGCCTGACCGTTTAGCACTTGAGTGAGCCGAGAACTCATGTGCTTCAGGCTCCTTAGTTGTCAAGAAACAATCCACAGTTCACGTAACCCGCCGCCAAATAATGTCCCTATGTAAGCATCACATTACCACCAGAAAAGCCTTTAACATGACCTCGATGTTGAAATGAATCACCCGGTAAACTGTAGCTAAATTCGCCCCAAAACAAAGTAACTAAATATGCAAGGCGTTTCTGTGGACCGCACCTTTGCACTGCAATTTTAACGACTTGCATGTCCTTGACTCCTGTCGAAGGATTGGCCCATTTCAGAATGGTGCCTCTCCAAGGTCATCAAGCATCATTTGCTTGGATGAGAGGAGATTCTTCCTAGAACGGCCCGTACGCCATGGCTAGGCAGCGGGAGCGTAGAGGAAGAAGGCCCCCAGGGTAAAGCGGTCTCGTTAAAATTCACCAAGTGTACCGGCGAACAGGCAGTCGTGGATGATGATAAGCCAATAATGTAATTTGCATCAACCCTCGCGAACAACACAATACCCAACCATCAGTCCAGATGTCAGCCACATATCTAATGCTGCACTGCAATTTAAACCACCCCCGAGACCTTAGTTGTAGCTTGATAAGGATGAGCTCTACCCAACGAGGTCTCTAGATGTTAAGAGTCGATTCGAAACCTATCCTATACCAGATATAATTAAAGGCTCAACCTACTATAACCCAAATCTAAATGATATGGACACTCATTAAGGGTAAGTACACTTGCGAAGCGTGTCGCACACACATGCTCCAAACATACCACTTACCACTGCATTCTGGCTACGAAATACTAGCCATAGGGTGCTTTGTCATGGGCTCGAAGAGGCGGTGGGGGAGGTCTCTGAGTAACTCGACAGAAATAACACAACCGTAACACAACCGTAACACAACTAGGGGGGGCGTGGTGCGGCCATGCTGCTTACTCCTTCACTGCATTTTTAAACACTGGCGAGCTCTTTCAGAAGGATACTTTGTAGAACTCTAGTCGAGGTGCTACGACATAGGGCCAGCCGTGAGATGGAAACTTGGGGTTGAGTTTATCAGTCTGCCCTCGTGAAGAGAGATGGGACGAGCAGCGGTGATGGACGAACCAAGGAATCTTTCCAGGCAAGACCACCTGTAAAGGTTCTGCTAACATGTTGATATTAGGAAGGATAAGCACTTCATGTAGGTATCCATGGTCAGTAAATATAGAGCAAGTATGATGAAATTTTTCGGGATTGAAGCTAAAGGGGTCTCATTGATCGATCCTTCATCTGGTCTTGGTGAGCATGACTGCAGTCATTTACAATGAGTCTGAATGACCTGTACCCAAAGAACCTGACTCAACAAGGCGAAATGGCGGGGACTCGAAATTGACACTGAGTTCATAACACGAATCTCCCCCTCAGTAAACTCTTGAATTGAAGACGTGATGCAGTTCCAGGATTTGTTAGCTTATGGTTCTCTCAACCGTCAGTACCCACGCCTTCACGCAATGGGGCGATCATGTCTTGGCCCCTGTGAACCATCCTCACGAGACACGAGGCCAATTCCGCAAGAACCATGTTCAAAATTCAGCAAAAGAGTGCATCCTATTTGTTTATATAGCGCCGATTACCCAATGCTATCCTTTGTCAACCCTCAACTTCATCGCTACACCATCATCATATTTTGGTATCTCCTCCGCTCTGCAACATCCACAACGCTCCAGGACCATGTATGCATGTAAACCACTGCCTTTTATCTAAAGAATCTTTGCTTTCATGAAAAAAATCCGGATCCAAGTCGTCTAAAAGTCTCTGCGTCGACTTGACTCTCCAGTCACACTCTCTTCGTACTCTGTCAACCTCAAAGCCTCTTCGACATCGTTGACAAAGTGTCCCTCGCCGCCGGCTAACTCCACGATGCCGCTGTTTACCATCAGATGCCAGACTGGGTGGTCCCGGCGCTGGGGGCATCTCGAGAAGAAGACGCGCACCTTTCGGTCGTGGTAGTTGCGCACAATCTCGGTGAGAACCTGTGTGCCAGAACCATCCATTGAGGTGACACCGTGGATGTCAAAAATGACATTGCGGTTCATGTCAAGGCTGCGAAGGCGAGGAAGGGCAGGGTGCGCCTTTGACGTGCCGTAAAGCTCCAGCCTACGAAGACGAGACTTGAGCTCGCCAGTGTTGGCAAACGTAAGAGGCTCGGGAATCTTGACAATAAGACAACCCTCGACAAACTCCAGACTGCTTCGCTCTCCCTCGGCATTCTCGAACCGGTTCGTGCCAGGGATGCGACCCAGAATCTGAATTCGTGGTCGGGTGCTGTGCTTGATCACCATCAGGATCGATAATCCTACGCCAAATGCCATGCCCAAAGTCAGTGAGTAAAACATGGTCGCCAAGAAGATGATGGCCATGAGGCCGAGTTCGGTCCAGCCACGGATCTTGAGGAAGAAGGTAATGTCATGGGGCGCCTCTTCTATCAGCGACCAAGCCACCACGGAAATCATTGCCGACAGGACAGGTTTCTGGAAGGTGTCAGCATTGTTTAGGTAGCAATGGATCGTAGCATTGACTACGTCAACAGGGGTCTTACCGGCAGGTAGTAAAAGTAAGGGAGGAGGAAGAAGATGGAAAACAGCGAAATGATACTCAAGAACATGGAGCTGGCAGGACTCTTACCACCAGTGCTCTTGTTCACCTTGCTTCGACCGTATCCGCCAAACGCCGGCAAGCTCATGAAGCAGCCACCGACCATGTTCGCGATACCAAGCGCCATAAGCTCTCGGTTAGCGCTCAGTTGAATGCCTTGGATAGTCTCACTAGAACCCAGACTCTTGGCCGCAACAGAAGACTCGAAGAAGCCCAAGAGAGCAATCAGGAAGGATGTCGACATGGCACTTCGGATGTGAGGCATGTGCTCCAGCTTGAAGGGCCACTGGAAAGCAAGGAGGTTACCGTTGGCAGCCTTGACAGTTCCGAGGATCTCAACACCCTTGTTCTCCCAGTCCAGCTTCCAGCACAGAATGGCAGACACGACAACGACAAAGAAGCGGTCGGGAACGTAGGCGACACCGGGAAACCTGGGCTGGAGGCGGTTCTTTGTTTCACTAAAACCTGGTTAGAGGAGCGTCAAGTCTCAGTGCCACCAAGCCACAACTTACCGACAGATCATGATGAAGAGAAAGCTGATTCCAGCAACGGCAAAAGTCAACCCGTGAGCTTCGTGAATGTTGCGAACCATGAACTGGATCTTCTCAACAGGACTACCGTGGCTCACGCCCGCCTCGTCAGCCAGCTTGGCGAGTCCAAGTTCGGGAATCAGCTGGTCGACAGCGATGACGAAACCAATGGCACTGATGAAGCCGCGCAGGAACGGCTTGCTGAGCACGCTATCCAAAAATCCAAGTCTTGCGAGGCCGGCAATAAGAACCATTGCGCCCGCCATACCAGCAACAATGCCGCAGATCTGCGCATGCAAAAGGTCATCTTGCTCGTCGTCTCCCGAGCTGACATTCTGCTTCACCACGGTTCCAACCAAAAGCGAGCCAGCAGCTTCGGGGCCAACAACCATCTGTGGGCAAGATCCCAGGAGAGCGTAGATGAAGGGGTTGAAGACGAAGGCGTAGAGACCGTGGATCGGAGGGACGTGGGCGAGGTTCGCGGCGAGGGAGAGGGCCATGGGGAGGTAGAAGGAGGCCATGGTGACAGCGGCCACCAGGTCACCACGGAGGTACGAGAGCTTGTACTGGCGCATCCAGTTCAAGCAGGGGACGTAGTATGCGAGATACCTAGCGAACAAGTTAGCAGGCTGCTATAAAGCATCCAGTATGTGCGGGCACTGACATAAAGGCCGTATCCTCAAATCCAGCCTGCTCAGCAAGCACACTGCTATGACCCATCTTCTTGGTACGCATCCTCTTCTTCAACCACCGCTTCCAATCGTCATGCCCCACGATCGTCGTGATCGCACTGTCCAGCACTGGAATGTGCGTACCTGAACCCCCAGTATCGCTCCCATCCTCGTCGGTGCTCTGCATGGTCATGGCAGGACTCGACGGCCGTGGACTGAAAGTACCATGGCTGCAGAGACCTGGGTGCGCCGGGTGAACGCTCGATCGACGGTGGTTCGTGGATGTGGTGTTGTTGCCCTGCATCAGAGGGGTCGACTCGCTCGCAAAGATCTCGCTGATGGCAGCTCCAGAGGTTGGACCAGGCGACGCCGGAGGCGAGGCCATGGGAGCAGAGCTGCCAGTGCCATTGTCGCTGTCGGACCTGTTCTGTGCACTGAGAGCTTGACGGAGGGCGCTTGGCTGGGCAGGACGATGATCGGTGTGCGAGTTGGTGCGACTGTGGGAGGGTCGATTCACCATGATTGCGAATATCGAGTGGGTGATGATGTTTTTAGAAGATGTTGGGTGGAGTAGGTATGGGCAATGTCAGACGCGTCTAGGCTGAATCGTTATCACAATGCTGCAGGGGAATTGAACTGGATATTGAGGCTGTTTGCGATGTAATGCTTCAGCCGAATGTCGTCGACACACACGGACCGACTTTTGACTTTGACGACAACGGGAAGAACGCAGTCGACGATGACGAGAAACGCATCGAGCCGAGTCTGCGAAGCGGGACGGTTGGATGTCAACAATCACGCACGAGTCACGGGGAGCAGAGGAGAGCAAAGCTGGACAGAAGAAAGCGGCAGAAGAAGAAGTAAAGAAAGAAAAAAAGAACAAAATTTCAGGCTCGCTAAGATGAGGAGGTACCTGCCCAAGGACCCCATTCCAAAACCAAGGGTTCTTTTTTTTCTTTGCCTTCTGCGTAATCATCAGGCAGTTTGACCATCTCAGATCCCAACCCGTCTCGACCAACCGACCAATCAAGACCAACCGTTGGAAACCCTTGAAGGGAAAACTTACCCACCCGCTGCAGCACATGCATCTCGGTGACATCAGGGCGCGCCGCCGTCCCCAGGTGACCCCCCCCATTCGATCCACAGGCGTTCCAGCGAATGTGGGCGAATGGCTGGGCCCGTGTTGTTCAGCGATCCCTGCTGCTTGGAGGTTGGAGGTGGTGCCGTGGACCCGACATCGGCCGTGGAGGATCGACGGCTGCAACACGAGGTGAGCAGCCCAATGGCGTTGATTTGGACGTTGTCTTTCAACTACGATAGCCTTGGACATTTTACAACAATAGGCGAGAGTTGCGGTGTGACCTAACAACTTCTGTTTCGCTCCCACCACATCTAACAGGTCCATCTCCATCATCTAGATTCGGTAATCTCGCTCACCGAGATGAGATCAAACCTAACTCGTAGCTTTATCCAAACTTGATATATCCATTCATGAGATCAAAAATAAGTGGCTAAGTATTGATATTGTCACAGAATAAAACATGCTCCTTTTCCCTTACACCTGCTCGTTAACGAACAAGCCCGCCATGCCCTGTCCAGTACCAATACACATGCTCGTCAGCAGAATCTTCTTCTTCTGACGCCTCAACTCAGCCAGACCCGTCACAATCTGTCTCGCACCTGTCGCGCCCAGAGGGTGACCCAGCGCGATGGCACCTCCACGAGGGTTCAGCTTGTCGGATGTGAGACCAAGCTTATCTTGGCAGTAGACGGCCATTGAAGCGAAAGCTTCGTTGATCTCAACGACATCAACGTCCTCGAGGGAGATGTCGTGTTGTGTCAGCAGCTTGGGGATGGCAATGCTGGGTCCAATACCCATGATGCGAGGTGCCAGACCGGCAACAGTAGAGCCGACATACTTGGCCATGATGGGCTGGCCAAGCTGCTCAGCAGTAGATCGCTTCATCAGTAGCACAGCGGCAGCTATATACCAGTTAGCAACATGGCCATTTGAGGTGGAGAATTAGAGACATACCTCCGTCTGTGATCTGACTGGCGTTACCGCCAGTAGTGCATCCACCCCATTGAGGGAACGCTGAGCGAATCTTGCCGAGACTCTCGGCAGTAGTGCCCGGTCGGATACCCTCATCCTTGGTGAGAGTAACCTCCTTGACCTCACCATCAGGTCCCTTGACCTTTGTTGTGATGGGCACAATCTCATCGTCAAACCAACCCGCCTTCTGCGCTGCCTCAGCCTTCTGGAAGCTCTCGGCGGCATATTTATCCATGGCCTCGCGCGTGACACCAAAGTCCTTGCTGACGTTCTCGCTCGTCCATCCCATGGGCTGCATGCAGTCGACAGCCTCCTGGCTCTGTGATGTGACAGCTTCGTCAAAGGGCTTCTCGAGGGCGTCGCCGCCGACCGTCATTTGCTCAGCGCCCATGGCGATACCGATCGAGATGGAGCCATTGGTGATGGCGTGGGCAATGTCGGCCGTGGCCTTTAGGCCAGAGGAGCAGAAGCGGTTCACGGATGAGGCGGCGGTCGTGTTGGGGAAGCCGGCGGCGAGGGCGGAGGCGCGGACCTTGTAGGCAGCTTTGGCATCGGAAACCTGTACTCTTGTCAGCAATAGACTTGGCGATAGTATGCGATGCGCCTTACGTTTCCGAGGCAAATATCCTCAACCAGAGCAGGATCCAGATGGGACAGCTCTCGGACCTCCTTCAGGAGAGCATAGAGCATATACTCCAGACTTGTGTCCTTGAAACCACCCTTCTTGGCCTTGGTGAGAGGCGTTCGGATAGCGAGGGTGATGACGATATCATCGGGATTCTTGGATTGACTGCATCGCAAGGTCAGCCAGTTGTAGCTAAAAAGTTAGGATGGACACCGACATGTGGCTAATGGATGACCCAGGGGCCAGATGTTTTATGATAGAGCCAATTCGTTCAACAGCCATTTTGAATAGGTACGAGATGGAAAGTGATAAAGATAATTGAAGATTAGAGAAAACGGCGACTGCTCAGGGTCTCTTTTTAGTTCTTGTTCTTATTCTTGTTTAAAAAAAAGATGCCGAGGCCAAGTTCATCATGGGGAGGGGGTGCTGGGGAGTTTCTAACCGCTATTCACCCATCAAACGGCAAGCTGTCGCGGTACTTGACGCGCCCGACCTCCTTGTGGGGCCAGCCGAGGCAAAAAGCTGTCCTCCCTCGGGCGGGATGCGGAGTCTGCACGCCGAAACTCCGGGGTTCAGCTTTTTTGCGGGGGATGTGTGCTGATATAATCAGGCCTCGGTATCTCGGCGAGCAAACCTCCGACTATCAGGTCCTCCATTCCAAGACGCTGCCCGTTGACATGATCGAGCTACGATGTCATCATCCAAACACTATTATGTGCCCTCTAACTCTGCTCAACGACTTTTCGCTTGAAAGCTTAGCACTGGGCTTTATCGTCAGCTTCGCCGCTGAGCCGGTCTTGCTCCAGAGGGATGTTGGTTTCTCATGACAAGGAGGGCGACTGCCCTTATCCGAAATTCAGGGACTGGAATTCTACCCAAACCCAAACGGCAAGGTCTCCGTCAACGGCGTCCTTTCGTGGTCCAAACAATCCATCTGGCCAAGGCCCCGACCCTCCACCACTCTCACTTTTGTTGCCTTCTTTTCGGAAGCTGGGTCTTGCTTATGATAATGGGCAGAGGAAGTTCAGGTCATACGTACAATAACAAAGACATTCAGTGTGTCAAAGGGTGTCAATTGGTCCCAGAGACTCGCCAAAGCTCGCGACAAGAGCCAGAGTCCAACTTTGCTACCAGCTCAGACTTTGCGGGTTCCTGCGTGGCAGTATGGATGGCTGAAGGACCTGCTGTCTGCCCTGGATCCAATCCCAGGGACCGTCCACTGAAACTCGTCTCCTTAAAAACATAGGCTTTCTCTGGCGTTCCTAGCGTAGCCGACGCTACTGGTAGATCTCAGCCCACGACGCCTCTGTCTTAGCTCCACGAACAATGTCTTCATCCGGATCAATCAGACCAACCAGTGAGACAGGGATTCTCAAATCTGTTCCCTTTTCAGATAATTGCCACGAGCCGGCGAAACTCTTTGGGTTGTCAGATCTGGATGAGAAGTGACCCAAGAAGTTTTGGGTTTTAAGCCATGATCCGATTTATTGAGGCCATGGCCTTCATCTTGCCATTCTTCCTCTCTTTTTAACCCTGACATTCGTTCTCTTGCATCATTCGTCTATTTTTCTCTCTTTATCTTATTAAATGGCAGCAAAAAAGTGATATTGTGTTGTCGCTATTCCCTTCACTTACACCCTTTTCCGGCGCAACAAGGCACGGCCCCGCCGACATTTGCTGTATCCCAAAGACGGCAACGAGGATAACTACCCCCAAAGCAACTAAAAGTAGTCGAATGGGCCAATCTGGACCAACGTAGGATTGGCCTTAAGAGAACAGCAAACCCCTAGTTGGACTTCCTCTTCTCGCCGCCTGCCTCAGCCTTCAACCCTCGTATCGCCCTTTACAACAGTCGCTACTTATACCCGGATTCTGCGCCCTCACTCACTCTCACAGCCATTCATTATGATATCAAAAAGGGCACTCTTAGCGATTCTTTTGGCAGAATTCGCATCCGCCACACCCAACGGAAAGCGAGGTCTCGTCTATACCGCTGACAGGACTGATCCCAAGGACGACAAGATCTGGATCCAAAATGGAAGCGACATCACATGGTACTACAACTACGCAGACTACCCGTCACCCGTCTACGCCGATATTCCTCAAGAGCAGTTCGAGTTTGTACCAATGATGTGGGGAGTTACGTCCGATAGTAGCGACACGAGCTTCCTCGACAGCGTCCAGGCCCGCATCAAGAGCGGTACCAACATCACCCATGTCCTCGGCTTTAACGAACCTGATGCTACGAGCGATTTGGGTGGGAGCAATCTCGAACCCAAGGCCGCCGCCGAGGCTTGGGTTGCCAATTTTGAACCCCTGGGTAAGATGGGAATCAAGCTCGGTCTACCTGCTTGTACAGGAGGTTGGAGCTCGATGCCGTGGCTGAAACAGTTTCTCGGGAACTGCACTCAGATTAAGAACAAGGCAGGGATGAAGGGGAACTGCACCTGGGATTACCTTCCTGTTCATTGGTATGACAACTTTGAGGGACTCGCCTCTCACATTGGAGAGCGCCTCGCCGAGTAAGATCTACCGCTCCCGTAAATCGGATACAACTAACAGTAAGTCTATAGATGGCCTAATGCTGAGATCTGGGTCACCGAGTACGCCTACGCCCATCAAGAACCCGGTCCAACCGACGCCTTTTTTCAGCAAACGCTAAAGTGGTTCGATGAGTCCGACTTTATTGGCCGTTATACTTACTTTGGCGCCTTCCGCTCTGGCATCTCCAATGTCGGCCCCAACGCTGCTCTCCTCACAAACGACGGAGGCCTGACGGATATTGGCGCAGAGTACCTGGGTTTGAATACGACGGGAAATGACAGTGCGGCGCCGTCGACAGTGAGTTTGCCACATGTTGGCTTTCTGGCGTTGGTAATGGCCGTAGTGTTGAAGGCCGTGATGTAAGGGATTCATCTCGGTGGACTATGGTGTTGGATGGAGTTCCTAGGGCCTTTGGCTGTTGCTTTCGCATATCAGGCATTTTCTGTCATTTTGTAGAATAAAAAGCTTACTTATTGTGCAACTGAACAAATCTTACACTACAATCCGTGCTCACCGGAGATGGCCCTCGTGGCCTCCGTGACCTAAAAGGCAGTGAGTTCATGCACCAAGGTTCCTTGTGTCGAAATGTTCATGATCAGAAACAACTACCACAAGCATGACACAAACAAACAAGCACAAAACTGCGGTTCAAACTCTTACAAATCTCACGACGACTTTGGATCCTGGTGACTTTGACCGTGTCTTATCATGAAGCAGTGTATTCGCAACCAGTCTTCCATGCTGGAGCGGGGGATATCTAGGTTCTCATCGAACAACATAACTACAAAAAACAAGTGATATCAATAGTCATCAACCTCCGACATATCAACAGATGCACCATTCCTCCTCAATCATCAAATCTTTTCCCATCTGATGCACCTCTTCTCTCGTACTTTTGATGCAATCCTCCACATTACCCTCATATTAATACCATAACAATCGTAAAAGTTTACGCCTCGGTAGCCGCGAGGCCTTGAGGCACGATGTGGCGATCGACAGGGCCTCGCGAAACGCTTCGCTTGCCAAGAGACTCGCCAGTGTCCTTGCGAGAGAAGGATGCCCATGTCTTGAAGCTGGACAGGGACATGGTTCGGCTGAGTTTGTTGCCATCCTCTCCACCCTGGCCCCAGACACCACGACGAACAGGGGCATCCTCAAGAAGGTGGAAGTGTCTCTTGATCATCTTCCAAAGCTCAATACCAGCGACAAACACGACAGTGAAGCCGACTGCCAGAGCCCACTCCCAGGTGATACCAGTGTGCTTGAAGAACTTGTGGTTGAGGACGGGGATGTAGACGACGGGGAACACAGAGAGACCACCAATGATGACGGACCAGAAAAGGAATCGGTTGGAGTAGATATCCTTGAAAACTGGGAACTTGCTGTCGTCATCGGGGTTGAGGCGGAACATGGAGCGACGCAGACTCTTGAACTCCCAGGCAGAGATCAGGATGAGCCATGTCAACTCAGCAAAGGTAGCGGCACGAGCCTTGAAGACAGGGATACACTTCTCGGAGTACCTCTGGTTGCACTCCTCACCCAAGTCGCCGCCGTTGGCACCGTAGATGATGATGCAGAAAGTACACATAGTACAAGCGCCCATGATGCAGCCATAGACAATCATGTCGATGATGATCTGGTTGGTAAAGACACCACGCTTCTTGTCTTGCGGGGGCTTGCGCATGATATCCTGAGCAGCCTGCTCACGACCGAGTCCGAAGGCAGGGAACGAAGAAGTCGCCATGTTGATCCAGATGATCTGCAGAGGCGAGACAGGGAAGACGGAGAAACCAGACCTGTCGACAAAGCCAAGGCCAGCAACCAGGAGAATAACCTCGCCCACGTTGGAAGTAAGCAGGTGCAGAACAAACTTCTGGATGTTGTCAAACATGCGGCGGCCTTCACGAATAGCAGCAACAATCGAGTTGAACTTGTCGTCGGTGAGCACAATCTTGGAGGCAGACTTGGCGACATCGGAACCGGAACCCATAGCAATACCAACATCGGCGCGAGACAGGGATGGGGCATCGTTGACACCGTCACCAGTCATGGCCATGAAGGCACCGCGGCGGCGAAGGGCATCAATCATGCGGGTCTTAGTGTCGGGAGCGCAACGGGCAACAACCAGAGGAAGCTCCTCAAGGGCGTCGATCTCTTCATCAGTCATGCGATCAAAGTCGGTAGCCTTTTGGACAATCGACTGGGCAACGTGATCCGGCAGGATACCAAGGTTTCGGGGAATGATACCGACCTCCTTGGCGATAGCCTTGGCAGTCTCGGGGTGATCACCAGTAAGCATGTGAACACGGATACCAGCGTTGGAGCACTCTGCAATAGAAGGCTTGGTCTCGCGGCGAGGGGGGTCGTAGATACCGGCAAGACCAAGGAGAGTAAGACCCTGCTCAACTTCGGCGCGGAGCTTCTCATCTTCAGCGGGGGAAGAAGCCTGCTTCGCAGTGAAGCGACCATGCCAGGGACGATAAGCAATAGCAAGAACACGCTGACCTTGAGATGCAAGGGCGTTCATCTGGCTGAGAACAGTCTCCTTCAGTTCCTCGGTCACAGGCTGCTGGTCATCACCAGTGCCGACGTAATCACAAAGGTCCAGGACACGCTCGACAGCACCCTTGGTGAATACCAGACTCTTCTCGGGCTCAATGATGTGACCAGTCGCGTCGTGGGGAGCATCGTAGATAACTGACATGCGCTTGATAGAGCTGTCAAAGGGGAACTCGGCTGTCTGCTTCCAGCCTTGACCCTCAAGGGTCTTCTTACCAGCATTGAAGCGATGGGAAAAGACCTGAAGAGCGATCTCGGTAGGCTCGCCGGTGGTCTGCCACTTCTCCTCTTCCTCATCGTAGCGAACAGTGGCCAGGTTGCAGAGGGCAGCAGATAGCAGGAAGGCTTGGAGCTCATCCGTCATCTCGCAATCCACCTCGGGGGTAGCGGCGGCAAGCTTGCTAACCTTGTCCTT
The DNA here is from genome assembly GCA_003947045.1 of Fusarium ambrosium. Lineage (NCBI taxonomy): Eukaryota > Fungi > Ascomycota > Sordariomycetes > Hypocreales > Nectriaceae > Fusarium > Fusarium ambrosium. The sequence goes on from NIZV01000118.1 coordinate 33,572, forward strand.
ATCTTCAGGAATATCAAACTTGAGGACAGCAGCACTTCGCTCGCGGTCGTAATCGCGGGGAGCCTCCTTCTCCTCAGGCTCGGAATCATCCTGCTTGGAGTAGGTGACCTTGCCCTTGGTGGGATCATTGGGGCTCTGAGACTCGCGGACAGTGTAGATGTGAGACGAAGGAATCCAGACCTTGCGGACAATCATGGCTCCCTCTGTCAAGGTGCCTGTCTTATCGGAGCAAATGTTGGTGACTCCTCCGAGGGCTTCAAGAGCGGAGAGATCACGGACAACGACGTTGGCCTTTCGCATGACAGTGACGGCGACAACCATGGTGATGGTCAAGACAGCGACAAGCGACTCGGGAATGATAGCAATACCCAGCGAAGTCGCATAGATAATCACCTCATTCTTCATGTTAAACTTGTTGACAGCAAACACGATAATGGCCAAGATGACGGCACAGCCAAAGAGGACATAGGCGAGGGCAGAGAGCTTCCTCTGAAGAGGTGTACCCTCGGTGAGACCCAGAAACTTGCCCACGACATCGTAGATACGCTTGGAAAGACCAACGACAGGTTGTCGCTTACCATACTTGCGCCAGTTCATGGAACGACCTGCCTTGCGCTGCTTCTTCGAGGTAGAGGCCGCGATCTTACCGACTTCAGTGACCATACCAGTAGCAGTGACAATACCACGTCCACGGCCCTTTCGGACAATAGTAGTAGCGTAGGCCATGTTGACACGGTCACCAATGCCAATCTCGTCCTCAGACTGGACAAGCTTCTCGGTTCCAGGAGCAGTGATGTTGTTATCGGTGATCTTTTCGACGGGGATGGATTCGCCGGTAAGCTGACCTTCCTCACAGGCAAGGTTCATGGCTTCAAACAATCGGAGATCGGCGGGGACGGTGTCACCCATCTTGAGCAGAACGATATCGCCGGGGACGACCTCGGGGCTTTACAATGTTAGTATTTGGAGCTTCGCGAAAACTGCAAGCAACTTACTTGGAGATGACCTGTGTCTTTCCATCACGGAGAACCATGGCACTAGGGGAAGAGAGAGCTCGGAGAGCATCCATGCGCTTCTCGGCGCGGTACTCTTGCCAGAAACCAATGGTGACGTTGAGAACGATAACGAAGACAAGCACACCACCTTCGATGTAATCTTTGATACCAAAGCTCAGAGCCATGGCAAATGCGAGGACCTATTAGATCAATTAGTATCACCATTGGATTGAAGTGAAAGCGAGAGACGTACAATAATCATGGCATTGAGCAATTGCTTGGTCAGAATGCTGTACCAGGGAATAGTGCCGCCGACATCGAGCTCATTCTTGGGGTATTTTTGCTGAGCTTCGGCGACCTGTTGGCTGGTAAGGCCCTTGTCAATGCTGGTGCCAAGGGCCTGTGCCGTCTCCTCAACAGAGAGGAGGAACGGATGCTTGGAGTATTCCGCCGCCATGGTCACAGGTTCGGAGGGGTTACCAGGACCAGAGGGACGTTGGAGGGGAAGGAGGGGAAAGCTTGGTGTCTTATACTTCGGCTCGGGGTGTTATCGCGACAAATATGCTGAGGTGTTGAGGCTTGAAGGTTGTAGAGGAAATGTAGAGGTACAGATAAGGTACCTACTCCGACGTCATTCACGTGGAGAAAGATGCAGTGTACAGAGAGTCTCGGCAAAGGAAAGAGCGATGGATTGACTTTCCAAGACAAAGATTGAGGAAAGTACGACCGAGAAAGTAGGTACTTTTGACTTGAGTTTGACAGAGGAAAGAACGTTGCGGAAGGTGCGGGGGAGGGGTCATATATACTTCGCGACCGTCCCTCCGTGTCCGAGACTCCATCGTTCCTTGGATCGATCAAAGACGCTTGATGAGCTCCAAGGTCCTCGGAGCGGACCTGGGGACCGGGACCTGCGAGTCGTTGCCAGGCCCGGAGGTCTTGGCGGGACCCCACACATCCGAACGCGAGGACAGGTTAGAGCCGCCACCGGCCAAGATAATCGCCCTACCAGGATGCAGGATGCAAGGTGTGAAGGCCTCTGTTTGAGGAGGTGTGGTGGTATCAAAACGGCCGGCCGTCTCCGGGGTTCGGGGCTGAGGGCGTCGGGGAATCCGTGACGTCAAAGGGAGAACACGGCCAACCGTCTTTTACGCTTTGCTTGCCTGTATTACCTGCGGCCTTCCGTTTGACATATCGCAGCATCTCCCGCAACGACAATCAAGCCAGCAATCACATCAATTAATGCCTGACACTTGCACTTATCGGCAGTCTTCACTTCAGACTTGTCATAATCTCCCCTCCCTTCGGCCCTTTCCTCCATCCGGGTGGCGTTACCTTCAAGCAAAGGTACGTACCTCAACAGAACGCGTCCGCGACCGGTGAGAGGGTATCTCGAGCGTCCATGGTGGTGTGCGCGGTGGAGATCTTGGCATCTTGGCATCTTGGCGGAGTTGGGCAAACATGGCAGCCCAGTCAAGGGCAGACCACAAGGTTGAGGGCAAGGGGGGGACACAGAAAATACGACAGGAGATACACTACCGATCAACCTGTGAGGTCATTGGTGTGCATCACGGGTTGGAGCATGGGGTGCTTGCGGCGGCACGGATCCTTCTCCAAGCATCGTTCGTCAAGCTTGGCCCATTGCGAATATCGGCATTCCCCTTGCCGTTCTCAGGGTCATGGGCTGCTGGTAGTTGCATTGCAACGGTAGATATCGTCATCGTTGTCGGTTCATGTCTGCCTTTGATCGAATTGGAATCCCGGTCCGATCTCCTGGACCAGCTGACGATGAGCCTCCCTCATGACCAGTTTTTCGACTTAACATCTCCGATGCGGACGCGCAAGACCGAGGCCCTGGGTGGAATGGCCAATGCTCCCCCTCATCTCCAAGTTCTCCACGCAGGTCCAGCATCTGAGACGGTAGCAGGTGTTGCTATCTCGGTTTCTCATGCCCAGCCGGCATCTCACCACTATCCAAGACTTGGGTGCCAGGATGCACATGCTCGCGCGGCATACAGGCTAAAGGAGCTAGTGCTCAACAATCCGCCATCTCACCGAAAGCCTAAATGAACCAAGGTTCAGCTGGTTCGACATGACTTGGCGCCCAGCCGCGCGTGCTCTTGGCGTGTCGTCGCAAGAACCTCTGTATGGCGAAAGCCACCTTGGCGGCTCTTGGCGCTTGCAGGATGACGCCTATCCAACCGAAAGTTCGTACTTTCGAGAAGATATGCAAAGCTGAACAGCTTCTCCCCCACGCATTGATAACCCAGCAGAAGCATATCCTGATCGTTTCCTCCTTCAGCATCTTCTGCGTTTCTTCTACGTGGGGTCGAGAGAAGATGGAGGGGTTCTGAAGTGGTAGCAACGCGAACAGACGACTTGAAGTTCCCTTGGCAGAGCTGCTCGTTTCTGGAAAGAGTCTAGAGGCGGCTTGGCCATGTGCTTTTCACGCTCCTTCATTGGCGTGATGCACATTATGTGGATTGTCGCCCCCCGGTCTGCCCCTCCATCCAAGACCTCCCAATCCTGCGCTTATGTCACTTAAGGTTCTGGGCAAGTGTGACGCTTGCGCTAAGCTTATCGGTTGACTTAGACCAATCACGGATCTCAATTCTGTTCCATTGTCCAATGAGAGAGCGGAAATGGGAACATATGGGGAGAACTTTTTCGACGACACCTTGAGCCACCGGCGCCTCTTGGCAATTCTGGGCAGACGGTGCACTCATGTTACGTCTTGGAAAAGGAAACATGGGCATGAAATTTTTTTTTTCTGGTGTTTCGCTTTGGTTGAAACAGTTGCCAAAATGATATGTCTGGCGTCCCAAGTTCCCTCTCTCCCCTCCACCTCATCACACCCTTTTTCCCAGGGGACCCGTCGCTTATCATCAACCGTTCATCCGCGTGATCACTACTCCCCGGTTCATAGACCCGGGCAGTGCTTCTTGAATTTTCCATTTTTCACTGCCGTCATCGCCGCTCGGTCTTGCCGACCCCGTCTTTCATCTCCCCTGTCAACAACAAACATTCTCCGGGTCTCCGCCTCCGCTTCGGCCTCCACCCTCCGCCCCCTTCGCCCCACCTCCGCTATCACCGGGCGTCGAAATCGTACGAGTCACGTGCTCCGCCGCGGGGCCCACTTTCCTCTCAGCCCCCGTCCCGCCCAAAAGGCAACAGCTTGGCACGCGCAGGTGAAAAAGTGGGGTGGGCTTTCCTCCTCCGAAACGCGAGAAGAGCCGAGGAGGGCAGGGGAGTGGAGGGGAACTCCGGCGTCCGGAGGCGGAGGTGTTATGCACCGCTCCGGGGTTTGTGACTGCTCGGTGTGCTTCGGACGAGGAAGCCGACCATTCACGGACCGGAACAGTAACACATGGCGGGGCTGTTATGCAAGCCATTGTGCTCTTCGCTCACAGGCCGAACGACTGCTCAATAATGTTTGAACTTGTGTTGAGGCTAGAGCAGGCGTGCAGATTACTCACGGCAGCTTGCATTCCGGCTCTCTTATTATGCAGTGGATACACGTATCAATCTCTCAACGCAGCATGAGAGCCTGAGGAGACAAGTATTCGCCCAGTTACGGGACGTCTTGGCCCTACAACTCTAGCACGTTTTTACGCCACGGCATGACTGAGACCAGCCTCTGGATAGCTTATCCTGAGAAGACTCAACCAGAGCAACCCAGCAAGGGGGCCTCAACTAGAACTCGGGTTATCTCGGAGTTCTCCTCCACAGACAAAGCCATCTAGAACTTTGCTAATCTCAACACTATCCCTGCGATCACGTAACACCTGGTCTCACTGGGTGGTATCGACATGTGGCTTGCTGCTACCCCGGACCCCACGTCCCCCAGCCGCAGTCCGGGGACAAGACTTTTTGTCCTCGTGACCTGACCTTGCACGAGAGACTGCTTACAGAGCGATCGAGACATGGAACAGTCATGTCTGTGAAACTAGATCATGTGGAATGACTCGTTCATTCACCGTGCCTATCCCTGTGGTAAGGGTTTTTTTTTTCCCTCGCGGCTTCCGCGATAGACTGTCGATACAATTACGAGTATCCAGGCATACTATTGCGGTGATCTTCACACACACTCACGCTCGAATTGTCAAAAGAGCAACTCTTGGTCAGAGCGATAGTGGAGAAATAACAACACCAGCGCCCGCTGACCTTGTCCGCCAAGCTTGAGCGCCATTGGATGCCGACCTGTTGGTTGAGGTGTGAAGTTGGAGCACATCAGAACCTTCGAGGTGGGCCAAGAAAAACCGGTTGAGGAGGAGGTCCTTGATGCAAGATGACACATTTGTCTTCTCTGAGCTGGGTAGTTATTACGAGTTCTTTTCTGTGAAAGAGTGCAGATTTTTTACCGTTGGACAGAAACGGCACGCAACGTTGGCTCACGCGGATTCGTTCCATCTCCCTGCAGTCTCTGGCTCCTGTTGTCTCCTCCTCAAAACAAGCGCCGAACGAGAATCGACGAGGATCTTCCACGATGGATATGCATTGCATCGGAACCCCGCTCTCAATTTTACACATTTTTTGACATTTTCCCACCCTCAAGCATCCCATCCCAGCCACTCGATCGATACCCAATGTCTACTTTTTTCTTCTTCCTGCATTAACTACCAGAACCCACTTGTAGTCATTTTAACCAACAAAGACGTCCGGGGTCATGTCCCGAGCCGTTGATAGGTCTCCACTCACATGACATGAACGGCTCAGCAGCTGGATATCCATCCCGTACACACCGATTGCAGAAGACGGTAACACATAGTTAGAAGATCAGTACAACCAGCATGAGAGTCGAGGCCTTTCGGGAGCAGATCCCATCATCCCTGCTCCAGATCGGATCAGTGGCCAAGCAAATCCGTGTCTTTGCATCTTAGATTGCCGACGGCACTGCGTGCTCTCATGTCGACTCCTTTTCGCCAAGACCGGGCTTCAATCACCTGACCACTGTTCCCTTCCCCTGGACGTACATGCAGGCATGCTGAGTTCAGCCCAACGCCTAGGGGGGTTGAAGCCAAGAGTCGTAACGTCTGCGAGGCCCCAGGGTTGAGGCCCCTCCTCAGCCGTGCAGATCTTACAAGACATGCGAAAATCCCTGCCTGCGCTGCGAGCCCACCGCCTATCTAACCTGTCCACCCCCGTGATCCTAGCAACTGCAGTCCTGGTGGATATGGTTCTGTCGTTGGCCAAGAGCCAAGGCTTCTCCTCTTGGGATACCCTAGACAAGGCCAAGACACCAGCAAAAAAAGCAACGTCTTGCTAGCAGGTTTTAGTTTTGCACCCTTGCACGGCAGACGGAATACTTCGGAAGGTTCTAGCAGATTTAACTGATATCCCCAAACCAGGTCCCCATGCAACCGTGGCATCCTTTAGCGATGGATGAACTGATGTTTAGCTACATGGCGTTTTCTCGATGCAACTGTCCAGTAGGACCTCGACGAATATCGGTGAAACTCCGAGATTGCTGAGATAAGGAATGTCTTGGCGATTGAACCGTTAACAAGCTCTGTATCTGTTACCTCCAAGTCGCCTTCGTCTCTTGGCCTTCACCCTTTAGTACTTACCCCGGATTTTCACTGCGCAAGCTCTTCTTGTCCTCTCCTTAATGCAGCCAAGAGCACTCTCGTCCCAGATGCGGGTCAGCAAAAAAAGGACACGAGACATTGCAACTTTCGTCTCAAGCCTAGCTCCGTCCCGAAGATCTCGGACCCGAGCGCTAATGGCAAGATAACCGACCTAGGATCTAGGTTCCAAGCCCGGGCATGCGAGATTTCGAGGCCTGACTGCATGGTGGGTGGGTGGCATAAGCATCTTGGCAAAGAGTATTGGCATCTTGGCTATGGGAGAGTTTGGGTCCTTAGTGGGCGGAAGTCTTGGGTGGAAGTCTTGGCTCGGAGGGGAGATGATAGAAATAAAAGTATGAAGGGTAGATATGAAGATGAGGAAATTTGAACCGAGGGTAACTTCGGGTATGAACCCAGAGGAGAGAATCTTTCGGGTTTGACTATATCCTACAAGTATCTGGAAGTGGATTGAGTGTGATAAGCCAAGACTGAACAAACCCGCGTCATGCTTGGGGCCTGAGAACCCCACGTTCCCTGAAAACTCTGCAGCTATCGCATCATAATTCCAGTCTCGACTCTAGAATTGGAAAACCGTAGCTGAAAAGAACATCTGGGACCCATGCGGGCGTTAAAATTGTGGAGTAGGAGTGAGATTCATTGTAGTTCCAAGCTATATCGACATTCGTCTAGCTCGTCCACAACAACACTTTCAACCGTCGCGCTAGATCAGTCATATTTTCATGTCGTCACCTATCAAAGGCGTGTGATTTAGGAGGTGCCTAGTATAGACGACCAACATAAAAGGCTAGTTCTCTTTGCTTTTCTAACTTGAAGAGCAGACAACTTCCTAGCCAGGCCTAGGGTAGGAAACTGCACGATACCACTCCGTCGATTACTTGTTAGAAATGGATCTTTTATGCTTGTTGACAAGAAGCCAGTGTGTTTATTGGTAGAAGTATGATTTGTCAAGCTGTCCCAACGATGGCTTTAATGCTTGAAAATGCTATTGGAAATCAGCCTAAGGATAATTGAAACGCACTTGACTGGGTCACTCAAAGCTGACTTGATCTCTTTGTGAAATAGATATAACCCATATATTCATACACAAGCTTCATTACTTATCTGTATATCAAACAGTCTCACATAAACACCTTCCTTTCACTCCCACAGCTATGCACCTTCTCTGCCCCTCTGGCAACATTAGCCCATCTCGCCATGTTTCGAGACACGCCACGCTTGCTCTTGGGGTTGGGACTGGTTGTTTCATGTTTAGGGACATCGTCGACATTCAGAGCAAGGTTTGCCGCTGCAAAACCAGCTGCCTTTGCATTTACCACCAATGCCTCTTTGTTGATATTGTCGATATCATCGCATGAGGTGTGATAGCATGCGTCTTTGGGAGCTCCTGCGCCAGTAAATATGCCAGACGAGGGAATTCCGAGCTCAAGAAAACCGATGTAGTCGGATGAGCTTCCAAAGGGACTGTATTCACGTCAGTACTTGTATCAATAGTATACGCGGTGATACTTACGTGTACTCGGCAGGGTAGCCCTGATCAGTCAAGTAATCAAAAAGGAATCGAGCTCCAGCCTTGTGTGCGTCCGAGTCGGCATACACTATGTAGTATGGCTGCGGAGAAGCAATCATATCGTAGTTAAAGTAGAATCGGATCTTGCTCGCCTCCTCCTTGGAGAGACTGGAGGCATAGTGAAAGGAACCAATCATTCCACTCTCTTCTGCGCCCCAGAAGGCGAAACGGACCTTGTTCTTTAGCCCTCTGTACTTTTTGAAGGATTCCGCGATGCTGAGCAGTGCGGCAACACCACTGCCGTTATCGTTGATGCCGGAGCCTTCTTGGATGGAGTCAAGGTGAGCGCCGAGCATGATGATGTTGTCAGAATCGCCATCTTTCGTGTCAGCGATGATCTGCCATGTTTCTCGATCCTCGGTCAAGACATCGATGGACAAGGTAATCTCCAGAGTCTCCCCTTGGTTAATACGCTTCACCCATGAAGCACCCTGATCGTAACTAACGACTCCAACAGGTGCAAGCTTTCCAAAGTTCTCTGCACCCAGAGAGGCTGATCCTCCAGTTTGCTTGGGATCATCGTTGAAAATGATTGCAGCTGAGGCACCATTGTCCTTGGCAAATTTCAACTTGTCAGCAAAGTGGCATTTACCACGTTTGACCAAGGCGATTTTCCCCTTCACATCGATGCCACTCCATTGATCCTCGAAGCAGCCGGAGCCACGCTCATAATCAATAGGAATGAGAGTCAAGGGGGCGGTGACTCCCTCGGGAGGGGTGGCGTGGTTATACTGCAATGAGATGACTTGAACATCATCTCCATCAGGGCCAGTCAAAGAGATATGTTTGGTATGAGAAAAGAGATGTGTGAATGGCTGGACGGTTATGTTGAAGTGGTTGCCACAGCCTAGACGAGCAAGGACAAAATCGAGCGAGGCGTTGTAGCCAGGGAGTCCAAATCCTCTGTTGCCGTCATTGTCGAGTGCAATCTTGTACAAGTTTTGTAGAACATCTTGTAGACTAGAATAGAGTTAATTATTGAGCAGAGATGATACTCAGACGGGCTTACTCTTCCAAATTGATATCGGCTGCCACTCGTTCAGGAGTCAGCCGCTTTCTTGCAACAACCCCAGTCGCCAACGCGAGGGTGGAAAGGAGGTTGCCGAGCTTCATATCGTATAGTAATGATTTATGAAACAAAGTAGAGTCCCAAGCTACCCACACTAGACATGAGATAGTAATCAACAGCCGGGCAATGATGCCTTTAAACATTTTGCCTCATCTTCACTGGATCGATTTGCGAGATGTAAGCTCGCACTTTGAGACAAGCCCCAATCAGCAATTAAATTGGCTAAACAAAGGCTCTATGGGGTTTACAGATCATAAAGCCACATTCGCTTATGTTGAATAGTGGATGAAGCCTGGAGTCCGACTTTGTCACTCAGCCACAACACTATGTTGCTGCCATCAGCTTCAGATCATCATTGGCGATCTTGAGGCTTAGATCTCTCATGCGAGCGAGCTGACCAGTGAGAAGTTTAGTAAGTTTGGCTGGTGGCATAAGGCAATTAAACATCCCACGTAATTAAATTACCGGCGTTGGATCCAAACTCGATCCAAGCTTCAAGTCCGATATGGAGAGTCCGAGCAGGCCTATGAGGCTCAAGATCCGCAGACCCATTGTCACGACAAGCGAATTTGACAAGCCAAATGTTACTTCATACGCTAAATAAGATGCTGATTACAAACAGTCAAAAGTGAGACCGACGGTTTCAACACTCATCAGCCTTTGTCCATCGCTTAAGCAAAGAACAACCCTTCGGAATATTAACCACCCAAACCAAGCCCCAGAACTATACCCAAGCATTCAGAATAAAGGCAAAAAGAGCAGCTCCGACGCAGCCCTTGGCTACGTATGCTCTGCCTGCTGCTGAATCATCATCTGACTCAGTCTCCTTGGGCTTGTCAGTCGTGCGGCTCCCCGAACTTTCCGAAGAACTTCGCGTGCCGGTCGCGTCCTTTGGAACACTAGGTCCATCTGGAGATCCCTTATCCTCTGGCCGATCCCTCTCGTCGTTCTCAGACTCGCCTGGTGCCCCGAGACCTTCCCAGTCCTGCCAGCTGTCGCCGTCCCACTCGCGATGCCAGACTCTACCCTGTGAATCTGTCGCAAACACGCTCAGTCTATCTTTGTCTCGACTCACAGCGACAGGCGGGCTATCAAATGGACCTCCGAGAGAATCCCATTGAGACTGCCAGCCGTTGCCATCTTCAAATGACAGATGCCACAGGTCGCTGTCCTCGCCAATAACAAAGAGATCCAATCTCCCTGCGCCCCAGCTCACAACCGCCGGCGGGCTCACCCAGTTTCCACCAAGATTCAAGTAATCGCTCCAGTTGCTACCGTCCCAGTTGCGCGTGTACATGGCAAAATCGGTTCCCAGGCCAAAGACGTCGATGCGATCGGGGCCCCAGGATACAGCTGCCGGCGCAGAGGTGAACCCTCCATCGAGGCTGTCCCAGTCTGATTGCCAGCCGTAGCTGTCGCCGTCGTAAGAATGGTGGTAGAGCTTATCGTCGCCGCCAATGCCAAAAAGATCGAGGCGCTTCGGTTCCCAGGATGTGACAGCGAGTTCTGATATCAAGACTCCGCCAAGGTCCTCCCAATCAGTCGTCCATTTCGCACCATCCCACTTTAGAGGCAAGAATGATTAATGAAACGCGCGACAAAAGGCTTGGAAAAGACTTACCCATTGGTGATAAACAGCCCGGTCGCTGTCTCCTCTCCCAAAGATGTCTAGTCGGTTCTTTTCCCAGGAAACAGCGGCAAAGGAGCCTGTAAAGGTCTTGGATCCCAGCTGAGGCCAAGACTTACCCCAATCCTCCCCATTCCACGAGTTGTGCGCCAAATGATCTGTCTTGCGATCCCTCGCAAAGGCATCAAGCCGGTCAGGTCCCCACGAAACAAGGGCGGGCGCGACAGCAGCAAAAGAGCCGCCTAGCGAATCCCAGTCGCTCTGCCAGCTGGACGTGTTCCATCCTTGATGATACACAGCATTATCAGAGCCAACGGCAACGATGTCCACATGTGAAGTGGAATAGGCGGCGGCGGCCAAGAGCTGCTTCGTGATTGAGACGGGCATATCGGGCAGCAGATGACTTGGCAGGCAGCTTCTTGAAAGTCAAGGATACGCGTTTCCTATAATTTACGGAGGACATTGCCGGACGGACGCTGTGGCGCGGACTATTGGGGTCGCATTGGGGGCCAAAGTCCATGTATTCGTCGCAATAGAAGCCTGGTCCCTTCATTTAGACCACATGGAGTTTAGTGAATGGCCCCCGACAGCGCCATTTGCCATCAGTAAATGAGGGGCTTTGAGACCTTGATTCTCCTAAAGTCCGGTCGTCTACGGAAGTCCGTCGGTGCATCTATCTACCGGGTCCAATCTATCTGCCGCCTTGGCATGGCACAGATATCTATTAATAAAATGTCGTAATCTGAAGGTTGCCTAGGCCGGAGGCTTCAAAAGCTCCGGTACAATTGCTGATGTAATGCAGCTGTCAGTTGAAAACTCGCATTACCGAAGGTTTTCGGATTACTATTCTTGACATGGGGGAAACCAGCATAGCACTCTCTCCATATTCATGACGGATATCAACCGAAATACAACCATATCAGCTATCAAAGTTATACTACTCTTCCTATCGGTATCTCATCTAGACCTGAGAGCGCATCTTGACATGCACAGGCATGCCCTCCTTAACCCGTGGTGGTCCATACCTCCCAACTTGATAATAGCGATCGCCATACACAGTAGAAGGTTCTGCCTTTAGGGTTTTATTTCCTCTGATAGATGAATAAAGTCAGCAGTATGTTCCTTATGTCGAAATTGGAAACTTGCCTGCTTCGATCCCATTCATCCCACGTACAGTCAATATCGAAACACCTCACCACCATGGCCAAGACCAACTTGATCTCAACCATGGCAAGGTGCTGTCCCATACAGTTCCTAGGGCCCGCAGCGAATGCTCGCCAGGCATTGGGTGGAGGGTAAAGAGGGTCATTAGTGTCTGTGACGAGGAACCTCTCGGGTAGAAACTCGTCGGCTCTATGCCAGATTTCGGGATCTCGATGAATGGCAGACACGCCGTCCAACATAGAAAAGCCGCCAGTTGGTAGCTTCCTTCCTTCAAAACCAGGACCTGAACCTGGAGGACCCGTGAGGAAGAAATCAGGGTCGCCGTAACGTACGGTTCCAACGTTGGTGTGGACTCGCATCGACTCACGGACCACGGCATGTGTGTATGGTAGCATGCTGGCCAGCTGAGGTTTCTCCCTGAAGGCGTCGGCCGCACCCCAAGGATCTGGACCCAGGATTTCATCATGCTCTTGACGCAGCCGGACCAAGACGGCGGGATATTGACACAGTAAGCGGAAGAGCCAGGAGATGGCACTGCCAGTTGTCTCGAATCCGGCAAGCATAAACACATTGAGCTGGCCAACAACCACCTCGAGTGAGTCATTTGCAAGCCCTATGAGATCTCGGGGTTTCTCTCTGCCGGATCCTTGTTCCACGACCGCCTCCTCCTCCAAAGCTTGGACGATTAGATCGATGAGCGTCTTCCTTGGAATTGTGCTGTCTGCCTGCAGCTCGGCCAGACGTTTTTGCATTGGAGGTATGAGCTCTTGAGTGAGTGTGCGGTAGTTCTTCCAGAGCTTAAAGTGCCGCCAGGGGCTGCAGTATTCTAAAAAGTTAAGGATGTTGATTCTGAACATCATCCTGGAAAGGGTATCTTCCAGAGCAACTGCGAGTGGGGATGGGTTCCCTCTTTGCTCATGGAGGCGCATGTTTCTATGTACTGGTGAGCATTCCTCTTGATAAGTTGATTCTGGGGGTCCTTTTCTCATCAATGCGTAAGGTACTGGAAAGGAAAAAGTCTGTACTTACAAGAAGAAACGGACGCTCATATCCAAGGTGAGATTTCTTGTGGCTTGCTCCAAAAGAAAAACTGGCCCCCATGTCCCACTCCTTCCTGCCTTACTCTTCAAGACTTGGACAAATTCTTCAACCTCTTCAACAATGTCGGGTACGCGGCTGGTGATGTACTGAGCACCAAAGCCAACACTCAGCCTCTTGCGCCAAATCTTCCACTCAGCGTCATCCATGGTGACGATATCGCGGTTCTTGGTCAGCGGGTAAAAAAAGTCCTTTGCGTCTCGGAACCTGGGCATGGAATGCTGCTGCGTGAATTGGGAGGATATATCCACGTTGAGAGAAACGATCAAGGGGTCTGACAAGGGCCATGCGTCGAGGTAGATTATAGGTGGACATTTAGTGCACTGAGGAAATAGCTGTCTCCAGTTGTCTTGGACTTGTGTTTGTAAATAGTCGAGATAGGCGTCAGAGGGGAGGTTTGACATTAGCTCCTTGACGACTTTGATGTGGCCAAATATGATGGAATGCTCCATGATGGGCTGTAGCCCGTCAGTAAGATAAAGGGATGATTCTTTGAAGCAGTGAAACTCACAATGCCTTGAGCTTTGAGAGCTTGGAATCGCTTTCTGATCTGGTATCCTCTGTTGACGTAGCGTAAAAGGAAGGTTGCAAGGAGAATGATGGAGGCGCTGAGGATTTGCGCAGCAGTTGGGGCGCTATCGCCTCGAGAAGCCAGAAGCCACATGATTCAAGTTGTCGACGTTGGATTATAGGAGAACCCCTGATCTATTAGAGGCCTGGTATATGGTAAAGGGTTAGGTCAACTGGGCTTCAAGTCTTCACTTCCCCAGTCTATTCACGTCCCCTGGGAGGTTTGCGGGGAAATAATGCTTATGAAGGGTCATGGCGATGCGCATAATCCTGTCTGGTGCTCGCCATGGTTACACGATACCACATTTGAGACAGTTATGCATGATTGCACTTATTGTCGCGCTGGTCAAAGCCATTCCTAGGCGGGTCACTACATAATGTACACACCTACTTGATTCTCGGTGAGCATTTTGTGTTACCCTCTTGATCCCAATCCCGGATCTGACTCTCTGCAATAGAAACACAGAGTTGTTGCTAGCACTTGCTATATATCTGATCATAGATGTTGCGGATGAGTTTCTATTCGGAATATCTGCGCTGTGACTTGAACGCACCAGATATGTCAGAACGGGGCATGTGCCATTGTCTTATTTGCTTTTCAAGATACGGTAGAAGATGCTGCGCCTCCTTTTGTACAAAACATGCAGCCTTGATTAGAGAGAGGGGTTGCCTTGTCAGGCTGTGAGTCCTGGAAAACTTGGAACATGCACCAGCCAGGCAGCCATTGATACAATGTGGAACAATTTGGTGGTACACAGCCGGACCATTTGCTTTCCAGGGGGTGCTTGGCGAGAACTAGTCCCTGCCGGGGATCGAGATGTGATCGGGGGAACCAAGCCCACGATTCGTGCCTTGTCTAGGGCTATTATTGCTGTTTACGGCATTTCTAGGTTATTGGACTGCGCAGTGCAGATATGACTTGTCATGTCACCCTCACTTAGAGACGTCATGGTGATCCAAAGCGATACTGTTTTCATGTTACACACGCACAAGTCGTTCTCGTGGATCATCACAGATCAGCGGCTTCACACCGATCGTGCTCTGAGCAAATGTTGGTACTTAGAAGAAAGGGGTCACGCAAAATTGACAATGATCATAGCTGTCTAGTAACCATCACACGTGTATCACAAAGTTTAACCTTGCTACTGATTCATGCTTTTTCAACCCCCACTGACCATCTACCACTCGTCTAGAAGCATCACCAAGCTAACTCTTCACTACCACACTCCATTGCTTTACAGACTGTTGCGCCGAGTTAGAGGGATGTTACACAGGCATGGGAAAAGGGTTGGTCTTACTTCCTTCCGCTTGCATGTATGCTGCGCTTCTGCATTGCTGCTGGATGGCAGCTGGTTTGATCTCTTGCCCTTGAAGCTTTTCCTTCTCGAGATGGGCGTCGACTATGTTGGCAATCTTGGCTTGCTCATCTGTATCATAGTCAGCTAGGATGTCTCTGTTCAGATGCTCCATGAACGTACATCCACCGCTAGATGTGTCGCAGCCTAGGTCGGCGAGCTTTGTGTAAATGCCCTCGTGTTGGTGGACCAAAGCCTGAATTTGTTGCTTCAAACTAGCTTTTGTGTTGCTGTCAAAAGCATGTGGATCAGGCTTCTTGGTCGAGTATACGTCGCATCGGACTGTCGTTTGCCCGACAGAGTCTGGAGAGTAGGTGACTTGGTACCAGAGTGGACTACTAGGCTTTGAAGATATAGTAGTCAGTGGTCCAAGACGTTGGGGACCTGTAGGCATGCAGTCTTTGACGGAAAAGAGGCGAGAGGTGCCGTCCGTTGTAGATGTCTCAAAGGTCTGTTGAGTATCGCTGACTAGGCTTGAGTCAGCACATTGCCACAGCTCATTTCATTTCGCATATGGGTGTCGACAACATACCTATTACTTTCCAGTTGAAGTTCCCTTTTACTTCCCAACTGTCAACAAAGTGAGAACTTTGACTGATACCGGCAAGTTGAGAAGTCTTTTTGGTATGTGATAGCTCGTCCGCAACTGGTTCGCTTGCACTCATATTGACATGAATGAACCCACTACCATCCATTCTCGTGTGAATAGGGAAGAGTCCGTTCTGGCTCTTTTCAAAACCCGGGACGTTGTCGAAATGAGGTGCTTTTGTGAGCTGACCCTTGGTATCATAACTCCAACCATGGTATCGGCAGCCAAGCACAGTCGAGGATCCAGATGCCTTCTTGGCTACGGGAAAAGCACGATGGCGGCAAATATTGTGGAAAGCCCGTACGGTGCCGTCTTTTCCTAGCATGAGAAGGACACGGAAGCCTGCAATGTCAAAGGCGATGTAGTCACCGGCCTTGACGAAGCGGCTGCGATGGCTTGCGCAAATCCAAGTCTGTCGGGTCAGAGTAGGTCTGGATGGGATCTAGAAAGTCTCACCTGGCTGAAGATAGCTCGCTTCTCGGTTTGGAATCTTTCAGAATCTGTCCACCATCCTTGGGGTAGATCGGGCCACTTGGTGAGGAGTTGGACATTTGCAAGTGTCGTCGATGTAGGGTTGAAGAATATCCTGTAGAACCAAAATAACGACGCAGCCAAAGCAAGGGCAGCGCCGCAGAGGAGAAAAGGGGAAATATTGACCGTCTCAATCATTTTGAAGGCATTGAATAGCGCGATGGGAAAGGCGGTGATGTCTACTACTCTGAAAACAAACCCATAAAACTTTATAACCCAGCAGGTCTCGATGATACCTCTCACCGTTTGGCATAACCCAAATCGGCCAAGCCCACCGCACCGAACAACAACACCGCTACTCCATACTAATCAAGTTCACGATACATTTTACAAATCACATGAGCCCGGCTTCCCTCAGTAGGAAGTCTGATCCCAACGGGGTGTGCTAGGACCCCTGGTCACGGGAGATAGATCTCCGCTACTTCCCGCTCGTGGCGTCGAAACAAATGTCCAATGAGGAGTTTTGAATACCTGGGATCAAGTTTCCTGATTTGGATGGCTTCTGGGAGGAACTCTGATTGGCTGCGGGTGCTCGGATTGAGTCCCCCAAAATGGTTGGAGATGCAGAGTAATGGACCGCCCTTCTTTATCAAGAATAGCGCTTCGGAAGGATTCTGTGGGATGATTTTGCATTTGGAAAAGAGTTGCGCCCGTTGTGATGGTTGTTTGGATTTATTGATTATATATTCATCCTCTTTATGATGATTAGAGTTTCGTTTAGTAGACAGCATCGTCACTTCAACACTTGATCAAGTTGAAAATGGCTTGTCAGACAACACTTCCCGCTTCATGGTATACCAGCAAGGCCATCTATGGCCTTGAGAGGCGAGCCATCTTTCTCAAGGTCTGCAACCTTTCACTTCCGCTACGTGAAGAATCTCTAACGTTTACAAGAGCTGGATCCTCTTGGGCGCCGTCACCAAATGGCCAAACGCCCAAGAAGACTACCGCTGCGAGTTGGCGCAGGTCAACTACACCATCCGGCGATCTTCTGCTGATTGGAAAACCATCAAGATCTTTTCTGACTCTGTACGTTTCACCTAATTTCCTTGGGTAGTTCCCCTTCATAAATATTCTAACTTTTCTTTTTCGTCAGGGTTCTGAAATACGTAGCCACTTGACAGCCGGCGGCCTGCTCTTCATGACCTTATCCGACGAATCAGTCAGCTTCCAAGAATTCTTCCCAGGCCTGGAAGAGCTAATCAAGGACGTCGACTTTACTGATCTTCCTCTTCGACGACCTCTCAAGTATGTTGGAAACTACAACTGGAAGGCCATGGTCGACGGATACCAAGAATGCCTTCACTGCGCCTACGCTCACCCCGAGTTTTCCAAAAAGTACAAACCCACCACGTACAGGGTCGTCAACAGACACAACTACTCTCAACACCTCGCAGGTCCTGGTGAGGCTAATGATGGGCTATTTGTTTACCTGTTCCCAAACTCGACTCTGAGCATCTACGGCGGTGGCATGACTTCTTGGCGTGTCTGTCCGTTGGAGGAGCCTGGCAACAGCGTGATGGAGTTTGATTACTATCACGCTGCGCCTGTCGGCTCCGAAGAGTTTGAGGATTACTACAAGTTCACTCGCACAGTCGCCTTGGAAGATATTGAGCTGTGCGAGAGAACGCAGCAGAACCTCAACATCGGTATCTACACCGAAGGCATTCTTAATCCGAACAAGGAGAATGGCGTAGTCTGTAGGTTACGTCCAAAATATCGATGTGAGCATATTTGCTAATTCTGTGCATCAGACTACCAGAGTCGAGTGCTAGAGATGTGCGCTACTCAGTTCGAAAAGGACAGGCTCAAGTCCAATGCGTCACCGCCTCCACCTCTAGAGTCTAACACGGCTCAGGTCGCAGAAGTGTCTCTCGCCTAAAACTAAAACGATATCTTTGATGAAGATGATGACATTGTTAAAGCTTGGACTCGCTCAGATTGAAAGTGCGGCGTCAGTCTTTCAGTAGCGTATCGCATGTCAAGAATGCACTTTTTACATGCCCCCCCCCCCCCATGACTTGAACTTTGTATAAGGAACCTGTGTGAAACCCGGTGATAAGAAGATCAGTCATAGCGGCATCGAGGCCCCCCACACTAATCCTGAAGTGGTAACGGTAGCCGTCCTTACCCCAGCATGACTTGATAGCTGCATCTTGTGATCAATAACAGTATAAAGAAAGGTCCACGACCACCCCTCCTCCTCCTTCTTCTCATAAAACATCTTCTTCTTTTTTGTAGCCAAGAGTGTGTTGTTTCCTCTTTGCCCCCGTCCGATCAAGGTGAATTTCGGTGTTTGGGATGAGTACGACTTCGGCCGCTCAACCTGGGATACAAGATGATGCAACCTCCACGTCAGCAAACAATAGAAAACCCCCGCGGCGGCTTTTACCTCAAAGTTTCCGTGACGAGACTCCAAGGGAGACACTGAAAAAAGCCAAGCATGAGAAAAGTCGACATGGTTCGTGTGCTTGATGGTTGTCGAGGTCACGGCTGACGGCCATAGGGTGCGTGACTTGTAAAGCAAAGAGGAGGAAGTGCGATGAGCTTAAGCCATCATGCTCACAGTGTCTTCGGAGACGGGTAACATGTGGTGGTTATAGTTTGGAGTTGATATGGAAGGAAATTGAGAAACCCGATCAGACGAGTTATCCTCCGCGCAAGAGTAAGTTGGGATAGGCATGTTGGATGCAATGTGCTGACTTGATAGTGACCAAAACAAGACATCTCCAAACGGCACACTCTCATCAAACTACACCATTCGATAGGCCAAACGAGGGAGCCGATTTTACACTTCCGCCATCGAGAATATCTGATGTTCTAGAGTCCAACGCGATGGAAGACGTGGCTACCCCAAGACCCCAGGACGACGACCTCCTCCAAGCACTCAGTTCTCCCGCTGAACCTTCTCTCGACATATCATTCAGTCCAACGGAACAAGTCGCAGACTTTGACCTGCTCTTTTTGGACCTCAATGCTATCGTGGACCCCAAGCACCCCATGCCAACCGACCCAGACGTGACAGAGAGTACTGAAGCCGTGTTGCCGAGCTTTCTTGATCTTGCATCAGAGAATTTCGGTGCAACGGACGTTCTTTCCGATCAAGACCCGGATGTACTAGATGCAGCTGAGGACTCGTGGATCTCAGCCCTGGATCTCGCTGTGAGTCCTTCGTTCCAGCTAAACGGACATGGCCCCTTCAACCTCTACCGACAACCAGCCATCCGAGATAACAGCCCGGAGAGTATTGCCATGCTCTACGACAACCGGATATGCGAGGTACTCTATATCAAGGAAGACCCAACCGGGAACCCATGGCGGAAAGTGGTCTGGCCCCTGGCAAAGGATCACCCTGCGCTGTACCACGCCATCGCCGCAATGACATGCTTCAACGGAGCTAACGGTCTACCTCGTCTTCGGGCTGAGGGCGTGAGACATTTGGAGAACAGCATGGGAAAGCTCTCCGTCGAAATCAACAGCAGCATGCGTCTTGAGGTGGCACTCATCGTCACACTTGCTCTGAGCATAGCCCAAACTTGGTACTACCCACGAGCGTCAAATGGCATCAGCCACATCAACAAAGCAAAGGACCTTCTTCAGCAAGGTCTCTCCAAGGATCTCGCGTCACGACCTCTCGAGGGAAATCTCTGCTTGAGATTTCTCGCCAACCTCTGGCTTTACATGGACGTCCTCACGCGAATCACATGCTCCAACGTTCAGGCTATGGACTTTGACCTCATGACTGCTTGTAGCTCGACAAGTCCTTGTCCCGAGCCTCAGGAGGTCGATCCTCTTATGGGATGTGCTGGGACACTCTTCCCGTTGATTGGCCGTGTTGCTGATCTTGTCCGGCGCGTCCGCAAGACGAAGGATAAACTGAACTCACCCGCAATTGTGGCCCGGGCTGTGGAATTAAAGATGGCCATCGAGTGTTGGACTCCTTCTATGAGCTTGGAGGTCGTAGGGGACGCTGAGTCCTTGACTCCAAATGCTTCAGACCTGGTGCAAACGGCAAACTCCTACAAATGGGCCACGCTACTTCTACTGTACCAGGCAGTACCTGAGCTTCCCATTCGCTTTTCTTTTTCAGAAATGGCGCGAAAGGTGCTTGTGCTTATCGCCACAGTCCCACTTCATTCCAGGGCAGTCATCTTTCACATCCTACCCCTCATGATAGCTGGTTGCGAGGCAACAGAGACAGAAGATAGAGATTGGATCCGTGACAGATGGGAATCGATGACGACAGGAAATACATCTGGGATTGTGGAGAGATGTTTGGAGTTAACGTTGGAGGTCTGGAGGAGGCGAGACAGCTACGGGAAGCACTATCAGTCATGTGATGGAGGAATAATGGGCAACTCTCTTTTCCCGGCAGGATTACGAGATGTCGGTCTGGACTTCGAGCAAGGTATGGTTCCTGAGAGCGGCATTGAAAATGACTGTGCATGTACACAACAAGAATGGGAACCTCCCACATCTTTTTTCTCACTTGACTCAACTGCTCTAACTCAACAAGACCATTCAGGACTCAGGACGGACGCTAGGAAATACACGGTAAAAAGCAGGTTGCACTGGTTAACCGTAATGGAAGAATGGGGATGGGAAGGTAAGTCGACTTTAATCAACTGATTTCTTTTCATGGCTAAATTTGTTCCAGTAATGCTGGGCTAAGCGATCAACGTGATAATCTAGAATGATGGGCATGAAAAGTTGTGGTGTTTTGGTGGGAGTTATAACTGTCTTTCCTTAATCTAGAGAGGTATTGTCTGTTTCTTGGCTTTATTGTAGAGTTTTGCTATTTCTAGTCCAATCTGAATCCTAACTACGAATCCGATGGATACATCCAGAGATCAAGGTTGTCCTCGAGGCCTAATTCACCAATGCCTGCAAATTGATGCAACTCGTGACTGAATCCGAACCCTTCAAGCTCAGATGCCGGTCCAAACGTGCCATCAGTTCCAGCCAAGATGGATGATGCAATATCCAGCCCCGGGAGGTGGATCGAGTCCAGCTGGGCGAGAGGAGCTTCAGATATGTTGACTGAGTAGTTCTTGCTGGAAATGACTGTACGCTCTTCCAAACCGCGTACGACAGCGTTGGTCTTGTCCAAAAGGCTCTTGACGACGACTGCTGCACTCGCTGCTACCCCAAAGAAGCTACCCATTCGCTCTAGTACGTCGACGCTGCTAGAAAGGGCTTCACAGGCTGCTTGAACCATGGAACTAGTCTTTGAGTAGGCCAGGATAAATCCGACCAACGTGATGGCTGCGTTCCACTGGTAATTGAATGGCTCATACCAACCGTCAAGGATATCATGATCCCTATAGATCTGATGCAGCAGATGGGTTATAGATATCGCATGTCGAGCGGCAGATTCAGGCACGAGAAGAATCATAGAACATTCAGGAGGAATTTCGTCCACATGACCCCCTTGATGATATGGCTCCCTCACTGTGTTGAGCGAGAAGGCTATGCAGGAACGGCCAAGTGTCAGAAGGGAGTCGTGATATCCAAGTTCCAGCATGAGGCGTTGCCGACGCAACCAGAGTGGTGCAAAAGGCTCAATCTCAACTTCAGATAGATCTGTCGAGAAGGGTATGCCATTTCCACGGCGCTCTGTCTTGAGTGTAGTAGGGACCGTATCAACCCATGCGTGTATATCATCGATCTCAGTCTGAAGGGTCTTTGAGCACTCCTCAATAATGACACCTGAGTTTTCCTTCTTTACGGAAGCGCATTTTTGGTGAAACTTGTCAAAGGCGGCTCGAACTAGCATCATAAGCCTGGCTCTTTGCACCGTGTAACTTCGCCACGCCACATGGCCAGCGTGAGACTCCTGATTCTCTGCCGGCAAGGAACATGTCGTTCGAGACATGTCAGTTCCCCAAGGTCGGCCCAGTCGGATGCAGAGCCTTGTCTCAAACACAAACAGCGTCCACCACATCTGCTTCCTCGCTTCTCGTTCCTTGGGGGGTAGCTCCGTAGATGGCTCGACATGCAGCCCAAGTGCATGTGCCGTACAAATAGTGGTACCAATCATGCCTTGAGCCATATTCTGATAAGAAGCGTTGCCTAGATAGACGGCAGACCAGAACTGGCACTGAAGAGTTGTCAGAGAAGGCCTCTCAAGTTCGTAGGCTAGCAGGGCTTGGGCGCGTCGGTAGAGCCAGCGGCCTGCGATAGTGGCGTCGCGAATGTCAATTTCAGCCTTAGACTCTACTTGTCGAGGAAGAGATGTGACACCAAACTGCATGCACAAGGCCAAGACGATATCGACCAGGGCAGATGGTTTGCGGGTAGTTTGGCCCGGGTCACCCCAAAGGGACTCGTAGTGCGCCTCGAATTCAGCTTGGTCAAGAATCTGATAGCAGCAGTGCCAAGACTCCTAGAAGAGGTCGAGAAAGAATGCCTCCTGCGTTGCTGTAAGGTTCTTTCCAGACAAGGTGCTCTCCGTCAACCGTTGATGGCGTTCCGGGACCACCTCTGCTTCCGGCTCTGCTTCTTGGGAGAATACGGCATGAACGAAGGATCGACTCGCAGAGTTGGGGATGAGTGTTTGAGGGCTTTGAACTTCTGGGGATTCTTGGTGGTGAGATTGGAGATGGAGGTTTATGCGGTGGATAAAGTAATATGCGGATGACTGTCCGTAAAACTGAGCACGAGAAGAAGATGGCCCCGCGGGTTCGGTAGTGTCTAGGTGAATTCCGTCTTCGTTGCAAGGGTATGGACTTGAAGCCTGGTCATCTCTGTCGTCACATGCGTGGTGTTTATGTGTATCCTTTGACTCAGTATTTGTACCCTCAAGTCGAGCTTCGAGCTCTTTCACACGCCTTCGTAGGATTTCAATTTCCCTATGAAGCCCAAGTCAACTCTGAAAAATAAATAAACTGCTTCGTTCTGCTCTCTCCATACCTCATGGCGCGCGGGAGATTCCATCCTTGATCAAGCCTCCCGCGACTACTACATTGCCATCCTCTAGCCACACAGTTCCGGCAAGGATGATTCGTATCGCACTTGACTCTATGTATTCGACATAGATCGCAAGCCCGAGAGACCTGATTCCTTTTTGGTTTAGACGAAGCATTGGGGGAGGATAAAGACCCTGTGGGTTTTGAAGAAGCAGAGAAAGTTCTGAACATGCCTGCTGTTAGTTGATCTGGCTCGATGAGGTGATGACTGTTCGGTGTTGCAAACCAAAGAAGCAGAATTCCAATCGTCAGCGCTAAGCTATGGAGGTAAATGGCTTATTAATTGCTCACCATAAGTCCGTAAGCCCTATTTCCGAGATGAGATATTGCCCACTTGTTTCTTGATCATGTATTTGGGGGTTTAAGCAACTTTGTTTTCGTAATCGCAAACCGTCTAGTAGTTCGTGGCTATAGGGTAACAAGACAATCGAGTTGATACACTGCTAAGACTATACCCCCAGAGCTTTGGCAATTTCCTCGGCCACTCCCTTGGATGACGCCGGGTTCTGTCCAGTGATAATCTTGCCATCAACTACAACCTTTCCCGCAAGGGGACCCTCAGCAGCCTTGACGTAGTTGCCGCCACTGACTTGACCCAGCTTATCCTCAAGGCTGAAGTCCATGTCCTCGGTAAACTGAAACATTTCCTCACCCACATTGTCAAATCCCGTTACTTTCACACCCTTGAGTAACGGCTCGCCTGCAGCAGTGGTGGCGTTGACAAGAGCCGCAGGACCGTGGCACACCGCCGAGATGACTTTGCCTTGCGAGTGAAAGTCACGGAGCAGATCTTTTGAATGTTGGTCATCTGCGAGATCTACCATGGGACCATGTCCGCCCGGGTAGAAAATGGCGTCAAACTCGGAAGCTCGGCCAGCAAAATCAGACAGCTTTGTCGTATTCTCCCAGACTGACGTGTGGTTTTCGAGAAAGTCCTTGCACACTGGGTCATCCTTGAAGAGATCAACAGATACCGGGTCAAGAGGTGATACTCCACCCTTGGGTGAAGCATATACCAACTCGACACGGGGGTTGAGGGCGCGAAATGGGTGCGCGAGTTCAGGCTGTGGAGTGTCAGCGTGGACCTTGATGAAAAGTGCATTGAAAATATCCAACAAATTTCAGAAAGATGTCAACTTACCAGATACCAGCCAATCCGTTTGCCAGTCTTGGGGACCTTATCGGCCGAGGTAAGGACAACAAGAACCTTAGGCTTTTGAGTCGTCATTGTGTGCAAAGGATGTGAAATCTTGAGTAGTTGACGAGAAAATATGATTTGCTAGATTGGAAAAAGTCCAAGATGTGATACAGAGGTTGAACCGAATATAGACAGGTTTACATCCAGTTCTTATACCCGGCTTATTACGAGGAAACTCTTACTTGCTAGAAGGAGCGCCGGAGCATAGTATCAACCTCGTCACAACTCGTTCTCAGATCACCTATCATCATCCTCAGACCCTTGTAAGAAGTCATCGATGTGGTTGGTTTCTCCATTTCTTTCCATTCAACTCCGGCGCTCCTTTGGGTATTGTGGGGCCACACTCCCAGGCCCCGAGACATGGCATCAGGTACGGTCTGTATTGGGCTTTGACAGAACCCACTGTCATTGGCATAATGTAAAATGAACATTTGATAAGTGCAGTAGCAAAAAGTGAAGAAGTGTCTAGCATGAGAGGGCCAATTGAGTGTTTGAAGAAAGGGTAAAGAGGAGTCTCGAGAGTCTTTGAGTCTCATTGGCTTTCCTCTTGGTAAGGTGGGAGGTTCCAGCTCGGAGCTCTCTGTGGCCAATCAGATCTCTAGATATTGGCCAAGTTAAAAAGTACTTGAAATAATGGTGAAAGTTCACTTAGAGGGAAGTACTTCTTAACGAGACAAATATGTCTCATCTGATTGGCTGTCTATTCTCCACAAGTGGTTTCGGACAGGACACAGCCGAGGCCAGGGGAATGAATATTGAAGGACAAAAAAGAAGCAAGGTGTTAAAGCTCAGGCTAGAACTTGAGAGCACGGTGCGGTCGCCTCTGAGACATGCCAGACACTTGTGACAGAAGTCAGTCTGACGAAAAGGAAAGTTCGAGTTAATTATGGGCCTGCTATACTCCGAAAGGTCCGTAATCTCCCATTACACGGCGAAACGAAGCCGGGAATGATCCCGCTTCGGCCAGCAAAAGCGAGCAAGACTGAGCTTGACCAAATTTTAGATGTTGTAGGAGGGAAGTTTGACGCTGGAGGGAGATTTCGTGCTGGGACCTGGTCGATCAGCGAACACGTGATGGATAACCCCTGTTGAAAACGAAGGGCCAGGATGGGACGAACTGACAGAAAATGGAAGTCGTTTTCGAACGAACTTTAGGCCCTTGGCGGTTGAAATGTACGTACGTACCTACGCGCCCTGGACAATGGAAGGTCTGTTTCAGCCAGTTCTAAAAATCGTTCTTCATCCAGTTCTAGGAAGTCTTCAAAATTAAAATAAGATCCCAGCAAGTAGAAACAGTCAAAATTGACCTCTTGAGGATATTATTTAACAAGACAATTCGACAAGTACAATGTGTTCTTTATCTCATCCAGCTTTGTGCTATTCTATCTTAACTGGTTTCAATTTACAACAAATCGCAAGTCGTCCACCACCATGAACAACACCAACAGACCTCAGTCTTCTCTGGTCCCTGCTGCGTCTCGCCAGCCCAGGCAGTCACAGCAGTCCCCCGCCACCACTGCGGATGATCATCCACCAACGCTTCTGGTCACCGTCAACAAAACCGTCACGACGTATCAAAAGTCTGCCAGCCAAATCTATCAGAGGCGCCAGCTCTATCAGCAGCAGCAACTGGTGATTCGTCAGCATGCCACGGTCATCCAGACCCAGATGTCAATCCCAGCCCGAGTGACGGCTCCAGCCACTCAAGCCACACCAGCCCCAGCCTCAGCCTCAGTTTCTCAGGCCCGCAACGCTCCCAGAGCTCGCGCCTTCTTCAACCGTCGTGTGTACTTGGACAACAGAGGATCAACCGTCCCCTCTGTTTTGCGTGCCAGGCTCGCTGGGCTACACGTTAATGCGATCCTCCATTTTGATCGCTATGGGAACCTTCGCGGATATTCCTATCGCCATAACGAGTCTATCCTTGGGCCCGTCAATGAATGGGGTGGTGTTGCCTCAGGACATGGCTTGTTTACGATCTGATGTCACTGCAAGACAGAGGTACCTACCTACTAAAAAGGCAGGTAGGGCGGGGTTCTTTTTCCTTCTTTTTCTTGTTCATCACTCGCGAGACACTGCAAAACTGAATCACAAAAGGAAAAGAAAAGAAAAACTCTCTTTCATAGGTAGATAGAATTTATTAAACATGTATTACTGGAAACAAGGCGCCCGATCAGCTGAACTGCGTCCATTTCTGCTTTCCTATTGGCTACAGTGATATAACCGACTGTTGCCTGTTGGTTGCTCACCCCTCCCTACGCCACTGGAGGGGAGCGACATTCAGAGTATCGTCAAAAAGAATTGCCAGCAACATTCGAGAGATATTTTTCAAGAATTTGGCAAAAAAGAACATACAACAGCGGGGATTCGCTGGTCGTCACCGACCCAACTACTAATCCGCCCCTCACTGGCTTATCTATGGGAGAGCGGACGGGATCCCGAGTTCTCCAGTGGGTATGGTCGTATGTGCTTGATTGTGGTGGAGTTGAGGCCTATATTAGAGAGGAGCTTGGCTTCCATTCCTCCTTAGCGCTTTATCCAATATTATTTTATCCTACTCTCTTATTTATATTAGCTTCTTGTTAGCTTCTACTTCTTTATAATACCTAATCATTCGTTTGGCAAAACAACATTGGTGCTATGAAGTACTTTATCTATAACCAACAGACTCTCGCTCAACGTAGATAAGTAAAGAGAGTGAGTCCACACATTGATATAGAATGTCCTTAGCCACAACGCCTCAGCATCTTGGTGACGCGAGTGGCCTTTCGATAAGCTATAGCGGGCGTCACTATTGCATTGCAACTCCAAGATTGTCGTCGTTAGCTTCCGAAGTTGCCGTGAGAATGAGGCAATTGTCACAACTGAAAAGTCAAAGCAGGCGCCCAAGGTTTGCATAGAGATATTCGCCACCAATGAGATGGAGGGTAGCATCCTAGAACAAGCTTTCAAATACACCTTCACATGCTCAATATGTTTTTTTTCGGTGTTAGGCGATAAAGTTGGTGATATGGTGCATAAGCGATGGTGTGGATTTGTGATCATCATCAAGTGTGGGCGTATTGGCGTATCCTCCGGGATTAACGGAGACCAAGATAATAAGTCCGCATCATGATGATTTATAAATAACGAAATGCCATCCTCTTTTTTGGCGCAGAAGAAAGAAAGGTAAACTTCAATTATCACATCCGAATCGTTATCAAAATGGCAGGTCCTGTTTGGTTCATCACTGGAAGCTCCGGCGGCCTTGGCCTACTGTTGAGCTTGCGGGCTCTCCAAGCTGGTCATCGAGTTATCGCCACGGTACGAGATCCAGTGCGATCCGCTGAGGCTGTCAAGCCGATCGAGGAGGCTGGGGGCAAGATCTTTCAGCTCGACACGACAGAATCCAAGGCGAGCATAACCAAGAAAATCCAGGAGGCAGAAAAGATATTCGGCAGGATTGACTATCTTATCAACAACGCTGGATATTCCGTCTTGGGTGTGATAGAACTGTTTACGTGAGTTCAAACGAGGTCTCGTATAACGACACGATTCTAACAAAGTGATTAGGGAGGCGGAAGCCGAACAACAAATCCAAACCAACTTCTTTGGCCCATTTTACGCCGTCCAGGCTGTGCTGCCGGGAATGAGGGCCCGTGGCTCGGGAACCATTGTCAACGTCAGCAGTGTTGCAGGGCAGGATGGCAACCCGAGCTGCGGACTCTACGCGGCGAGCAAGTTTGCCCTCGAGGGCTTCTCCGAGGCGCTGTCGAAAGAGGTCAAGGAATTTGGCATCGAAGTCCTCCTCGTCGAGCCCGGTGCGTTCAGGACAAACTTTCTCGGCGCCAGCATCAAGAGTGACACCTCAGCCGAGCGGGCGTACGCGGGGACCGCTGTCGACGAGGCGCTCAATAAGTTCAGCGCAGCCACGGGAAAGCAGCCCGGGGACCCAAAGAAGGCTGTCAACGTCATCTTTGAGGTCATCACGGGTCAAGGGGCGGGGGGCAAGCTGAAGGGCAACGTCTTGAGGCTGCCGCTTGGTAGAGACGCCTTTACCCGGATCCAGAACAAGATTCACTGGGTACAACGGGACTTGGATGCGAGTCTCGAGGTTGGGGTTGAAACAAACTTGGACGAGGACTAAATTGGAAAAGGGCAAGTCATCATATCACAAAACAGGAGCCCGGGGTAGTTCACTACCTAGTCCCAGAATCTAT
The DNA here is from genome assembly GCA_003947045.1 of Fusarium ambrosium. Taxonomy (NCBI): domain Eukaryota; kingdom Fungi; phylum Ascomycota; class Sordariomycetes; order Hypocreales; family Nectriaceae; genus Fusarium; species Fusarium ambrosium. The sequence goes on from NIZV01000118.1 coordinate 62,087, forward strand.
TCATCCCTTAGTTATTAGCCATGCATTAAGCAGTAGTCCCTTCCATACCTATCCAGATATCAAGTAAACAACCAAGCAATTCCCCATTCCCACTACCACACCTAGGGGCCCTTTATTCCGCCTTGCCCTCGTTACGTTCTGCATTCCCTTTCTCATCTCTCTCCAAATAGCTCCATATGGGGGAAAGCATGGCCATCCCTGTAGTGCCATTCGTACGCGGCGCCGTAAAGCCGACGGCGCTTGATCTTGGCAACCACATCCGGATCTCCCTGGTAGAACCACCTCGAAGGCTTGGCACGAGGTCGTTGGCGCTTCTTGGTGACCTTGCCGCCCGACCCCCCGTGACTGCTGCTCCTCCAATCGTATGTTCTAGGATCAGCAAGAGTATAGACGCACTCTCGTGATGGTAGACTTCTGAGCTCATATTTCAACCCCTGACCCGACTTCCCACCAGGTAGCGAGTAGAAGGCGAGTTGATCTCTAGGATCTTGATGATCTCCGTTCCACTCCCGAACCATTTCGTCAAACATGCAATAGTCATGGAGACTCATCTTGAAGGTCTGAAGCTCCATGCGGGCCATCACCTCGGGTCCGAGGTGCGGGTTCAGCTCAGGGTTAGTGATGAAGTGCGGGAATGTGATAGTGGTGCTAAAGTCGGAGAGCTTGCCGTTGATTATTTGTCGATGAGAAATGTCTAGGCTGATCATGCCAAGCTGCTGGATTTGTATCACATCCTGAAGTATACCGCGTAGAGTCCTCGTGCGAAGCTTTTCATCAGGCTGGCCGAGTTCCTTGATGATGCCCCGGATGGGCGGCGGCTTTCCACTCTTTCCTAGGAACCGCGATCGCACGTCAAACTCGTCATAGTGCTCTGTAAAATCAAGGGCGAGATCCTTGAACTGATCCATCATGGCCCGCTCGTTGTAGTCTTCCAGCAATAGGTAGCCGAAGCACTTGGTGGCCAGATGTTCGCAGCCGGCTTCCTTGAGACGGCCAAAGGCACGACATTCGCAATTGAAAGGCTCGGCGTACTTGGAAAAGGCGGTCAGGGCCTCCAGGTTATCCATGTTGCCTTCGCCTACGGGGCTTTCCCATTCCTCATCGCCGACAAACTTGAACTACACAGGGGTCAGCTAGTTACATGGACGTTGTAGCTTAAAGGTTACTTGCAAGTTTTAGGGCATAGGCCTGGCCTAAGATCTCCACTTTGAAAACATGAGAGTGGCTACCTTCCCCAATGTGCTCGATGAACTCAATCTTCTGAGGGCCCTGGAAGTCGAACGGTTCCAGCTTGGGACCTTCGCAGAGCGGGAGCGGCACCAAGTCTGAGGGAGACTCGGGCCAGTCTGGATACATGGTGACGTGGGTAAAGTCTGAAATGAAGATGAATGATTGAAGAAGATGAATGTGTCGTTCTGAAAATATAGAGAGAACTTGGGCTGCTTTACAAGCTGAGAGAAGAATAACGAGCAGGTTGGAGAAGATGACATCTTATGTAAAGAATCTCTTGTCAGGACATGCATTCGGAGGGGGTTTTTCCGTACACAATGAAAATGCACTTTGTAGAAAGGAACGATCCATTAATAATACCAAAAAGCTCTAGAAACCAATCGGGTGTCAAATGGTCTAGTGGCAGCCGAACAAAGGCCTTCTTTACCAGATGGCTTCTAGCCTGCAACTAATATCAAATGCTTGGACCACACACGAGAGGTTTGACCTCAAAGAGATTCATCTCTAGCCTTTGTGCACATCTCATTGTCCATTCTAAACATTATCGAAAAGAGTCCTTACGGTTGTGTGTAGTCACTCCTATGTTTGGCATCTCACAATGACGGTGGGCGGCGTGTCAGTTGGCGCCCAACAAAGGTGTTCTTCATATTGACTTACTAAGGCTACATACAAACCGATAGACCTACCTCTTAAGGAGTAAAACAAAAACAACAGGGCTGAGAGAGTACATGGCTGCTTTGTCCTTTGCCCAACATTAGCTTCCTTGACCACCTGCGGCCAATGTGTGACCACCTCACCTCACCTCAGATAGCTCTCAGCCACTCAAGACTGAGCGAGGGCGGAGACGTCAAAGACTGTCCGGGTTTACAACGCTGGGGTCGGTGGTAGCAGCCGAAGGGGTCTAGTATCTCGATGAAGGAGGAGGAGTGGGCTTCTCAACGCCGGAATAGAGGTGTTGGCACACCCAGCCTCATCCTTAACCAAGATTCACCACATTCCAGTCATTGATGTTAGCCATTTGGGCTTCCTCGACAATGTCACGGTGCTGATACGTCGACATTTCCAGCATGCAAATCCACCAGAGGGCAAGATCGGTGGTGAGAACATGATAGCCGTACCGCGACCAAGGGATGGGCATGATGGCCACGTGCCACTCGGAGCCGTTCCGGGCAAACCGGCAAACAACCATTTCCTCATCCGTTTGAATGTAGCCGTATCGGGTCTTGGCCATCTCGCAGGCGTTTGCGAGTTGCTTCAGAGGCCAGATGAGCTCCTTTGCCATATTGTCGTCGAGCCGACCTGCCACCGCGCTCCCGCTCCACCTTGAGCTTGACCTCACCAGGCCAACCACGAGGCAGGTAGGCCCAGGAGAGTCATCCAGCCGAACGAGGTGGTTTATCTTTGCTCTTCGCGGCCCACCTGGCAGCCACATAGGGGCCAACTGATCAGCCGCTATGAACTCGTGCTTCAAGATGATGCCGGGATGGAGGTCAAGGTGCGACTTGGCGAGCCGGAGAGCCTTTTGTAAGACTTGGTCGTTCCATTCGATCAGATAGTTCAGGTGCTCTTCTTTGGTGAGGGAAACCCCAGCAAGTACCTGTTCAGCTCGGGGGACTTCCATCAGCCCCTCTGGGATGGGAACGTCGAGGATATGGCCGTAGCTGGCGTTGAGGCTAGCCAGGTTGAACTCGCTCCAGATGCTGATGCTAGAGCTCTCGAGCTGCGGCCAGGCGGCATACGTAGCATTTCTGCTAGTTACAACGAATACATCTAATCATGGTAGACAGATAGATGCAGTAAATGTATGAAGCAATGGATTTAACTGTTAACCTCTGTTCCCAGTCTCTTTGAGACGAAAATCAGGCTATTCACACTCATATGAGCATCCGTGATTGCGTTCTTGTCACTAATTTTCCCCATCAGTGATGCTCTGTTTCACTATGGGCAGTTATTAGTCTTAGTAGGCGATAGTCAACAGTGGAGCTGAGTAGATGACGGCGAATCGAGCGCGTATAAAACCAAGTACTTGACCACATGTTCCAGCAAGACGACCAAACACTCTGCCACTGCAAGACAACAAGGAATATTTGCGAAATTCACATCATGACTTCCACAGCCAAGCCCGTTTTCATCCATGCGATTCCCATCACCATGGTACGCGACGCGTCTGAATTCCGCGAAGCCATCTCGACACTCTATGGTGACGACTGGGTGAGCACTGAACAAAGAGGGTCAGACTTTGCGGTGATTGTGAACCGTGCGATACCTCGCGACCTGAAGAAGAAGCTACAGGAGGACAAGATCTTGCGCAGCGATGGGGAAACTGCCGAATTTGAGGAAAGATTGTGGAGAGAAGAGGGTAATGGCAGAACTGCTATCAATGGTTGATTCACTTGGATCTGCCCCTATTCACGAGATTGGCTGCTTTGTCGCTAGAAGTCCGGCAAGCAATGAGGAATAGACAATAAGAGAAAGGTTATCCTTAACGATAAATGGATTTTTATATCTGCCTCTGCCTGGCTCTATCAAAATATTCTATTGCATCCAAATTCAGAGAAAATCCTTCCCGCCCGCTGCTTCCAGTGTACGGATACGTATATTATGACTGCGTTGGCCCCAATTCAACGCGTTGTCTGTAGTATAAGGGGACATTGTAATTGCGTATCCTTCGTGTGCACAATGCCCATCTCAGTTGCTTGAAGCAGATGAACCTTTGCCTTGATATTCGCGGCTGTTGAGAGTTCCAGGTCTATTCACATTACTTTGTCTGAGCTTCTTCTGAGTAAGAGTGAATCTAAGGAATTAGTATCAATAAGACCACATATCGAAGCGAAGGTTAAGCTTACCTGGCCAGCCACTTGAAGCCATTCCTCCATACTCCGAATGTAAGGGTCCCCAGCGGCATCAGCGATAGTCTCGTGGCCCCAGATAACCATTTCATCAAATTCAGCCGTGACGTGCATGGCTCCGACCGGTTCTTTCTCAGCCTCGTCGTCGTCGTCAACCACAACGACCGGTTCCTCTGCTGCTGCAGGCTGCTGCTCCTTGTCCCTCCTTTCTACCACGACGCCGCGGCACTTCTCTGGCAGCTTGACACTCTTGCCATGAAGTTTTCTTCCTCGAAAATATGCTAACTTAGTGCCATCTATGAGAGTTTGTGAGTTCAGAGCTCGTCGAGTCCTGCAAGGGGTAGGTACAAACCTTCGGCGGTGCTAGGTGTCCAGTAAGTGGAAGCAGAGGGAATAGGGCCATCGTGATGGATACGGCAGGGCAATAGGTTCGCCACGGCCTTGGCCTTGTTTTCGTCAGACTTTATCGAGAGAATTGGTTGTGACATTTTGAGTTGGTTGGTTGGGTGGTTTTGTCGAGGTTCAAGGGAGACGCGCCGAGACGCGTAAAGGGTCTTTCCAGGGATTGGGTTAAGCTTATCTAATCTGATAAGCGATAAGCCAAATTGGGTAACCACCTTCAGGGACCACCACCCTTCGAGATCGACCATCGCATTGACATTGTCCATCTAAGAAGAAGCCGATTCCTGTGCATTTCGTGTGATGGCATAGCGCATCTCGACATCTCAGCATCGGCTCCTTCACTCGCTTACCATTTTTTCTTTCCCTGTGGCTTGCTGAAAGAAAACGAGGTCCACCTATCGCATTCGCAATCGGTCTTTTCGGAGTACCGAAGAAAAGTCGATGACATCAAGACTGATCGATATGGCATCCACTTCTTACACCCTCTATCGGGAATTGGACCCGTCATGGAAGCTTTCTAGTACTAGCTCGATGCGAGTTGGTGATTTGATTCAGCTGCTGTTTTGTTGCTCCTCTGCAAGGTACCTAAAGTATCCTTCTCAGGCCTTCAAAACTGAATGCCGTGCTGCTCTTGCAAGGTCGTTCCCGACGGCACGCCAGACGCGGCTTCGGCGTACCCGTTGAATATCAACGGCTTCTGCAGTGACGCCCACACCCAATACAAGCCCCCGGAACATGCCAGTACCCTTAAACAAAGATGTTACACTGAACCCTGGTTCTCGCCAAGATGATTGCTGCTGCTTGTCCCCGTAAACTAGCCCCGATCTCTGCCGTCCCTGCAGGCCGTTCCAACATCTCTCAATGCCGCACGGTTTATCGATGAGCCGCCGACATGCACGATGATCCCGGACAGTCCGATTCATGTAAGGAGTAGGGGTCCAGGACTCTGCAGTACGGGTGAGCAATTGATAAACTCACTCAAGGCCCCTCATGGTCCCGAGATGGATGCCCTATCCCTCCGTGCCAGATTGACCTCGACTTTCTCGTCCATACTAACCAGCCAGCTTCGATCCATGTCCTATGTCTGAACACACATAGAAGCCTCGAATTTCTTGTCCTCTTGACTGTAAGTACAGCTCAAGACCACACAACCCCCCGCAGCCATGGTCCGAATGGGTCTCTCATTACCAACTCTTCCCCCCGCAATCAGCAAGCCCGTCTCTCGTGGTGCTGAAGCTGTCCGTGGTTCAATCGGCAGCCTGACATGGGGTCCCGCGCTGGCCATCGCGAAGCCTGCCATTCAATCCGTCCTCTCGCGCATTGAGACGGGAACTCTCCTTCTGGTCGACGAGCCGGCCGAGACGAGATATATCTATGGCCAAAGGCTCTCGGGCAAGCTGGGGAGCCAGCCTGATGACACTGGCTTGCCGCGACGGGCGGATACCGTTCCTCGCGTTGAGATCGTGGTCAAGGATGACGCTTTCTGGATGCGTCTCTTCTTGTTTGCCGATATGGGGTTCGCAGAGGCGTATATGCTGGGTGACTTTGAGTGCATGGATTTGACATCCTTCTTCCAAGTGAGTTATTATCAGCAACAGACACCTGTATGAGACTAACATGATCCTAGCTGTTCATCGTCAACCGCGAGCAAATGGACAATGGCACAACTTGGATCTCGAGTCTGTCCTCCGCGATTTCCAGCGTGGCTCGTTCAACAAACACCCTTTCAAATGCGCTCCTCAACATCTCAGCACACTACGATATCAGTAATGACATGTTTGCCGCCTTCCTTTCACCAGACATGACCTACTCATGCCCCATTTGGCAACGCCATCGCGGATTCGACCAGGAAGAAGAGTCACTCGAGGAGGCCCAGATTACCAAGCTATGCCGCTTCATTGACGGAGCTAGAATCCTGTCAACAGACCATGTCCTGGAGATTGGTACCGGATGGGGCTCATTCGCGATCGAGGCTGTGAAGAGGACTGGGTGTCGGGTTACCAGCCTCACTCTTTCCAAGGAGCAAAAGATCTTGGCCGAAGAACGCATCGACGCCGCAGGATTCAGCGACAGGATCGAGGTTAAACTGATGGATTATCGAGCGCTCCCGATTCCCGAAAAGCCATACGATAAGATTGTATCGATCGAGATGTTGGAGGCAGTTGGCCAGGAATACCTTGCCACCTACTTCAGCTGCATCGACAGGCTTCTGAAGCGAGATGGAGGAATCGCCGTTTTCCAGTGCATCACAATGCCCGAAGGCCGCCATGAGGCCTACTCCAAGACAGAGGAGTAAGTCAAATGAGGAGAGCGCTGTTCAGTCCGCTAACGCGTCACAGCTTCATCAACCACTACATCTTCCCGGGCGGATACCTCCCCTCAATCACCCAACTCTTGAATCACATCAGCGAGCAATCTCAAGGCACACTCATCGTGGAGAATGTTGAGAACATTGGCGGCCACTACGCCAAGACGCTGAGGTTGTGGAAAGAGAACTTTATGGAGGGCTTCGACGACAAGATCCGACCAGCCCTGATGAGGGAACACCCCGACATGACCCCCGAAGGAGTTGAGGTGTTTCGTAAAAAGTGGGAGGTGAGATATAGCCAAGATAATTGCTGATTTCGGAAAACTAATCTGTTGACAGTACTACTTCACGTACTGTGAGGCCGGCTTTGTGACCAAGACTCTGGGTGATGTGATCATCACTGTCGGTCGAGAGGGGTCTCTGCAGTTGATGGATGGGATTCCTCTGTGAGGATGTAATGAAGGGGGAAACCGGGTCTTATCCAAAGAGTCTCTTTAAAGGCAATGACTGATGCTGTATGGGTATCTAGACAATCACATAGCGTGGTGTTGGGTGATAAGGCATTGATCACCTTCGTTTCTTCTTGGATTTGTTCCCCTTTTGTCCTCCTGATGTTGGTTTAGGCGCAAATCGATTGGCGTGGTCCACGTCAAATGCTGACTTGTGTTTCCGGAAGAGCAGCATTGTCGCTCGAGCGTCCTCGATACTCGAGTGCGCTCCTTCTTGTATCTCGACTCCTAACAACTGCTGCGCAAGAAGTCGCAGCGCAGGTTTCCTTCCATTTCCATACTTTTTGAAGCCTGGGAACTTGGCCGTGTCCCGAATATCTCGGGCTGGGTGGCTCAGGATGAGGGCTTCAAGGTCGTGTTTGAGGTCGTGTCCGATCAGGATGCGGTCCTTGAGAAGCTTGTCGATGTCGGCTTGGACTTCTTCAAAGTCCCTAGCAAATCTCATACTCTTTGGACTAATCCCACTCACAGCCGTGCGCCAATTTGTGACATTTTCCTTGGGTTTCACATATGAATCGTAGACTTGGCGTCCATGAAAGTCGACGATACTGACACGCGCAAGAGCTGACTCGTGACCACCAGGTCCAACACCAACCATTTCACAGTCGATGGCAATATACTTGCCAATATCGATTCCTTCTGTGAGGCCATGATTGATCTTGTCCTTTGCTGATGCGAGCATCATTGAGTTATCCTTGGCTCCGAGGTTATACGCTTCTGCCAAGGCTTCGGCAGAGATGTCATTGTCCTCGGCCCATAATGCGAGGGATGTTGAAGTCCCAGGTTGTGAATCATCTTCAATTTTTGAGCTGTGAACGCCACCCATTTGGCCCTTCGCCGTTGTGCGTGGCCCCTTGGTCTTCTTTTGTGGCTTTTCAGGGGCTTTGTCAACCTTGAGCTTTTTGGGTGCTGGTTTTGCCGCTGTTGTATCTGGTTTCCGCTTCAGGGATGGCTTTGAAGCAGATTCGGCCTTGAGTTTTGCCTGGAGCTTTTTCCAGTTAGATGAGAGTTCGGCCATCCTCTCAGCGAGTAAGGTGATCGAGGTCAAGTACCGCAGTCAACTAGTTGCGTTGGTGTAAGTGGTTGATGAGAGGCTGCTTGCAAGAAAGGCAGGCTTTGCAGGTGATGAGGCTAACGGGATTTATGCAGCTGACGAAAAATTGATAAGCTTGACTCATTCTCACCGCCTTTGCGATAAGCGCTCAGTTCCATTTTCTGCCATGCCCCTCCAGAAATAATTCCTCTCGCTCCATCATCGCGACAAGCTACCACGCGACCGCGCGACAATCATCAAAAAGGCAACCACATAAGCCCTTTCCATCATGGCTGGCGGTACCCCTGGCGGAGAGGCCACCGTAGGCTCTGGCGAACCTCGACTAAAAGGCCATGCGACACCCGAGACGATACAGACAGGATGCATCGCCTGGGTCGACAAGGAAGGTCAACCGCGACGAGCCGAGATCCTCAGTATCAAGACAACAAAGAGCGGCAAGCAGTTTTACTGCAATTTCGATAACTTCAACAAGCGACTGGATGAGTGGGTGCCTGTGGCGAGGATTGATTTTACTCGAGAAGTCGAGTGGCCAAACCCGGACAAGGACAAACCCAAGGACCCCAAGACCAAGAAGGCGTCGGCAGCTCAATCGAAGAAGCAATCCAAGAAGGCGCAGAAGCGTCTAAGTAAAAGAGAGCAGTCTGTGGCTTCAGAAGCGAACACGCCGCACCCTTGGACAGGTAGTAACCCCCTAGCCTCTGTCTATACATGCGACTGACAATTGCTTGTTTTGAGACTTTGTAGATTCCCAAAGTCGACAAAAGTCTTCCTCCCTTGGTCCCGATGGCGACAGTCAAACGAGGCCTAGCGTTGAAGGTGGCGCGACACCTGCGGTCGAGGATATGGATATGGACGAGAAAGAGACGGAAGTTAAGAGAGAGCCGGCAGAGTTCAGTCGCGAAGTCGAGATCGAAAAGCTACGAACATCTGGATCAATGACACAGAACCCAACCGAAGTGTCACGAATTCGAAACATTTCCAAGGTGCAATTCGGAAAACACGATCTCTACCCATGGTACTTTTCGCCATACCCCGAGGTTTTTAACCAAGAGGATGTCATCTTCATCTGCGAGTTTTGCCTGAGCTACTACGGAGACGAAAAGGCGTTTACGCGACATCGACGAAAGTGCACGCTACAGCACCCTCCAGGAAACGAAATCTACCGAGACGAAGCTATTTCCTTCTTCGAGATTGACGGCCGACGACAACGGACATGGTGTCGCAACCTATGTCTGCTGTCCAAGATGTTTCTGGACCACAAGACTCTCTACTATGATGTAGATCCGTTCTTGTTTTACGTGATGACCACACGGACGGAGAAGGGATGTCATCTGGTTGGATACTTTTCCAAGGAAAAGGAGAGTGCGGACGGGTACAATGTGGCCTGTATTCTGACGCTCCCACAATACCAGCGCAAGGGCTACGGACGACTCTTGATTCAGTTTTCATACGAGCTCTCCAAGATTGAAGGGAAGCTTGGTTCTCCAGAGAAGCCATTGTCGGATTTGGGTCTACTGAGTTATCGACAGTACTGGTCGGAGAACATCCTCGAGCTTCTGATGGGTTACAACGAGCGAGAGGAAAAGGTGACGATCGAGACGATCTCCACATCACTGGCCATGACGACCCAGGATGTGGAGCACACTCTCCAAGCGATGCGGATGCAAGTGTATCATAAGAGTGACCACAAGATTGTGATACCAGAGAAGCTGATTCAGCAACGGGAGAAGTCAAAGCTGAAGCGCAAGCGGATAGTTGATCCTACCAAGATTCAATGGAAGCCGCCAGTGTTTACGGCGTCCAGCCGAACCTGGGGATGGTGATATGATATTGGTGTTGGTTTTAGTTAGATCATGATGGCGAATTAGCATTGTCGATAGTTTCTGAATGATACCCCTTATAGATTAATTCTGACCTTGAATTGAAGGATCTTAGAGTAGAAGAAACGATTATTGGTGAAGTTGTGATGCTGTGAGTGCGCCCAAGATAGAGCTCCCCCAGCTCCCATGCAAGCCCCACGTCGCCCCTACCTCACCTTCGCAGCTGTCTCATCCTACGTAATCAGTCAAGGGATGCGACAACACCAGATCAACCAATTCAGCACCATCAACTCAACCTCTTAACACCATTTCCCTAATCCTCGCGAATTGTCCCGCGCCGATCCTGTCTTGTCCTACTCGCACCTACAACCCGAACCTAGATTCTTCGCAGAAACGCTCCCCCAAGCCATGACGCTCCGGTTGCTGGCGTCGAGCTTGCTGGGCTTGAGCGCATCGCTCGCCAGCGCCAGCGCCAGCGCTGACGGCAACCAGAGACCTCTCTCCGACTATGCGCATTCATGTCCTGATTATACGCGATACGCTACATATATACAGTATGCACCTGTGCTGTTTCTACCGACACTGCAAGCTAACGTTGCTTCCTCAGTCGACCCTTGAGTACCGGCCCTAGAGCTTTACCATACCAACGACCGACCCCCAAATGTCGGACCTTTCAGTCACCAGCGATCGAGAAGGTCATCGAAGATGTCACGTCCCGCATGACAGACCCTGATCTGGCTCGCCTATTTGAGAATGCGTTCCCCTCGACGACGGACACGACGGTCAAGTTCCATACCAAGGGCAAGTCGGAGACTGGCTTCTTCCGGATGGGAAGCTTTGGAGGATTCCACGACGATGAGGCTTGGCAAGGGCCGCAGTCATTCATTATCACTGGCGACATTATTGCTGAATGGCTACGAGACTCGACAAATCAGCTGAGACCGTATCAGCCCTTGGCCAACAAAGACCCGGCTGTGCATACACTACTGCTCGGCGCCATCAATACCCAGGCTGAGTATGTTATCGAGTCCCCCTACTGCAATGCCTTCCAGCCACCACCCATCAGCGAACTACCCATCTCGTCTAATGGCCAGGATGATGTCGTGCACCCTGCCTACGAGCCACAGGCCGTATTCGAGTGCAAGTACGAGCTGGATTCCCTCGCCCACTTCCTCGCTCTTGGCAATGACTTTTACGAGCACACGGATTCGACCGAGTTTCTGAATAAGAGGTGGTATCGCGCCGTTGACACACTGCTGGGTGTGTTGGAGCAACAGTCCAAGTCGACGTTTGACCCTGAGACGGGCAAATACCGACGCAACGAGTATACCTTCCAGCGCCGCACCGACCTCGGAACAGAGACGCTGAATCTCAGAGGCGAGGGAAACCCTCTCAACTGGGGAACCGGACTGGTCCGGTCGGCTTTCCGTCCTAGTGACGATGCTACAATCCTTGGCTTCTTTATCCCCGCCAACGCTCAGATGTCGGTCGAGTTGAAGCGAACGGCTGCGCTCCTCACAAAAGCCGGCAAGACAACGCTGGCCAAGACGTTGGAGGAATGGAGCAACAAGATCCGGGACGGCGTAATGGAGCATGGTGTAGTCAAGCACAAGAAGTACGGCGATGTGTTCGCGTACGAAGTAGACGGATACGGATCGACAATTCTCATGGATGATGCCAACTATCCCTCACTGCTGGCGCTTCCCCTGATGGGATTCTGCGACGTGGATGACCCGATATATCAAAACACAAGGAAGATGCTACTAGACAAGGGCGGAAACCCTTACTACTTGGAAGGAAATGCCTTCAAGGGTATTGGAGGTAAGACACAAATCGTCTCGCAAACTGTGGCATACAGCAACTAACATTCTAGGCCCTCATATTGGTTTGAGGAACGCATGGCCAATGAGTCTCCTCATCCAAGCCCGAACTACGAGCAATGAGACCGAGATCAAGGAGTGTTTGGACCTGGTGCTCGACTCGGCCAGGCTGGGCCTGGTCCACGAGAGTATTGATGTACAGCATATTTCGCAGTACACGAGAAGCTGGTTCGCATGGGCCAATGGTGTTTTTGCATCAACGATTCTGGATCTCGCAAAGAGAAAGCCGCACTTGATATTTGGCGAGGGTGCCGAACCGTATGAGATATGATGGGTGAAAGTTTAGCCTGTACAACAGATGTATTGAACGGCATTATACATCCATCGATTGGGTGGAGGCGCATTTGGCATACGAAGAAAAGCAGCATGAATAAAACGAGGCTGGGCCCCTACTGACAAGAGAGAAAAACTGTTCAAGTTTGTGATGCAGGGGGAGACTTTCCAAGCAAGAAGAACATGTTCGTGGTCCGGACCGGCTAGCTATCACCGGCTTGTCTCGAAACAGAAAGTACTGGCGAACCAGCCCCATTTGCAACAAAGACCAATAACCGTGTAGGATTCAACTATCGCCATTATGTGTCACAAGCAACTAATCTTCTTTCCCCCCCACGAAGTTTGTGTAGTACCCCAGATTTCGTAATTATCGACCTACGTAATTGGTGCCCCTTCGAAAACGCCTCCGTCAATTGGCAAGCAACTCCGAGAAAATCAATCAGAATGGAGCCCATGCAAGACGGAAGAGGTCCACAGTTATCCGCCCTTTACCATCCATCCGCTCGGTTATTCAAGACTTGAAAGAAGGGAGAGGAGGGCCATGAACCTCTTCCAGCCGGCGGTCCGACATCGCTCCTACTGCTGGATTGGCATAAGCTGGGCGGGATACCTCTGTGCAACGAAGAGGAGATCAGAGACATATATGACGTTGGGGGGCCGCATCCCTCCCTTTCTCAGACCTTGTTACTCATCATCATCCTCAACACCATCCTCAAGCATCGTGACCATGGCCGCCCCAGCGACCCACGCATCCGAGTTCCCCTCGAACCCCGACGCGGGAAAGCACCAGATCAACCTCATCAGAGGCTGGCCCAACCCCTCCCTCCTCCCCACCGACCTCCTCTCCTCGGCAGCCCAGCGCAACCTCGCCGACCCCTCCATCTACATCCCCGCGCTGCAATACGGCGCCGACGCCGGCTACCAGCCCCTGCGAGAGGCCCTGGCCACATGGCTTTCGGAGCACTACCGCGTCGAGCGGGGCCCGGAGCGAATCTGCATCTCCGGGGGCGCCAGCCAGAACGTTGCCTGCATTCTGCAGAGCTTCACCGATCCCAACGTCACTCAGGCTGTTTGGTGCGTTGCGCCGTGTTACCACCTCGTCTTTCAGATCTTTCGCGATGCTGGATTTGAGGGCCGGCTGAAGGCGTTTCCTGAGGATGAGGAGGGTATTGACATTGAGGCGTTGGAGGAAAAGCTCGCCCAGTTCGAAGAGAACCCACCAGAGGCCAAGGTAACGATAGCACCAAGAGCTTGTTAAACACTTGCACTAACATGTACGACAGCCTCGCTTCAGCGATCCAGGACAATATCGCAAGCATTACCGCCACATCATCTACGTCGTACCGACATGCTCAAACCCATCCGGCAAGACAATGTCTCTCCGTCGCCGTGAGGCCCTCGTGCGAGTAGCGCGCAAATACGACGCCCTCATCATCTGCGACGACGTCTACGACTTTCTCCAGTGGCGCATCGACAGCGACCCGGCCAAGATCGCCGAGCACCTGGGTCCGAACGAACACCCGGACATGTTGCTCCCGCGGCTGTGCGACATTGACCTCGCCATGGGTCAGGCCGAGAATGACCCCCAAGGGTTCGGACACGCTGTTAGCAATGGTTCCTTCAGTAAGCTTGTCGGACCTGGTGTGAGGACTGGCTGGCTTGAAGGTTCGCCTGCTTTTGCTCGGGGTCTGTCTCAGACGGGAGCAACTCAATCAGGAGGCTCACCGAGCCAGTTCTGCGCCTCCATAATGGCCGATTTGGTCAAATCTGGTGCTCTTCAGGAGCGTCTCGCCACGACACTACGGCCCAGGCTGCAACACCGACACCGAGTTCTAATGCAGGCGATTCACAAATACCTGGCCCCTCTCGGTGTTGGAATCCGTGAGGCTGGGCTTGTTGATGGGAGTGTATACGGCGGCTACTTTGTATGGCTTACGCTTGGCCCCGGCATATCTTCAAAGTTGGTAGCTGATGCTGCTATTGCCGAGGAAAACCTGGTTGTCGGAAACGGCACCATGTTCCAAATACGTGGCGAAGAAACCTGCGCAAATCTCAACACCGCCGTTAGGTTAACGTTCTCCTACGTGCCTGAACAAGACCTGGTCGAAGGCGTTGAAAGGCTGGCGGCAGTGCTACAGAGGGTAAAGGCTGATCCAGCCAAATACGAGGCGTTGAACGGGGAAAGCGATGCTGTGAAAGCAAATAAATACGTGTAATATATTATCCGCCATCCTGTTCTATTTCATATCTTGTCCCTAACTTTTCCTGACTTTCGCCACCTATTTCTTGGAGAAGAAAGACATGATGTTGCCTTGTCCCTTTGAAGCAGCCTTCTTTGCCTTGGATCCTGATGATGATGGGGCTGGAGTTGGCGCTGGCGCTGGCTTCTTTACCGGCTTGGGAGCTTCTTCCTCTGAGAAGGATTCCCAGCCTTCCTCTTGAATCGTGACTTGAATAATGGTTAGCATCTAAACGTGCAATCCGGCCACTTGGTTGTGAACTTACCCATGTACCCCTGGTCATCGAGGATGCGCTTCTTCTTCATCACACGTCTCTTTCCTCTTCTGCGCCCATCTCCGCTGCTCGATATCACTTCTGAAGGTTTCTTCTCCTTGGGCTCCTCGGGTTCCGGCTCAGGTTCAGGCGCCTCTTCCATCTCTTCGTCCTCCTGCTCCTCTTCCTTGTCTGAGTCCTCCTTGTTCTCATCTTCATCGTCGTCCTCCATCATTTTCCGCAGGGCGTCTTCGCGTTCTTGACGCTTTCTCCTGACTTCCTCGGCATCCACTGCAGGCTTTGACTTGGAGGCGACAATATCAGAGTCATCAGCTTCACCATCATCCGAGAGAGCCATGGATGTATCCTCCTCCTTGGGAGCTGGCTTCGGCTTAGGTGGTCGTGCAGCTGCCTTTGCGAATGATTGCATAATGCTCCCTGCCATGCCCTTCTTCACGGCTGGCTTCTTCGAGCCACTAGAAGCAGGCGTACCCTCCTTAGATGAGGGAGCTGACAGCTCTCTCTTAACCGGCTTGGCCTCTGCTGGCTCTGCCTTGACTGTTGATTCCTCCTTGACCTTTGCAGCTGGGGCCGGCTTAGATGAAGCAGGCTCTCGCTTAACAGCCTGTGATGTAGCTGGGGCAGAAACTTGCGGGCGGCCCTTGCGATCTCTCTTGCGGGCTTGGGGGTTGCCGATGATGCCATACTTCTTTGATGCCACGGAAGCATCTTCATCCTTTGGGTACTCCGATAGCTGTGCTGAAACGTCTGACAAGAGGGAAAGGTCCTTTTGGGGATGAGGCGCAAGACTGTAGACATGAATTGAAGTGACTTTCTGGTGATCAGCAAGGATATCTTTGACGAAGTTAGTAGACAATCATTGGTATAGAGTCAGGGGTTAAACTACCGCTGAGCTCTTCCTCCCTGGCAAGGGTCAAGGTCGTGACAGGTACCCTCTCTGACAAGGCCTCGTTCTCAGGCGCTGAGCTTGCCATCTCAACATCTCCATCAGACTCCTGATTGTCTGAGCTTCTGGTACCATAGACAAGGTAGGTTGCGTGGACCGAGTTGGCACGAGAAGCATTTTGATACTTGTGAAAGTCATAGAGCATCCTATGAGGCTGTCAGTAATGGAAACCAGCCTTTCTGCTTTCAAACTTACTCCTTTGCAGTATTGACATGAACATCCAAGGCTCTGCTAAGGACGCGATATGTGATCTGTATCATGTTAGCCCTGCCATCGGCGGCAGAAAAGGGCCTCCATCAAGAGCGTACCGGTCGCTCCTCGCTGAGGAGGCGATCTGCCAAAAATTTCCTGTGCTCATCCATGATGCCTCGATTTCAAGTGAGAAACTTCTTCTTGTCGATCAGATCAAGCAAGAGGAAGAAAAGGAAAGAATTTGAACAAGATCCGCGTTACGACTTGACTATGGAAATCGTGGTATCCCCAGAGACGCCAATTGCAGGACGCGTAGAGTGGACGCGCTCTCACGTGCAATCTGGCCAGGAGTGGAAGGTGCGACCCCTTTAAGAGCATATATATGCACATATCAGATGATTGGAAATTACGGAAACCACACAGAGAGGGGTTATGCATATATCGACTTTCCTTTCTTCGCAAGCGTCATTCTAGGCATCGCGTCTAAGCGCGACAAGCTGATTCGAACCAAGATTTCTTCCCCGGGCAACCCCTCCTGGTATACGACGTTCCTTGTCAACTCATAGGATTGATGCATAAAACACCTAAGGGCTCCGAATACCCGATCGATTCACCAGACCAGCCGTACAGCCAAGCTCCATGGCCAGCCACGATGTCCCCGATTCGACAGACTGGTTGTCAACGCCGCTCGCAGGTCTCGCCGCTGTCGAGAACGCCCTGCGGTGTCAGGTCTGCAAGGACTTTTTCAAGACGCCCATGATTACCTCTTGTTCCCACACCTTCTGTTCGCTATGCATTCGGAGAGCCTTGTCCAACGACAGCAAGTGCCCGCTCTGTCGCTCACCAGAGCAGGAGCTCAAGCTGCGGAGCAACTGGTCAATGGAAGAGGCAGTGGAGGCCTTTGTCAAGACTAGAACGACGACTTTGGAACTGGCGCGAAAGGGAGGGACGGCGAATGCTGGACCTAAGCGAAAGGCCGAGAACGATCACCAGGAGTCGGACGATGCGCCAGAGGGCAAGCGGCCACGGACATCAACTCGACCAACAAGATCACGAACCAATACGCCTTCTTACGCGGTATCTACACAAGAGGACGAGGTGGTGGAAGTATCAGACGATGATGACTACGTACCAGAGCCTGGTAAGAGCGATGCTGTCCAGAGTGTGCAAGATAGGAAACTAATAAAGTCAACAGAGGACGGTCTTGTAGCTTGTCCCGTCTGTCAAAGTCGGATGAAGGAGTGGCAAGTATTCAAGCATCTAGAAACTTGCACAGGCCCGAAACCTCAACAAGGAAAAGCCGGAAGCAGCTCAACGTCGGTTGGCAATCAACAACCCCAAAGAAAGGCCCCCGAACGACTACCGACGATGAACTACTCGATGTACAAGGACCAAGCGCTGCGCAAGAAGCTAGGGGAGCTCGGTATCTCCAACCAGGGTTCTCGCATGCTACTCGAGCGCCGGCACAAGGAGTGGGTGACACTATGGAACGCCAACTGCGACGCAGCAAAGCCAAAGAAGCGCAGCGAATTGCTGCACGATCTAGATATTTGGGAGCGGACGCAGGGAGGAAGAGCGCCGACGACTGGCCGGGCGGCGCTGAATGCCGCCATCATCAAAGACAAAGATTTTGACGGTGCGGCTTGGGCGGCGAAGCATGATGACTCGTTCAAGGATTTGATTGCGAGCGCAAGGAAGACCAGGCTCCAGGCGAAAAAGCAAGCCGAAGAGGCTGCGAAGGAGGAGGCTGCGAAGAAGTCGAATTCTGAACCTCCTTCAACGAGCCAAGAGAAGCCCTCGAGTTCGGAACAAATACCGTCACAAGCGCCGTCATACGAGCAACCTGCGGTATCATCAGGCGCAAACCTAGTGGACGGTTCAAGCGGGACGCCAACTATCACTGAGCAGGGGTACCCAAACCCGGTCAGCTTGACTGCCACAAACCTCCCGGTTTCAACGTCGGCAGCGATGGTGACACAGGCACCTTCAGGGGTTCCGGAGCCATACTACGCGGAGAACCCATACCCTTACCACACCAACATTCACCCCCATATTCCCTATTCTGCATCCCAACCTTATTACACTACTCCCTCATACCACCAAAACGCGGACATGGGGAATCAACCATTATACTACACTCCAGATGGGCCAGCCCAACCTTATACATGGCCCCAACACCCAAGCAGCCAGCCTTGACAGATGGGCAACATGGCAGTGCGCAGTGAGCTTGGGCGGAACATAGAAGAAGGACGGTGCATCGAGATACCATTTGATGATATAAAGACGTGGGATAAAATAGACTCTAATGAACAATGGCCCCCATGGGTTTACATATAGCCCAGAACGCCCCGGATATCCTAGATGCAGTGATCATATACGCACGTGAATAGTTGGACTCGCAATGAGTCCCTTCTTCCTTCTTCCTAGCTTCCCCTATATCGCCAGGTTTGCGATTCCTGTTTCCGACGTAGGCGTCCGAGCCTTTTCGCGGATCTCTTCGGTGTCTGCTGGCACTGCCGGCAGCGCGTCGAGCTTCTTCTGTACCTCGGCCGCCTCCTTCTCTTCCCTCGCCTTTTGCTCCTCTGCCTCCTTGAGCTGTGTCACCTTGTCCTCCTTCTCGCGCTCCTGTGCCTCCATCGCCTCCAGTTCGTCGTCGAGCTCGCCCTCGTCCACCACTGCGCCTGTCGACTCGGCCAAGATGGCGCCCACCTCGTCCGTCGAGGTCATCTGCTCCCGCAGACGATCCATAACGGTATCGACTCGGTCCGCACTGCCAACTTGGGCATTGAGGCTGGCCAGCGCATCGGTGGACGTCTCCATGACCTTGACGAGTTGGACATTGTCAGCGGCCTGTTCCAGCTTGGCAGCCACTTGTTCAAGTTGGTTGAGGGTGGCGTAGCGAGTAGCGAGGGACGACTCGGCGAGTTTCTTGGACTTGAGTGCTGCAAGGGCTGCAATGCGGTTCTTGCGGGTAACAGCATCCTTAGCGGTTTGTGCGAGCTCGTCAATGCGTGTGTTGAGAAGATCGGTCTGGTGCTTGAGACTTTCTGTCACTTCCTTGAGGGAAGCAATAGCGGCGTCTTCCTCGGTGATGCCGCCTTGTTCACCAGATCCCTTGATCCGGATCGTCTTTCCGTCATATTCGATAACTCCCTTATCGCGTGAGAGGAACTTGAGCAGCACATCCAGATCCGTATCTGTCAAGCGCTGGTCCTTAACCAGAGCTGTTGAGAAGGCTTTTTGGAATTGTGCTTTGCTGAAGACGCGATCGAACCTCGAGCTTCTCTCCGCCATGAGATCACTCAGCTCCTTGGCCGCGGCCTCTACGTTCTTGACCACCACATATTTGCCAGTTGGCAGCTTATCGTCTCCCCTAGAAGGGTCCACCACTCCGAGCTGGCGTAGCGTCCAGCCCATGAGGTTCCACGGCAGACTTGACCAGCTGCTTTGGTATATGCTCTGTTGTGATTTATCAAAGTCGTTGAGCGGCATGAAATCTCGTCCAGCGGTCGACTCGCGCACGACGGTACCCAGGGCCAGCGGCTGGCCGAACTCCTTGTACTCAAGGGATCGTAGTAGTCCATCGTCGATGTTCAGGACAAAGTGGTCAGGCTCCGAGCCGCGGTGGGAGATGAGGCCTCGAGCGACGAGATCGGAAAGGGCCTGGCGCCAGGCGGAGATGTTTGCTTGGTAGCCATCTGGGTTCAGGGTGCGCTGGGATCGAAAATCCGAGTACCGTGCAGGCAATCTCGACCTAAAAGAAGTATAGAGTTAGCGAATAAATCCCAGTTTAAGCATGTAGGACAGAAAAGAAGGGCTGTTGCTACCTTGCAAAGCTGGGGTCATTTTTAATGAGATAGTCGGCGAGCTCGCCCATGATGGAGTCGGGCACGCTCAGATGCGCCGGCGATAATGTTTGGCAGAGTTGGGAGCACAAATAGCGAAAGATAGTGTCTTTAGAAAACTCTGCTAGTAAAAAATGAGGTCCCTATTTGTTGAAGAAAGGAGTCAAGGTTGCAATCAAAGGGCGAAGGATGACGACACATGTGACGCCGTGAATGGGAGATGGATCATTTGTTGGTGGTGGGATGAAAGTGGCTTGCTTGTCGTCAGGGACGATGGCTGATGGGGTTTAGTGGCTTGATAGCGAGCCATCGCTTATCGGTTAGTAGTAAGGGACCAGGGGCAGCGACAACACCAAATCCAGCATCATGACTTACAGGCACAACACATTCACATAGAGGTAATCGATTAACCAGTATGGTTGAAAATTTTGATTGAATTCATTTTCGAAGTACCAACACAATCCCAACTCAAACTTTAACACATAAAAACGCCGGTCACCCTGACAACACTATCCAACCCCAAACACCAATGCTATGGTCTGCATGGGACGGTGCCCTCAGACGAGTTGTAAAGAAATCCCCAGACGAGTTTTTAGAGAAACTCTCAGGCGGGTTTTAGTTGACACATCCCCATTCTTTCCCTCTGTTCCATTTAGGAAACATCCGAGAACTGAGTGAACTGGATCTGGCCATCGTTCTCAGCAGCGTCTATGCGCTGCTTATACAGGGCCTTTGCAAGCTTGTACGCCTCCTCGGCTTCCTTCAACTCCATCTCAGCAAATGCCTTCTCTTGAAGGATGAGACGGGCATCTCTGTCTGGGCCAGCGGTAGCACTTCTGCCAATCCGCTTCAGGGTGCTCTCGGGAGTGGGAGTAGGGGTGGGAGCCGAGCTAACCGTGGTGGTAACGGCAGCGAGAAACAGGTAGCAGATGACGCGGACCATTTTTGCGATGTATTGTCGTTCTTCTGTTTTCATAGAGGGTAGAGATAGATGCTGGTTATGAAGAGTCAAAGATGAAGTTGTTGTGAAGCCGGAATGAGGTTTTGATGAAGTTGTGATGAGTGTTTGAGTAGTTTGATCTGAGTAGCAGCAGTCGAGTGATGTGCAGATGGGAAGTTTGTGGATGGGAAAACTACAGTCCTGGGAGGGAGGGATGGGAATATATAGACGAGGCTCCATGTTTTGGCTTTAGGCGACAATGTTTTCCATGCCTTGGTTGAATTTGTTGGGAATCGTTTGAGCCAAACCTGGGTGTTGATAATTAACTTCAGCTTAGATGAGAGTGACTGGTGGCCGTTCTCCCCGAATACTGACTGTTATCGTCACCACGAGGAAGTCAAAGTATCTCCCATGATCTTCTTCCATATACACATCAGTTCCTTATTTGTTATTCATGTCGTCCTTACCCACTCATAGTTCAATCTTGGACTCTTTAGAGATCATGACCTTTGGACACGGAAGCCGACAGTAGTCCTCCAGCATACATTCAGATGCTATATTGACACACGTCCGCCGTTCTGTGGGTAAACACAGTCCAAACTCAACAAGAGCAACATTTCTAATGTTTCGAGAAGAGTCCATACCAAACTACCTTTTCTCAATGGACACTCACATGGCCAACCTGTGAGGCTATGCAAATCATCAAGGGAACTTTGCAGCACCTTTGTACCAAATCCCCGAAATCCCAAACTGTGTTTCCACCTTGATGTGGACCTCAAGAACGAAGTGTGATGGCTTGCTACTGGTCAGGCAGGCTTATGCGGATCTGAAGCATTGGTTGATAGCCCAAGCAGTGATAACATGGGAGTGGACTACCATGAGACCTCATATCCCAGACTACATGGTGAAAGAATGCTCCAACTCGTAATCTATATCCTCAGGGTCTCAGAAATGAATAGAAAATTAAGTATCACGCAGGCAAAGAGTCACGATGACACATTGGGACGGTCAAGGCCTATTCCTTCTGAGGCGCAATACGTTTGCCGTTCAACTCGGACCAGGACAGTTTAAACGGTTGGAGTATTCTGAGCTTTCGGGAGAATTTCCTCCCTTCTAGAATCTACCCATATCTTCTTAGCAACATTGAGAAACGTGGCCTGGGAAAAAAGGTGATACTCCATGGATGGCCACACCCCCAAACCATCGATTTGGGGGCTACGAAGTAGAACCCTTGCCAGATCACCACGTCAAAGTTAATGTATGCCATGTGATGAAAATAAACTGAGTTTTTAACCACAAGGAAGATGGAGATATCGTGAATCATTATTTCAGGCTCCAGTTGTAGTTCCTCACATTCACCCCCAACAGCCCCAACTCATCCCAAACCCCACAGCCAGCTGGTGCCTCAATGACGTCTAAACCATACCCGTCAAAGGAGGGGCAGAAAGGTCCCCTTCTCCTCACCAAGCGGCTTCTTCGTCACTTTGGCCGGGGATAAGGCAACCTACACAACATGTGATAGGTCAGAAATCCCTGTCAAGCATCCCCCGATAGCCAAGGTTCAAAGGTTCATGATTCGCGGGGTAAGAAAAGTGCGCCCTCTCAGTCAAACTTCATTCTTGTAGCTCGAGTTCGTTCTTATCAAATGTACCGTCGCTAACAATTCCCCCTCCACTATTCCGTGTATATCCTTCCAGAGCCGAAGGACGGCTTTGTTAAGATAGCGGCTTGTAGATACTTGCTAGCCTCCGCAAAAGATTTGTATACCTTGACAACCTCGTCCTGTTCCTTCTCTTGACTCAGCGTTTTCTGACTCCTTGTCACGTTTATCCCAATCAATTGAACCATTGCGACTCTTCTCATCTCCATCAAATCACATCATCCTCACTCTTCTCCACCTTCTCTCTCTCGGCCCTATCCCCGTCCGAATGAACACCACCCGCCGTCTCTTCACCACCGCATTCACAACCCTCAACCTCTCATTCTCACGCCCGACTTCGCTCTCACCTCTCATCCGTCCCCTCTTCACCCGTCGCACAATGGCCTCCTCTGCAGCTGCTAAGCGTCTCGCCGGCAAGACCGTTGTCGTCACCGGTGCCTCCTCCGGCATCGGCCGCTCTACGGCTCTCGAGTTTGCCCGGACGGCGCCCAGCAATGATCTCCGGCTCATTCTCACGGCTCGCCGCATTGATTCACTCAAGGAGCTCGCTGATCAGATCAAGAGTGAGGTTGGTGAGGGCGTCAAGGTGCTCCCTTTTAAGCTCGACGTGAGCAACCCCGCCGAGATCAAGGGCTTTGTGAGCAACCTGCCCGAGGAGTGGAGGAACATTGACGTTCTCGTCAACAATGCGTAAGTCTCTCCTTTCCCCTTCGTTACCCGAATGAGTAACTCATGCGCTACAGTGGCCTCGTCAAGGGCGTCGCTAAGGCTCCCGAGATCGCCGAGGAGGACATTGGCATCATGTTCAACACCAACGTCACCGGCCTCATCAACATGACTCAGGCCATTCTCCCCATCTTCCTCGCCCGCCCCGACGGAGGTCACGGCGACATTATCAACGTCGGCTCCATCGCCGGCCGGGAACCCTACCCCGGTGGTTCCATCTACTGTGCTACCAAGGCCGCTGTCCGCAGCTTCTCCGAGAGCTTGCGAAAGGAGCTGATCGCTAGCCGTGTTCGTGTTATTGAGGTTGACCCTGGTCAGGTTGAGACTGTAAGTCGAGTTTCCATCCATCAAGTTCCCGACTTGTTTCTGACAGACCTATAGGAGTTCTCTGTTGTGCGATTCTACGGAGACAAGTCCAAGGCCGATGCTGTGTATGCGTAAGTTAATTCTCACCAACCAACACAAGGCATGCCCTTCAGAGAATAAGAGCTGACCGTCAACTTTCAGCGGATGTGAGCCCCTTACGCCCGATGACATTGCCGAGATTATCGTCTTCACTGCCACTCGTCGGGAAAATGTGGTTGTTGCTGACACTCTCGTCTTCCCCAACCACCAGGTAAGAAACCGTTCACATCCCGTCTTCTTATGGAATGCAGACACTCACTCTTCGTTAGGCTGGCGCGGGCATTCTTCACCGCAAGGGCGCTTAGGTTACATAGATAAAATAAGACAATAGAATTCGTGTATAAAAGTACATCACGGAAGTCCCAATATCATGCTAAGGATGGAATATCAAGGTATATTCAGATTCGTAAGTTTGAATCAAGGGCTACCACCATCGGACCATCTACTCGTCCCCAGTGTATCCAAAGAATGACATGCCATGAGGCATTGGCCAAACAGTCAGGCCCTCTACATCTCACCGAAGCTCACAGGAATGTTCGAAAGGTTTTCTTGCCCAAAACCCATTTGCCCCCGAAGGAACAAAAGAGACCACGAATGATCTTGGGTCACAGGCCTTCTGAGTTCGATAAAGTTTCATCTTCCAACGTTCCGTTAAGAACCCATTCTGGGGTGAATCGGGCCCTTGCCGTCAACAGGTGACAGCACCGCTGGGTGAGCATAAAGCTCGGTTTCATTCACATCAGCACAACTAAAGGCGGACATTGTCACGCGTGAAAGACTCCTGCACCAACAAGACCGGGAAATAGTAATCGTGATTCGTCACCTACTTTGCTTTTGTTTGTAAGCCCTCAAGGAATGAAGTCCTGCTCAGGGCACCAGCGGTTCCTTTGCCCAGACGCCTCGCTAAAAACACCAAAAGAATGGCCCTAAGAATATCGTCAAAGAAACATGCCATTACCCGCCTCAGAACGTGCAGTCGCATCGTGGCGGGAGACAATAGAGCAAGAGTATAGCAAGTTCCATCTGTCTAGTCCCCAGAATGCTGGAACAAGGGCGAGATGGACTCGCCGTAGTGGTTGCGCCGAATGGCCTCAGCCAACAGGAACGAGAGGTCGAGTACCACAAGCTTGCTGATGTTGCGAGCCCTGTCCTTATCAATGGGGAAGCTGTTGGTGACAACAATCTGGTGGATGCACTCGCATGCCTGCAGCTGTTCCAGGCTGTCTCCACCAAAGATGCCATGAGTCGCCATGCAGTACACCTTCTTAGCCCCGCCCTTCTTAATCACGGTCTCAGCGGCAGCAATCCAAGAGCCGGCCTTGTCGATCATGTCGTCCACGATGAAGACGGTCCGGTTCTTGACGTTCCCAACCAAGGTGATCATGTGCTCGGCGTTGGGGTTTTCGAACGCATTGTCCTCCTCATCGGAGCTTGCTGCCGCATCACCGGATCCTCCAAGAGATTGAGGCTCAGGGGCGAAGAACGATGACGCATGGGACATGGTCATGGGATCCTCGTCATGTAGACTGACATCGGCGGCGGATCGATCAGGGGAGGGGAAATCGTCCTCAACAATACGGCCCTGGACCAGGCGGCCATGTGTGACCTCGGATGCCTTGTGGTCATCATAGTCGGCCTCGCCATTGACTGATGGCTCGGGCGACCGAGCTGGGGGTGTAACGTTGTCATCCGCGGACTCGGCAAGACTCAGGTTAGAAGTGCGGGCCGACGAGCCATTAACTCGCTTAGGGGAGCCCTGCAGATCCGTCACAATCCGCGAGGTTCGTGGAGGAGTAACATCCCTCTTAGGGGTCTTCTCACGCTCGGGTGCTGGCTCACGGGCGCCCCGGTTGGGAATAGGCCGGCTCGATTCCAACGCTGGTTGGCTATCAACACTATGATCGAAGTGTCTCATGATCATACTAGCTGTCATGTTGCTGACACGCTTCCGATCTGTGGTGACGATTCCAAAGTTGAGCTTGAGCGCATCGGCGAGCGATGTGACTCGCTTGGTTCCTCCCGCATTCTTGGAAACAACAACCGCTTCGCGCCAGTTAGGGACGTTGTGGCGGATCCATTTGGCGAGGATGGGCTCGGCATGGAGGTTGTCGACGGGGCATTTGAAGAATCCCTGCATCTGGGATGCATGAAGGTCGACGGTGATTACATGCTTGACGCCAGCAACACCCATCAGGTTGGCAAGCATGCGAGCCGTGATAGCACCTCGGTGGGACTTCTTCTTGGATTGACGGCTGTAGGGGAAGTAAGGGAGGACGGCTGTTGGGCAGCGATGCCAAGTCAGCCTACGGGGATCTCAAATGGGAAGAGATAACCACGAACCAGTGACCTTGTTGGCAGAGCCGCCCTTGCATGCCGAGATCATAATGAGGAGCTCCATGATGGAGTCATTGATGCTCGCGCTTCCAGACTGGACGACAAAGACATCCTTCTCTCGAACGCTTGTCAAGATTCTGACACTCGTCTCGCCCTTGGGAATGAGTTAGCATCGAGAGCGTGCATTGAAACGCCATTGATTGATCGGAGACACCAGCGCCCTAGAAGGTGACAAAGGAATGTGGCCCAGGGATGGTGACTCCAGAGAACAATGGCGATAACGGCGAGGGGAAGCTCACATTGGAGAACTGAGTAAGCTCGGCGCTGGCAGGTTGCATGCCCAGATTCTCACAGATCTGACCTGTGAGGACTGGGCATGAGTTGCCGGCAAAGATCAGCGTGTTGCGCATCTTGGGCAGCCCATCAATCGATGCGTGAGGATGAAGCGTGGAAAGATTGAGTGGGAAAGAAGGTTGGGAAAAAGCTGCGTTGCTCAGGTGGGAAGCTTTTTTTTTCATGGACGCGGTACAGAGCACCGTGCGAGCCGAGCCAAGCCACTTCTGTGCACGGGACCGCTTGTGCGCCGTATTGCTTTTTTTTAGCGGCCGCACGGCAACAGTTTGGGTAACGCAAAAGGTTATCGGCGGCTCTCAGCCAGTCGTTATCTGCGGTGTCATACAGTGCCAAGAACACTGTCCCTGCAGTCCCCGCCGTCGGTCACCAAGCGGGGCATCTCGGAAAGTGCGTCACAGCCTCGCAACCGGAGGCCGGAATCCTTACGAACGCATCCAGCCGGTCGCCTCTGTCGCGTGTGTTGCCCCTAACGGATCGCTCAATGCGTGACGACGTCCGACTTGGTGGTTTTCTAGAAACGGCCGGCATCGGATCTTTTACTCAAGGATAACTCCCCGTTTTTAATGCTCATATTGTCAATTGGAGCGCCACAGCGAGTCCATTAACCGCTCCCGCAATGGGCATTCCTCAACTTATCTCTACCCTGGAACCCTATGCGGTTCATGGAGCTCTTGATAACGACCGAGTAGTCATCGATGGCCCTGCCTTGGCATACCACATTCTTCATATCTGCAATAGATATGGCATAGTCCAGCCCTCATACCAACTCCTTGGTGATACCACCATCGCATGGCTAGATGCACTTGTCAGTCGTGGTGTAAGTGTGTGAGTTACCATTCCTTCAAAGGGAGTCCAACCTAACTCGAGCAAACCAGTGAAGCCATTTACTTCGACGGTCATCTTCCGCGAGCAAAGCGACTAGTCCGAATGGAAAGAATGGTGAAAAGCCTCAACCAGCTCAAAGCATCGCACTCCAAGGACCCCAGTGGCTTCTCTCCGGCTTACCTCTCAACTGCCAAGGAGACTCCCCCAACACTTTTCTCCTCCACACAACCCCTAGGAAAGCCATTTCTACCACCTAGTTTTCATGTACCAGCAATTATCGATTCACTACGATTTTGTCACCGTTATGCAGATTTGGTACATCTCGTCCCTGGCGAGGCTGATGCATACTGCGCCCAGCGTCTTTCAAAATCAGGAGGCACAGTTCTCACCGCAGATTCGGACCTGCTGGTGCATGATATAGGCCATGGTCGTGTCGTGTTTCTTCGCGATATCTATCTTGATGGTCAATCGAGACTGGCATGTGCAAGCTTCTCCCCTGCGCATATACGCGAGAAGGTGAAGCTCTCACCTGCCTCTGAGATCCGCCGGTTAGCTTACGAGCGTAAGCGCTCGCCTCACCACACGCTTCCTCAGCTCTTGCGAGATTGTGCCCAGCCAGTTGTTGATACAATAGGCTACACTGAGTTCTGTCATGAGTATCTTGACCATGAGACAGCACCGTTGCCTGTGTCAACGGCAGGCGGAGATATACAAATTGGGTCATTAGATCCCAGGATATCAGAGCTAATCTTACAGCTGGGCAACCAAGATATCCGAGCAAATGATCCAAATGGCGATATGATCTTTCTACCCATCCTCCTTGAGAGCCCCTCCCGCGGAAGTGCCTGGGAACAAAGCACTCCAATCCGACAACTAGCTTATACGATTGCTCGATGGATTATCCCCGGCCCATCATCAACAATTCAAGAGTATCGGCGTGTTAACACGAACGTGCAAAAAGGCCGACAAGTGCACATGCTCCCCAAAGAAGCTGCAAAGACGCGGGCTCAAGACCTTACGAGCCTGATGTCCGAGGTCAAGGCGGAACTAGAGGGCGACGCAATTCAAGCATGGCAGATGCTCTGTCTAACCTTGGACATTAGCCACTGTCGTGAGGAAGGCAAGAAATCCCACGCACTGCAGATTCTTGAGCAGTGCTCACAGCAAACAACGTTGAAACGGATCTCTTGGGACATCATTCATTTCGTTGCTCAGCTGCAAGCGGCGTATTACTCGTTCCGCATTCTTAAGCAGATCATGTCCCTTTCAGCAGCCGAGGAAACAATGCCACAGCTACATAGCATGCTTTGCTCCCTCCCATCCCTGGCTGAGTTTCCTACCATCGAGAGTACCCTAGAGTTTCTTCGAAATAGCGACGAAGCACAGAGCTTGAAAATCATCACAAGGCTCGTACCGTTACCAGACGCAGATCCTGAGGAACAATCTAAGAGAGCTTCGACACCAAAGAAGCGGAAGGCAGTCAAGCAGCATGGCCGCGACAAGAAGGCTGGACCTGGAAACACGGCCACACGCAATCTGTTTGATATCTTGTCCCACGACACATGAATGTGGCTATAGTCACATAATATACATGATTGACTTATCTGCTCTGTTTCCTAAGTTACCCGACAGTCAAAGTCCAACTATTCCCAAAAAACACATGCCCAATCCGTTATCTTGTAGGCCTATCTGCCATCCCTGTTACGCCACTACCATGACCATCCGACCATCCTTCCTAGGTGTACATCAGTCATCTCAGCATGATTCTCATCTATTCATCCATGTCGTGTCTGTCCGAGCCCGTGAATATCGTCTAACAGCTTTGACAGGGGGCTTTCCTCTTCCTCAACATCATTCACATCCCGAAGAAGCTCTTCTTGTGAGCTACCATTCCCGGCCGATCGGATGATTCTCCATGCGCGACGAAACTCATCTCGGATCGATACAATACCATTGTGTGTGACAGTTCGAGCGACGTTGTGGTTTAACTCGAAGGGGTCCTCGATAGCGAACAAGTACCGGTGCCGGATTTCCTTGAACTCCGTGTTCTTGCTTGCCGCATTCACTTGCTTAGGCTGCGCGCCTTCGTCAGATGTGGCCTGCCCCGTGGGAGTAACCGCCGATGCAGGTGTTTGCTCAGCTTGTGGTGGAGGATGAGGACCGACTGCTCGCACTTCCAAGACAGTCTTTGCACCCGTCCAGCCCTTGTTTTGCTTGGTCAACAGGCCGCCTGGCGTACGCAAACTGAGCACGTCTCTGCCCCAGTCGAAGCCCCGGCTTGATAAGGTGCTCAGCATCGTACTATGAGCGTAGTACTCAAAGAAGCCGCGGAGGAGATGGCCAATCGTTGCGTTGTTGCAATTCAGTTGATTTGCCTGAGCAAGACCCAAAATTTCCTCTTCATTGCGCCAGAATCGGATGTCGTGACCACGGCATAATGTTGCCTTCTCCAGCTCGACAGGTGACAGCCCTCGTGGGAGTGGAGGAGCTAGTTGCTGAAGGTTGGGACTGACAAAGGGCTCTGCGACATTGACCAGGTAGTGAAGTACCATCAACACGTAGCCGTAGCTACTCAGAGTTCCACGGTATCCAGAGTTAATTCCACGCATTTTAGCCCAATGCTTGACGAATAGCACCATTGGTCGCACTCGTGGGTCCGTGAGAGAGTAGCATCGCAAGAGCGCCGTGTTGTGCAGAGCCAAGTGAGCCGAAAAGTTGATATCGCATTGTACGCCTGCGCCCGTCTTAGGAAACTCTAGGCGATCTCGGTATCGGTCACGCGGCTGATTTGGGGCCAGCTTGTGAGGGTCGGGGAGGGTCCTGATTCTCGCTATGAGACTTGAGGTTGTAGGCGTGAGGGGGATGATGAAGTCGGTATTCGCAGAAGACTCGTCCGACAGTTGAAAGGGGGCTCGGAGTAGGGCGATGTACTCTCTGATATCCGGAATAACAGACTCATCGTAAAAATCCTTCTCTATCGCTCGTTCAAACTCCCATGCCAGATGGATGGCCTTGTGCATACGGATGACGGCTTTGATCGGGACGTCCCCGCCTTGTGAAGCGATGCGATCCTTTATCATCTTCCGAATTTCCTCTTGATGGATGCCGTCCAAGTACTGAGTGACTATCAGATGCGCCCAGTCTGAGGCTGCGAGCTCATTCGCTGACCGTAGAGCATTGATTATATTCAGAGCTCGGGTAGAGTAGACAGTGGGTGCCTCGTGTTGCGCTTGCTCCAGGGTCACAAACTGCACTGAAGGCGCCTTCTTCATCTTGTCGAGTGCTAGCTGAAGCTCCTTGGTGTAGAAGACGGGATCCACGCCGAAGTTCGGCTTGTTTTGAACCTCTTCCCAGATTTTCATCGCTTGCTCAGCGAGAAGACGAGGTTGTTGGGCTCGCTCCTGAACGCCCCTCTCCTCCCACAGTTGCCGGATCTGCTCACCCTCGATTTGTGTATAAACGCCGAGAAGAGACCGGTTAGATTGCTCATTTTCGACGGACTCAAATGCGAGAGATGGGTATCTGGCCAAGCGATCTCGAAGTTGCGGATCCGAGAGGCCACTGACGAAGGCCTGGCAAATTCGGTGCAGAATGACCCAATCCTTGTCTGTAAGATCGCGATAGTTTGACACGGTGGCATCGCGACCGCCCGCTCTACGAAGAACGCGCTTTGCCAAACCGTAGTATGAGGCGAGGGTATTCTTGGGGCCCTGTTTGATATCGAAACTTGGGGGTTCTGCTGTCAAAGAGGTTGGCGATGTGACCTCAAGGGGCGCTGACGTCTTGGTTTCAGGACTATCAAGGCCAACCTGATCGTTGTCGTGATCATGCTCGTCATCTTCGTGAGTCTCGTCAAGTCCGTTTTCCCACTTGAAGCGCTCTTCGAGAAGATCTTGTTGCAGCTTCTTGGGCGGATCCGAGCAAAGCTTGATGATAGGGACTCGAGTGCGGGTTAATAATCTGGCACCCAGGCCAGCATCCAAGAAGGCCTTTTCTAGTAGGCGCGGGATCTGAGAGCCGGGAGCATCGGGCTGGATGGAGGACATTGGGGACAACAGCCCAAGGTCCATGTCGGAGGCCTTCGTAGCAAACCCCGAAGATAGACTGCCAAAGCATTTAAGCTGAACCGAGAGTGAATCGAACTGTGCTTCTGGGTTTTGCTCCTTCTCGCAACGGGCAATCGCTTCTTGGCTGATGGCTTCAATACGGCAACGAAAAGCCTCCTTCTCTGCAATCTCAGATCTTTCGATCTCAGAATTGGAAACCACCTCAAAACAAAGCCGGTCAAGGAGAGAAACCTGGGCGCTGACTTCCTCAGGGGAGAACTGATTGTCACGCCTGGAGTTGTAGAGATGCATGCCACCGCGACTCAACTGTAGGGGCATAGAGTCCGCAGGAATGCCTGGCGGTTGGGTGTGACCGGAACCATGTGGTCCAATGCTCTGCTGAGGACCGCTCCATGGACGCTGACCATATGGACCGTTTTGGCGACCTTCGTAATGTGTCGTTCTTGGATGAGAGTTGGTGTGCATGTGGCGCTGGTAAGGCTGAGAAGGTCGTGAGTAGTGTGAACTCGGACTCTGATAGGACCTCGCAGGCGGGGGTTGCTGAGGTCGGGGGTCAATAGGAATGGATAGCTGAGAGCTCATCTGGCGTCTTTGTGCCTGGTTCATCCGCTTGCGCGATGGCTTGGATGGGGGAGACCTTGTGGAGGGTCCAGTCGGAACGTTGCTACCCATGCCATTTTGAGACTTCGCGGCCAAGCCAGGAACTGTAGTACCCGACTTCAGAGGGCCCTGCGTGGGGAGGCTCGAAGAAGATTTGTTTGAAGAAGAATCCTGCATTGGCCCATTGTTGGAGAGGATTAGGTTGCGAAGATGGTTTTCAAGCCCGGTTTGCTGGCCGCCGCCGGGCGCGCCAGGTGCCGGTTCTGGACGGTTGGATAGCATCGAGAACCGTGTCCAATGCAACACGCCGAACAAAGAAGTATCGTGAGAGCTTGGCAGGATAATAGCTGTCTTGAGTCGGCAGTGGTGGGCAAGTTGGAGGGGCTTAGAAGGTTGACCAGGGTATGACTACCTAGTCGCTTCTTAGGTTAAAGGACGTCGACACAAAGGAATTGAAAGCTCGAGGACTTGTGGTTCCTTAGGAGGAGGAGAAGAGTGAAAGAGGTGAAAAGGGGCTGCGCGGCAGCCTGTAGTGATGGTTGATTGTCCAGGGAGCCATCCAACTTGAGGGAGGGATCTGGATGGTGGGTGTAAAGATACAGCCGGCTCTCTTTGGCGCATCACCTCGCTTGAGCGGGAAGGGGCAGCTTGTGGCCGGTCAAAGAGGGAGGGGTAGGAAGGGATAGGAAGAGATTGGATGAGGCACAGACGACGACGCAAGGATAGATGCGTGTGAAATGTTTTGAAAGAAATTGGGAATGAGGCGACAAAGCGATGCTGGATGATGTTGAGCAGCCGTCCCTGTTTGTAGGTAGAGGCCCTGCAACCCCACAAATGCCCAGACAATTGCCCTGCCAGTGGACACGGCCGGGTACAGTGCCAGAACCTCCGCGCCAACTGTGAATCATGCGCCTCTTTTCAGAGTTTCACAGCGTGCGCTGGTATGTCACGAGCAGTGTTAGAATTTCCCAAACACTGTGCTTACCTGCAATTCCGATGCTTCACTCAATTGAAACAAAAATATCAGAGTCTGGTACCGGCAGGAAGAAGCGCAAGCAAATTTACTACCTGAGTGAAACCTGCAAAGAAAACTGTATTGCCGTGCATAGGTTCCTAATTGATGGTGGGTCGGCTGATGAGCTTCCTAGAACAAAGACCTTGCCAGTTTGCCAAGGCCAGTGGAAGTCGGTGCTCCCTCGGTACCTGGCTCCATTGAAGCTGGCGCGCACAGCCACCTATCCATTGTGGCTTGCTCGCTTGCTTCGCGCCTTTGTCATCGTCATACCAGCAGCAAGCAACTCTCTCAACACGACCTAGCGCTCCTCCTGCACCAACATCCACTTGTCAATAGAAATAACTTCCTCCGCCCCCTTCCTGACCCTCGTCTCTCAATCACTAGCAGATCGAGACGACCGCGACTTTCTCTTCCATCGACATATTTAACGCAATCACCCCAATCCCGACGTGTTTGCTCTGTTGTTTGCGCCCGGCGCAACGCTAGGCTCCAGGCCCAGCCTGACCTGCTGCCTTGGTAGCACCCTCTGCAGAATCTATCATTCAAATCACCAGTAGATCATCGTCAAGATGAGCGCGCCGCCACCCGGAGGCCCGTCTGGCAGCGCGCCTGGCCACCCGAACGGCGCCCCGAAACCGAAGGCGAATCCTCTCCGACCGATGCGGAAGAAGCCACGCGCGAATCCCCTTGTTTCGCGAAAGGCCGGACCAAAACCTGTGGCGCAACCGAATGCTGGCTCACAGAATGGAATGAAGCCGAGTGTTGAAGAGCGGCGAAAGCTCTATGATGGATGGTCGGAGCCACCGCCCGCCCAATTTACCGACATCGCCATCATGACGACCAAGAAAGCTCTGCTCGACGGGATTCGCTACCACATGATGAAGTTCTCCCAAGCCAAGATAGGTGACAAGCCCATCGACCCATCCGACCAGGACGATTTCGCACGACCCGTCACGCTACACCGGCGAGACGCCCGTCAACCCCCTCCAGGAAGAGCCCCCAAGATAGAAGCTCCCGAAGCGCCACAGGTGGACGAGCAAGAGGCGGAGAGATTGGCCCAGATGAAGGCCGAGCGAGAAGCCCAGCGTGCGGTCGATCAGGCCAAGATTGCGCCTGTCGCCAAGGAGGTCAACCCCAAGCGACCCAAGAAGCAAAAAGAAGAGAAGACAAACTTCAACAGGGCCCCGAAAACACAAGCTGCCAAGAAGGAATCTGAGCTGCGATATGAAGAAGCCCTTCCATGGCATCTTGAAGATGCTGAAGGGAAGAATGTCTGGGTCGGTAGCTACGTCGCTGCCCTTTCCGAGGCAAATGTGGCTTTCATGATTGATCAGTCGGTCTTCCGTATGGTACCTCTTGAGAAGTGGTACAAGTTTACTTCAAAGCCCCCATTCCAACCATTTACAATCGATGAGGCAGAGGCGTTGATGGGCAAGAAGGTGGATGTTGGTCGTTGGGTCATGAAAGATGAGGAGAAGAGGGCAGGTCGGCAGGATCTTGAGGCTACTCGACAACTTCTCTACGGCCGCGGCCCGATGGTCAAGACAGAGAGCGCTACTTTCAAGGCAGCTTCAAGGTCGGAAAAGCTTGAACATGACGAGATTGACATGTCAGGTGATGAGTTCCAAGATGATGACGAGGCCCCTCTCTTTGAAAAGAACGATGATGAAGATACCAAGGACTCCAAGGATCGCATTCGACGCGAGCAACTCGGCGCCAATCTCTTTGGAGATGGTGATGAGCAAGAAGTCGACAGAGAGCTGGCTGAGGAGTTGAAGGAAGAGATTGAGCGGCAAAAGCTTGGTAAGGCGACCAGAAAGGCGCTCATCAAGCGAGACCGAGAGGACATATACGAGAGTGATGACTCCGAGGACAACCCCTGGAGTAGCTCGGTAAGCACACCATAGGTACTTGCGCGTGGACGAAGTAACACTAATATGTGAAACAGTCTGATGACTCTGACTCTGATGAAGAGGAGGAAGGGGAAGAGGATAAGAAGGAGGAAGAGAAGAAGGAGGATGACGATAAGAAGGCTGGCGAAAAGGCAAAGGGATCTGGTACAAAGGGTACAAACACTCCATCTGGAAAGAAGCCTGAGGGCTCGAAGAAGGGCAAATCTCGCAAACGCCCCGGTTCGCCAACCCTCTCCGAGTCCAGTGGAAACGAATCCTCTCGGAAGAAGCTCAAGAAGAATGCCACGCCCGCTGCGGGAAGCAGGGCTGGCACTCCTCTGCCCCAGGGCGCAGCTGCCAGGCGAATGGGCGCCGGATCCGGTAGTGACGGAGAAGCAACGGGTGGTGAGATGTCGGATGGCGCTGTTTCCAGGAAGAAGAAGTTGAAGCTTGTCAGCGGTAGTGCCCGAGGCACGCCCTCAGCATCCAGGGCTGGTAGCCCCATCCCGACACAAGGTGGTAAGCATTTTCATCCTCTACAGCAAGTTATAACTGGGCTAACATGGCTCTTTCAGGTGCCTCTCCCTCTGCTGGAGGCTCCATCATTGAGCCATCCGAAATTCTGGAAAAGATCCCCAACGACGGCATCGTCATCGGTGATCTGATCAAGCTGTTCCAGCATCGCCTTGGTGACAGGCCTGGTCAGATGCCCAAGAGTGAATGGATCCAGCTTGTCAAGAAGCTGTGCGATTATGGACCTGACAAGCGACTCCGCCGCAGAACTTAGGAATAGGGGAAGCACTGATTCCAAGTCTGGACGGACAGACATGTGGTGTGGATTTCATTTCTCTTCATAATTCGTACCAGCCTCAAGATGTCCCAGCTGAGAAGATTTTTTGAACCGTCAGCGGGGGATGGATGCCACATGAGACTGAAACCCTACTAGCGTCCTGGGATGAGATGTATAGCGCTCAGATATGGGTATATAATAGAATCCGTGTATCAAAAAATATCCCTCTACTCGTCCATTTGCCATGCGTAGTCCAGCCCCTTATTTCGTTCTCTCCGGTTGATGGCCTTAAACCTCTCCCCCTCAAATCCGTTGCTACGATCAACTCCATCCCATCGGTAACCTGGCTTGATACCATAGCGGTTCGGGGGGGGCCGCACCAGCGTACACGGGCTTCCGTTTCGACTTTTTGCCCTTGCCCGGCGCATCCTTCTTTTCTGCCATGAACTGCATCATGGGATCGTTCCAGCGTTCCTGCTCTTTCAGCTCGTTGTTCATCTCCTCATCGTCGGCCCCGCGAGCAAAGGTCATAAGCTTAGCATCTTGTAGCTTTTCGCGCCGCTTTCGCGCCTCCTCAAGCTGGACCTCGCCCTTGAGTGCCTCCTTGGCGAGCCGTTCCTTCTCCTCCGCCTCGGCGGCTGCGCGTCGCGCTTCAGCGCGTTTCATGGAGATGTCGATTCGTCGACCGGTGGCGTCGCGATAAACTGTTTCTTCCTCCTTTGCCGATTTGCGGTGTCGTTCAAAGTCCTCGCGTTCCTCTCTTTGGCGTCGCTTGAGTTGCGCCGAGACGGCTGCTGCGCTTTGTAGACCTGCGTGGGTTCCGTCGCTCATCTTGACCACACTCCCACCCTCCTCCACGATTGGCATTTCGTCGTCCTCATCTCTGGCCGCATCCTGTTCCGCGGCCGCTGATGCGAGGATGGCGTCTGCAGCGGCCGCAGAATCATCCTTCGGAGTTCCATCCCCTTCTCCAACCGACTTCCAATTACTTTTCTTTGTCTTTCGAAATTCGGCAGATCTCCCTGATACCGTCACGGGGGCATCTGTACCCTCGTCATCTTGTTGGCCGCTGGAGTTGCCCCAGCCCGAGTCGTCGTCGTCTTGTATAAGGAGACCGCCGCTGGCGTTGTCGCCGCGCTTGCGCTTTCGCTTCTTTGTTGGTTTCGGGTCGGCGACTAGGTATCTAGAGGCTAGGTAGTCTGCTAGGTCTGAGGGCATTGTGTGTCGGAATGTGGCAAAGATGAGGTTGAAGTGTTGTTCCCAAATAACATCAACCTTGAAGTTGCACATGCACCTTATGCAGGTACTGAATATCACCCTGGCCCCGCTAGATAAATCTGGAGCTCCCACCTGGACGGCCCACGTCTGCGGCATGAGGTAAGAAGGTACGTACCCGTTCATATCCAGAGTTTCCACATCGTCGCCCGACCTTCACAGACCAAAAAGATCCATGCCCTTTCAAGCTTAAAGACACCTTCAGTTTTCAGTATTCGCCAAATGTTCCCTTGCTCTCAGCGATAAGATCATGCCGAGCCGACTTTTGGCCTTGTCAGCTTGCGATTCACCACCCTCCTTCTCGAGCGTCTCTTGAATCCCCCCTCCCTCCCTCCGAACTCCGGCCCCGTCTCCTCGACTCCCTGTCTCTTCCTCGATAACGTCAGAGCAAGTCGCCGTACGCCGTCGCCTTCATGCCACAACCTCTCGAAGATGATGCCTCGCCGTCGGAACCACTCCAGGCTTTGCCGGTGGCAGCATCGGCCATGAAATTTCCTAAAGCGCGACATTCTACCCCTATCCTCGAGTCGCTGCCGTTGTCGCAATCCGAGACCAACCTGGCCTTTAGACGATCCAACCCCTCTGCCGCCTCACTCTACGCTTCCACTCTATCACCGCCCGGTTCAAGGTCTATATCACCAGCTGGCCGAGGTTCTCCTTCTCGAGTTCTCTCGCACACCGTTTTCGACTCCCGGTCCAACCGAATACTTGCGGAGAATGCGGGAGACAGTCCGGCAGAGCCACTAAGTCTGGTTCTGCGGGCATTCGTCCCCCATGTCTCCATCTACACCTCCGAGGATACGGAAGCTTTGATGACGGAGAAGGGATTCCGTCATGGCCTCTGGGAACTCTTGCGACCATTTGGCGAGGACGTCCAAGGCAAGATCACGATTAGGGATAGTAATGGGATGAGCCGAGGGGTCGAGGGTTTTTCAATCCGATTTACAAGATTCGGCGACAATGTTGAGCATCCAGACCCCACGGTATCTGGTCTCAAGAACCCGGCGCCGTCGCAAGGGCAAAATGGTAGCCAGGCAAGTACGTCGCGAGACAAGCAACTCCTGGCAGACGTGGAAGCTGTCGTGGAGAGTCACTTGTCCTATGCGGAAGAATCCTTTGCGGCACCACCACAGCACGGCGTGTTTGCGAATCAAGACATGTCTGAAGAGACATCACCATATTATGCCCTATACCTGCGACGGCTGCTATCTGGCCTCCCCATATCGCCCCATGAGACTTTCTCACACCCGGTAGCGTGTGTCATTGCCATTAGCTCGCGGAATCCAAATCCGATTGAAGAGCTGAGGCGGTTGTACACTGAGACAAACCAGGGTAGTCAGAGGTTGCCATTATGGGTGGACAGTGACTATCTACGATATTACGTTCTGGTGCACGACGAAGAGAAGGATGACATCACAAGGTCTATGGGACTTTTTGAGCAGATGAAGCGTCATCTGGGCATACACTGCCATCTCCTACGTCTACGAAGCAGCCAGAGCGCCGAGACAGACGATGATAGTATCCCGCTTCCTCGTAGCGACTGGATGTCTGCTCGCGAGGAACTTGAGGACATCCGACGAAGTGAAGATGATGAGGACTTTGAAGACCCCACGCGGTACATCTTTGAGTCAGATGCCACCGCTATTCGCACGTTTGTACGAGAGATGGTGGCACAGTCAATTGTCCCTACAATGGAGCGACATGTTTCCATCTGGAATGATCAGGTTGCTTCACGGCGGAGAGGCATCACGGGACGTTTCATGAACTTGTCAAGGAAATGGGCGTTTGGCGGCAGCTCAAGGTCCTCATCGGGCACCAGTAGCTCAAGGGATACTTATAACATGGCTGGGTTCTACTCAGCGGAAGCACCCGAAGCCATCATGCGAAAACTGGCCGATTACGCTTTCATGTTACGAGACTGGAAGCTAGCGCAGTCGACATATGATCTTCTGCGATCCGACTTTAGCGATTCCAAGGCCTGGAAACATCATGCTGCAGCCAACGAAATGGCTGCGCTGAGTCTCCTTATCATGCCACAGCAGATGTCATCGAAGAATAGGGCTGAGACGATTGATCAGATGCTTGAGGCTGCCTTTTACTCTTACAACACCCGGTGCAGCTCTCCCTATGGAGCCTTGCGCAGTCTAACACTCGGCCTCGAGCTGCTCCGCCTTCGAGGTGGGACCAACATTGATGATGCAGGTCGATGGGGAGTCCGACTCCTCGAATCCAAGATCCTTGGCAATGTTGGAGATGCTCTCATGAAGGAACGCCTTGCTATCTGCTACGGGTCCAAAGAAGGCGTGGGTAGCTGGCACTGGGGATCACGCCGGCGCAAGTCCGCGACATGGAGTGTGCTCAGCGCAGATGCTTGGCTTCAACAGTCAAAGCACATCCAGGCGCGGCGATGTCTAGACGAGGCACACAGGATGTACTCGACATTGCCGCACAAGTCGGGGATAACCAAGTTTGGGGCCGCGGGCGACTTTATGGCGTCGCTGCAGCACAGTCTTGCCGAGTCTCCTGACGCGTCGGATAATGAGAATGATGATGGAGACGACGATGATATTGATGAGGAGAGCGAGGCGCTGAATGACATGCGTTCGAGGAGGCCGAGTGCTGTATCAGGGGATATGTTTAGAGATACGACGGCCAAGGATGGGATGGATGACGGCACATAGACGGAATCTAATGAGTATCAATCTTATAAATGGCCTTTGGTTTGACTTTAACATGAACATGCATGCCCCCTTGAGACGATGGCCCTCATAGACCTGCTCCCCATAGCACTTAAAAGGCTCCATCCGCGACATATCGTCACTTCAGTCATCGCCTAGAGTAAGTATTCATATGGTGAAATTAATTTTAGTTGATGTCTACTGTTAGCTACCCGCAATTACAGGTTTGACATATCATCTCATTGTCTCATTATTTCATAACCGTCCCCTGTTTGTCCATCACCATTACTCTTGATCAGACTGAGCACGACGGCGAGCCGCCTCCTCTCGCACAAGAGCAGCTCGCTGCTCCGCGACAAGCAGTCGGTGCTTTTGGAAAGCGCCGATGGTCGAGATGACACCCAGGGCCGAAATGCCCGTTGCCACCTTCATGTCCACTCGGAAAGCCTCCGAGTAGGTGTAGCGGACGGCGGCCCACTGCGAGTCGGAGAGGTGGGAGTCAGGTCCTCCGATGGTTGCTATCTCGAAGGGAGTCAGGATTCCAGAGAGATACTCGATGATTCTCTGGTTGAGGAGGGCTGACGAAGTCGCGATACCCAAACTGCCGCCGAGGAGGCGCATCTGGGAGAGGATACCTTGGGCAGGTGCTTGATGAATGGTTAGCTTAATACGTTCAAATCCCACACTGAATCAACAACGTACCAAAGTCTCTGATAGGCGCCTCGATTGTCGATAGCATGGTGGATGAAGCAACCGTCAAGCCAAAGCCCAGACCGCAGAATGTGATGAAACCAAGCAACTTGGCGTCGTCAGGGGCATGGTCAAGAGTAACGAGCAACCCACAGCCCAAAGTCATCAAGCAAGAGCCAACGAAGA
Organism: Fusarium ambrosium; assembly: GCA_003947045.1. Taxonomy (NCBI): domain Eukaryota; kingdom Fungi; phylum Ascomycota; class Sordariomycetes; order Hypocreales; family Nectriaceae; genus Fusarium; species Fusarium ambrosium. The sequence continues at coordinate 102,346 of NIZV01000118.1, forward strand.
GGGTTTCAAAGACATAGTTCTTGACGGAGTTGAACTTGCCAGCCAACATGCTTCCAAGGGCCGATGCTCCGAGCATTGGGAGCAACATGACACCTCCAACGAGAGCAGACTTGCTACTGACGACTTGGATTCGCAGTGGGATCGAGTATATGAGCAGCAGATAAGGGAAGCCGATGAAAAGGGTGTTGAGGGCGGCGGTCGTGTAAACTCGGTTGCGGAAGAGGTTGATCGGGAAGGCGGGTGCAAAGCGTTCACTCAATCGGTGCTGAATGAAGACCTGCCAGCCGACAAGCAAACCCCAGGCGAGTAGTCCACAAAGAAGGGGCGCGATGAACATGGCCGTTTTCCATCCACCGTTAGATGAGGTACCAGCTGTCTGGAAGGCAAAGATAACCAGGACGGCAGCGGCAATAGCGAGAAAGGATCCAAAGTAGTCGAGCTCCTTCCATGCACGGCGTTCGATCGTGGGCAGGTGTTCAGCCTTGGGCCAAGTGAAGATGAAGATGATCAGAGATACAAAGCCCACAGGGCCACTGGGGGAGTGTTAGAAGTGTTGCGCAAAAGGAAAGGGGGAGAAGATACTTGATCCAAAAGACCCATCTCCAGCTGGTGTAATGAGTAAGGATACCACCGAGAACAGGTCCCAAGACACCGGAGAGAGCAATAACCATACCGACCAGCGCTCCTATGTGCTGGGCCAGGTGAGGAGGGCTCAGCTCCGGAAGGATGATCATAGTAAGAGCATACAAGCCTGGACGAGTCAGACTAAGGAGTACGGAAAGGGGGAACCTGGAACATACCGGAGCCACCGATGCCCTGGAGAGCGCGAAAAGCTATGAGCTGCTCAAGATTCGCGGAGAAACCACAGGCCAGGGAGAAAGCAAAGAAGATGATGTAGGCGGCAATGAAAGCATCGCGTCTTCCAATGATATCGGAAATGCGGGCGAAGACGACGGCGCAGCCCAGGTAGGCGAGGGTGTAGGCGAGGGCCACCCAGTTGACCTCCTCCAGGGTCTCAAATTCGACACCGATGCTGTAGAGACTCGTGGCGACGATGGAGGTGTCGATCATGGACAGGAACAGACCAAGCAGCACTCTTTCACAGGGTTTAGTTTAGGGGGGAGGGAAGTTCGAAACGAGGACTATGCTCACCCGAGACTCAAGGTCCAGAATCGAGCCGGCGGAATCGCAGCCTCGATATGGTGCTCATCCTTTGGGGTCGATGGACGAGCAGAAGGACTGTCGGCGGGAAGCACCACCCCAGACTCGCCTTGGCCCTGGATAGAGTCACTCTCCTTGAGATCCATATCCGTAGACATTATGGCGAAGGGATGAAGAGTCGATATTTCCTTCAAGTTGGGACTGAAAAGAAGCTGACAGTACAACTGCAAGGCAGCCGAGAAAATGCTGCCGTGATGTAAAGTTCAGTTCTCAAGGTAGTGGAGAGAAGTAGATTAGAAGTGTCGGTTCAAAGCAATAATACGTAAACGGGGAACCCTTAGTATAAGTGCCCAAACAAGGCAGTGAATAGGTGGTTTTCGGCAATCATGTGCTTCGCATTTGACTGTTCGTTCAACCCGAGCGTTTGTCATCTAAAGCCTGTTCGCTGAAGGGGGTGATGTCAATCAACAGGCCCCATTTTGCTCAAGGAAGGGGCAAGGGCAGGACAAGGACGCATTTGAAGGAGTCAACGTTCGCCTCCATTGTTCATTCACGATCCCTGAGGCAGTCAAGAAGGGAAGGGGACAGTATCCAAAGAGCTCTAATTGGCCAGCTCACGCGATCTCGAACATGGAGGTGCGGTAAATGAGGCCTTGAGGAGTGGAGTGAGACGTCCGCACTCGCATTCGCCTGACGCCATGCGGCAGCAGCAGCAACCAACGCCCACTTTCCACGGGGCAATACCGGAAATATGGGCAAAACGGCCGTCTATAGCTTAGGTAGATTCCGGGGGCAACGCTAGATAGAAACCAGTAATTCATTCGATCTTAGGACCCTGAGTTGAGAGGCGTTCGGGAGGAAATCGGGATGCAAAAGGGGAACAAAGATGGAGCGAGATGGTATCGTGGCGCTGCTAACTTTACCAGTTTGGGTTCATGAAAGGGAGGCAGCGACTAAGTCAATAGTCTTCAGAAGTGTATATCAGACAGATCTATTGAGTTTAGAATGATTTGCTATAGTCTTCCACCAAAGACATCGATAACTTTTTGGCGTGCATGGACTCATAGAAGAGTATCGTTGCTTGGCATCAAGATTCAAAAGACGGTACGGACCTCCGTGTCTGCCCCAGACCAAAGCTCGCACTCGCTCGCACGGACCACAAATCCACTAAATCACTGCTACAAAAGGCTTAGCCTGTTTGCGTTTATTGACAGCAACGCTAAGCGCTAAGCGATTTAAGGAAGCATCCCAGCAGGCACCAACCACCATGCCCCAGTTATTCGCACTCACTCACGTCGGTCTCGCCTACGAATGGCTTCGCCTAGAACTACAAGCTATCGTCAGCCCGTTGCTCGCACTTGAGCCTCATACCGAGCCCGAACGGCGCTTCTGTTCTTTCGTATCGACCATCATATCATTCCTTGTCGCCAAGGCGCATTCGGCAGTTGAACAAGCCACACGGCATCTCGGCAGCCAGAGTCCATCTTTCATCCACCTAGACAGCAACGCAACCACATCCTTACATATCGGCGCAACCATGGCCGACGTTATGACACAGACTCCCCCGGTCCTTCACGGCCCCTCGGAGAAGGAACGGAAGTATGATCGTCAGCTCCGCTTGTGGGCAGCCTCTGGTCAGGCTGCTCTAGAGTCGGCCAACATCCTCCTCGTCAACTCGGGTGCTGGCACCGTTGGTGTTGAGACACTCAAAAACCTGGTGCTTCCTGGTATTGGCCGCTTCACCATCGCTGATCCAGCTGCTGTGAGCCATGAGGATCTCGGCGTCAATTTCTTCGTCGATGATAGCTGGTTGGGCAAGTCAAGAGCTGAAGCTTCCACCAACTTTCTCCTTGAGCTCAACCCAGAGGTCCAGGGCGAGTGGTACCCCAAGTCTCAGGTCAGTTCGTAACAGTTTGACATAGTTTCACAGCTAACCTTGCACAGAATGACTCCTTCAGCCTTCAGGAACTTCTCACAAATGCACCCAAGTTCACTATGATCCTCTATGCTTTGCCCTTGCCACAAGACCAGGTGCAACTCATTCATGAATATGCCAGTCACCACAAGACACCCACTATCGCCGTTCACTCTGTCGGCTATTACTCCTACTTCAAGTCCACCTTGCCTGGCACCTTTCCCATCGTCGACACTCATCCCGACGAGGCCGCCACCACGGATTTGAGGTTGCTAGCTCCTTGGCCCGAGTTGACCGAGTTCTCCAGGGAAATGACCAAGGATATTGACAACCTTGATAACCATGAGCATGGCCACCTTCCTCTAGTAGTCATTCTTCTTCATTACCTTGAACAGTGGCAGCAAACGCACGATGGGGCTTATCCCACCAGTTATCCCGACAAGACCGCATTCCGCAAGACAGTCTCCGAAGCAATGCGAAGAGACAATCCTGAGGGTGGCGAAGAGAACTTTGAAGAGGCCGTGGCTGCTGTCATGAAACACGTCGTGGTGCCGTCTCTCCCCGGTTCCCTTCAGCAAGTATTTGACTACATCCACCAGCCTGTAAGTCCCGATCACATCCTTTCATGATAGCTCACTAACTCGTTTATTAGCACGAAGTCAAGTCTGGCTTCTGGATCATTGCCGAGGCTGTCAAGCGCTTCAACTCCGAGCAAGGTCGTTTGCCCGTCCCCGGTGGGCTCCCTGACATGAAGGCTCAGTCCAGTGTCTACATCAAGCTTCAAAACATCTACAAGAACCAAGCCCGTAAGGATGTTGAACAGGTCCTCGACACGGTTCGGAGTATCCCTGGTGGCGAGGAAATAAACCCGGCCCAAGTCGAGCTCTTTTGCAAGAATGCTCGCTTCATCAAGCTGATTAACGGGCTTGAGGATAAGACAGTGAAGCTTGATGAGGTTGTCGGTAAGTCTTGTCTGGTTAAACGCCTTGTGGCGCGGGTAGCTAACGTGTCCAACTTTATAGAGCAACAGCTCGCCAACGACGAGATTGCTGCTGTCGCTGGTCCTGAAATGCCGCTCTCGCTTCTCCCCATATACCTTGCTCTCTCGGCGACCTCTAACGTTACCACCGCTTCTTCCGATGAAATCATGTCATTCATTGGACAAAATGCGCCTCAAGTCGCCAACAATGAGCGCTACCAGAAGACAGCCCAGGAAGTGCATCGTGCTGCGGGTGGTGAGCTTCACAACACCTCCGCCGTCACTGGTGGCATGGCCGCGCAAGAGATGATCAAGATTATCACGAAACAGTACGTGCCGATTGATAACACGTGCATCTTCGACGGCATCGATAGTCGATGCCAAGTTCTGCGTCTGTGAGGAACGCCACGAAAAACAGGTTGAACATTATGATGACTGGCCATGAGGTCCTCCCAAGGAGAGCTGAGCCAAAGGTTATGGCCCGCGATTCAGTACAATGGACGCTGAGGCGAAGTGTTCCCCAGAGGCTAACGGGTTCGTGTGTGAAATCGATGACAAGCACATGCACAGCAGGATATGCCAGGGTTGGGACACCATGACGAGTAACGATGAGATAGAATCACGGCGAATGCCATGTGAAAAAATGATGAGACGTAAAAATATGTTTTATGGTATCACATACGGTTCTAATGATCCTCCACCTAGTTATTCGTAACATGATGAGTAGTGAACTGCTAACTCCTTGACTACCAACAGCCAACAACCCCCCCACCACCATCCCTTGCCCACCACACCAACTGCTGAAAATGAGATATCAAAGCAACAAAAAGACATGCCAAAAAATGAATCAAACAGCAAAAAAACATACAACAGCGGGGATTCGCTGGTCGTCACCGACCCAACTACTAATCCGCCCCTCACCGGCTTATCTATGGGAGAGCGGACGGGATCCCGAGTTCTCCGGTGGGTATGGTCGTATGTGACAGTATGCCCTCCACAAACGGCTTATGTGCCCCTGGCCAGCCTTAAGCCGAGATGATTTTCTGGGGTCGCCAAGACTGTTCCTCAAGACCCTTGTCCACCGAAATACACTTGCCCGGTAAATGTGGCACCCGAAAACTGATAGCCGCTGCCCGTGTTGTTGTTCTGGGTTCCTCCTGATGTGCTGAAATGGTTGACAGGAGCTGTGTTGACGGGAGCCGGGTTACGAGGTACATCATGGCTTGGAGAATGGTTTCCGGAACCCCAAGATGGATAGCCATAAAAGGGGTTGCTTCCAGAAGTCTGGGCCCCATAGGCCTGGACACCAGCATCATAGTCTCTAGGAGTATAGTCGCTGACAGATGAGCCAGGCAGCTCGATCCGTGGCTCCACCAGTGTCGGTTGTGTGAATTGTGCGGGGATGGACGGCCTGATCTGCGATTCCCATCTCGACAGCTCGCCAAGCAGCCTTTTGAAGCCATTATCCTCGACAGAGCCGAACTTGACCATATCTCGGTGGTTGGCATGGATGGTCGCAGAGTTATACCCTTCTAGCGTCGCCGATTCCTTGGATACCACTTTGCCAACTCCGCGTAGAGGTAACTCTTCGTAGAAGCACATGATCTCAACAGATCTTCCGCTCTCCCTTGAATCTCGTATCATGGACCAAAAGTCTATTTGGATAGACTCGAGAAGTTGGTTGTCTCTCTGCAAAAGGTCCAGCAGGGTGACACTGGTGGACTTGATGAGACCGAGGGCTGAAGCTGGCATCTTGGCCCATTCAGCCATCCATGATCCTCTGTGAGGGGTTCCCATGAAAACGATGCCTTTGGTATGTTCGTAGATACCGCGTAGATGATGATCAGGGTTGTTTCGTGAGCGGAGGATGGCGGCTTTGCAGACAAGACCTCCGAGACTGTGGACGACAAAAATGAGTGGACGAGACGATGCACCGCTTAATGCTCTGTCCGTCGTCAAGTCGTTTAATAAATTCGTGGCATGGTCGACGAGTCGATTTGTTGATGCTGGGCCAGATTTGGCAACGACATATGCGTCGTACCCATAAGTAAGGATACGGGCTCTTGTGAGTTTTGATGGTAGAAGTGTTTTTGGCCAGGGTTCGGAATGACCATGGCCTCTCCATGTCTTTTCCCGATTTCCACTTAAACCGTGGATAAAACAAATGTCGACGGTTGCATCGGGACAATCACTCAGCACCTTGACTCCATCAGGGAACGACTCTGAAAGTGATGGTTGATCCTCCCGGGTAGGGCTGTGACGGGAGACTTGGAGATGGTCGGCGACTAGGGGGTTTGGGTTCTTCCGCAGACTCTTGTCAGGACTGAACATAGCTCTGAATCTCCCCATGGTTTACGTCGCGTTAGTTAGTGGGGCAGAGGGGAATCGGGGGTGAATAGTAAGATGGTGATGTTTCAGACCAGGAAGAGCCCTTATTAACAATAAAGACTTGACAAAGTGGCCGAGGCTCGGCAGTATGTATGCTTAGAAAAGCCTAGGTACTCGTCATGATCCGAGGAGACAACTCGAGTCAAATAAGAGCAAGCCGATGAGTTCGTAAACCAGGCTCCATTCCCCGGTCCATTGCCGCGTTGGCAAACAGGGCTGAGCGCTTATTTCAAGCATTGCAGAGGGGCGGCAAGGCAACTTCCCGTCCGCACAGCCACCCTCTAAAGTGCAGACATGACTCTCCCAATAAGGGGCGTCTGAAGATACACTAGCAAGACCCTTGAAAAGCGGCTGGGTCAGATGGCTTTCTGAAAGGGAGGGCGCTTGTTGGGTGATGGATGGTGCCGCTAAGAGGACCAAGAACGGGAGCGGGAGCGGGAGGATGGGACGGACTGGACCGTTAGATGGGAGTTAAAATGCTTAAAACGACGAGTTGGACAACGGAATAATAGACGGTAAAAAGTAAATAGGATAGTAATGTTAACGAACAGAGACAGTAACAAGGTTCTCGCTCCCATTCTTCTCCCCTCTTCCACAAGACTCGTAATTGCCGCCGACCCTGGGTTACGAGGGTAGGTGGTGGGTGGTCAGCCCCCAAACCTGCCTGTTCAGCCCAACACCAAAGCCACAGCTGAAAAAAGAACGATACATTCAGATCCCAGCAGCTGACTCGCTTCTCAAAAGTACCGGTCGCTTCCTCCCAGGGTCGTGATTTGCTTATTTCAACGTTCAGTCCTCAGGAAGCACCATTTATAATCCCGAGTCCCAATGCACGAACTGGTCGGAAAAGAAGTGCATATTTTGTTTCCTGCTTGAGCAGGCAGGCTATAGCCTCAGACGAACATTGCCACGTTTTGTTAATTAACAAGCGCTTATCCTCGACTCAAAGAAACTCTCTTGGTCCCCTGTAAGGACCGTTTTTTATCTCCTCTGGCTGCAACGTCTTAGCAGCCAACGGCAACTCGCGAGCCCCTCCGATAATCGCGACAACACCAAGTTCAGCTCGCAGGAAACCACCACCAACTGCGCGGTTAAATGGAATACCAAGCGTGGGCTTCCGGGGACGCGCCCTCCCATACAAACGGCGATGTTTCCCATTTCAATACATATGGGGGATACCAATACAATAATACAGGCGACGGCTATCAATTTCCTGGGGCTAGTTTCAACGGCCCCGTGTATTTCGGCGGCGACAATGCAACTTCCCGACAAGATCAGACCAGAAGGAGTAGAGAAAACGCTTTGCTAAAGCGTCTCCATGTTTCACCTTATCAAGATCGAAAAGAACGAAATCCAGATCGAGTCCCTGAAACTTGTGACTGGTTCGTCTCTCATCGCCTCTTTCGAGAATGGAAAGAGAGTCAAACGTCAAGAATCCTATGGGTTTCTGCAGACCCTGGTTGTGGGAAGTCGGTTCTGGCAAAATATCTTGTCGACCAAGTTCTCCCTACTCCACAGTCAAGGACAGTATGTTACTTTTTCTTCAAAGACGATTTTGAGGATCAAAAGAGTGTGGTTAGCGCCCTTAGCTGCATCCTACGCCAACTCTTTCTTCAGAAACGCAGTCTACTTTCTGATAGCGTTCTGGATCAATTCGACACAAATGGCGAATTATTTACCAGCTCATTTAGTGAGCTCTGGAAGATTCTCCTCAAGGTCGCAGAAGACGAGCGTGCGGGCGAGATCGTCTGTCTGCTAGATGCCATTGACGAATGCGAAGACTTGGGGAGGTCTCAACTCACTCAGGCTTTAGTCAAGCTCTACGGTACCAGAAGGAACTTTAACTTGAAGTTTCTTATCACAAGTCGTCCTTATGGCTCAATTCGTCGTGGCTTTCAGCCCCTTGAACTCCCAGAGCTGCCGATGATCCACCTGAGCGGTGAAAGCGAGGCCGAGATGTTGAAGATTTCCCACGAGATTGACATCTTCATCGAGGCCAGGATACGAGATGTCGGAGCACGGCTCAGGCTGACAGACAGAGAACAACATCAATTACTTGGCGGCCTTAAGCGAGTTCCCAACAGGACGTATCTATGGGTACATTTGACGCTGGACCTGATCGAGAACGAGGTCGACCTTAACAAGACTGGACTAGACCAAATCACTTCTCAGATTCCCGAATCAGTTGAAGCGGCTTACAACAGGATTCTCGCAAAGAGCCGAGACCCCGAGACGGCGAAGAAGTTACTTCACATTGTTGTGGCAGCAGCGCGACCTCTCACCCTCGAGGAGATGACGCTGGCCTTGACCATCCAACCAAATCACAAGTCTTACAGCGATATCGTACTTGAGCCTGAAGCACGTTTCCGCGAGAAGATCCGAGACATCTGCGGGCTTTTCGTGACGGTAATTGACTCGAGGATCTACCTACTTCATCAAACCGCCAAAGAGTTCCTGGTCCGCAATCAGGCTGTGTGTGGCAATCATGCTGACCTCCCATGGAAACACTCCCTTCTCCCCGAACAATCACACCGCCTCCTCGCCGAGATTTGTACTGGGCACCTCCTTTTCGCAGACTTTGAGTCGCCTCCCGTCGACAAGGAAGGGAACTCCCCCTCCTTTCTCTTCCTTGATTACTCGGCAAAGCACTGGACTTCCCATGTCCGCGAGCTGTCAATCGAGATGCAAGAGCGCATGACGCCCCGGATATTGAAGCTTTGTACTGTAAAGGCGGGCCGTGGCTCTTTCTGGTTTGGAACATACTGGAGTAGCACGCACACAGGGGCTCCTCGCGGGTTCACTAGTATCATGCTCGCTTCCTACTTTGGCCTAGAGAGGGCTGTCAAGTGCTTACTCGAGACGGGAGACGAGGACCTAAACACCCGAGATTATACACATCAACGGACAGCCCTTTCCTGGGCTGCAGGGAACGGCTTTGGTGGCGTCGTCAAGTTACTGATCAAGGACCCCTGGCTGGACTTTAAGCATTACAAGCGTCTATTCAAGACGAGAGCAAAGATCGACCTCCAGGACGTATTCGGGAGGACACCATTAACGTACGCTATTTGGAGTGGCAATGCAGCAGTTGTCAGGCTGCTACTCAAGGCAGGGGCGCGAAAGAGGTTGGAGGATAAGATTGGAGGGACGCCCTTGTCGTATGCCTTTTGCTCTGGACGTAAGGATATTTCCGACTTGCTACTGAAGGGGAGGAATCAAGACGACTTCAACGAGGACATCAAGGCATTGCTCTTCTCCGCCGTGAGGATGGGCGACGCAGACGCCGTTGCGCGACTTCTCGAGACGGATAAAGTCAACGCCAGCGCAAACGACAATTTCGGCAACACGCCACTCGACTTTGCCGTCGAGGGTGGTATTGACGCCATTGTCAAGCTGCTCCTCGACACGGGCAACGTCGAGGTTGGCGCAGATATCCTCCCCTTGGCGGCCCGGAAGGGCAAGTCGTCCATAGTCCAGATGCTCCTCGAGTCAGGCAAGGTTGACGTCAACGTCAAAGACTCACGGCTCGATCAAGCGCCGCTGTTGCTGGCCGCCAGATCGGGCTTCACCTACATGGTCCAGCTGCTGCTGGCCACGGGCAAGGCCGACGTCGACACCAAGGACAGCTGGGGTAGGACACCACTACTATGGGCCGCTACAAACGGCCACGGGGATATCGTCGAGAGACTCCTCAAGACGGGTAAGGCCGATGTGAACGCAAGGGATATGGCGGGTCGGACGCCGCTGGCTATGGCATGCGAGGTTGGTCACAGCGGCATTGTCAAGCAGCTACTCGCCGTAGGCAACGTTTTCCTCGACACCAAGGACCACGAGCACCGAACGCCGTTATGGTGGGCCGCCCACGAGGGCCACGAAGAGGTTGTTTGGCTGCTTGTGGCCACAGGAAAGGTCGACCTCGGCATCAAGGACAGGAACGGCATGACACTGAGGGGAATGACCAACAGCCCCTGGATCAGTAACTACATAGGCTCTTAGGGCTCATGAAGTCCATGATTACAACCTTCTGGGTTCCAAGGGCCAAGGGCAATTGGATATGGAATCGTCTCGAAACCATGAGGAAGCAATCTTGTTTCTCACTCAATGATCCCTTCTGGCATGGCATTGAATGTATCAAGTTGTGTCTACACCTCCACATCCAGCAATTTCCCACAGATTCACATCACGACACATGCCATTCTCATGAAAAGACGGACGGCACCACCGGGACGCAGAAGTCTGCTATATTGCTCATGGTGTGTGAAGCAATCGACCTGATCCGGCCGGGAGAGACACGTCAGTAGCGCAATTGCAAGCGCTTTACCTCGTGGTCATCACAATGGTCTTCGGAATGGAGTCCTTTACATCCGCAAGCAAGTCTTCGGCTCGCAGATACCGACTTCCACTCGGCGGCAAGGCTGACAAGAAGATGACGGATCAATGGTTTATGCCCTCAGAGTTTCTTCATGTGGCAGTCTTGGGCGGGCAAACAAGATTAACCCTCATGCAAAGCTTGGCCCACAGCCTTCACATTTCTTGTTCGTGCAAAAGCTTGGGGGTTGGGAACTCTTGAGGGCAGATCACTTTCCCGAGCGGGCAGCCGGGGAGCTGGTCAAGTGATTGGAGGAGAAAAGCTGGGGTGCAGATCCAGGGGGTCATGGTACGGGCCGAGCATCCCAGACCCTTGACTGCCGGTCGGTCTTGTGAGGGCATTGACGAGAGGGACAAGTCTGCACAATTCCCCGATGAGCCGATCAATCATGACATGCGGGTTGCTGCTCCCCCCTCGGAGCTCAGTTACCGGCGAAGAGCGAGCGAGAAACAAGTCAAGTCCGGGATCCGTTGGCAGGACAGGGCGTTTCATGTAAGTGAGATGCGTCCATGTGGTTTGTGACCTTCCATGGGGAGCAAGGGAATGGTGGTTTGGGTGACAAAAGAGCGCGCCGACGGTAGTATCGGATGGTCGTCTGGATCGGTGTAGCTTCCGCACAATAAAGTAGTGCCAGGGCTTGCCTTGGCCTGTACTTGGTATTCCTGGTCTTTAGTTGGGGGGTGTTAATGTTAATGGATCTTGAGACGCTGGCTGATCGGACGAAAAGAAAGAGATGTGTTTCTGAGAGGTGCTGGGGGCTCTTGGATGAAGCTCTCCTTTATACGGCCAACGCCTACAAACCCGCACACAACGCCTCGATCCTACAGTAGGCATGTTGGTTCTCGCCCAGGTACCCGCAGAGCAATCGATCCTTCCCGTCTTGAACAGCCCACGGCGAAATAGGCAGTTCGAGTGACGGTTCCTGGATAATTGCGTGCAGGACAGGGGTGCAGAGGTTGGCGGGATGTGATAGGGCAGGCCATTACAGTTTATTGTAACCTTCTCCCCTTCATCTCGTGGCCCGAAAGCCGCTCCAGTCATTTTAGCTTTTTTAAAAAAGTATTCCCTCAATCAAGATGTGGATGGACCATACGACTTTCTTCTCTCGGGATTTAGGGATCAGCCGGCCTAGGCTGGGCAGGGCAGGGCAGGGCAAGACTCTTTTCTTGGTCGAGATCTCGGTCTCGTGGAACCGCCCAGCCGCCTGCTGCCCTGCCGTCTTGTTCGGGCCGTAAAGTCCATCATGCTCGACATTAACTGGGGTGGTATATTGGGTCTCTCTGCATGTGTGTCTACTGCAGGTCTGTCTGTACTTTTGCCACGTTTCTCCCTTGCCTTGCCTTGCCTTGCCCTCCCCTCCCCTCCATACCGCTTCTTTTCCCAATTTCCTGAGGGGGTGTTTACCGAACCCGAGGCATGAACGGATAGTCATTCGTCCGAACGTCTTAACTTCACAAGCCTCGAGGAGGGGGAATGGTCAAAGTGACAGAGTTCCGTATTCGGTTCCTGGCAGATCAAGCAAGCCAACTAGACATGTCCGTACGAGCCGTACGCACCCTCTACGCCTAGTCTCGAGGCCCTAATGTCGGCCAACCTCATCTCATAGCCCTCCATCTCGGTCGATTGCCGCCCATTGCCCATCCCTCGGCGAACGGGTCATCAGTCAACGAGCACAACCCAACCCCATGTTCTTCCGGATCGTCCTCTTTCTCATGCGGTCATTAGACTCCTCGCATGATCCCACGAATGATGAAACCCTTTCATTTGCCCCACGATGCCTTCCCGTTTCTCCGCAGCTCTCTCCGCATTTGTGACCGTTCATGGCCGCCCACTCTGGAAGTAACATGGCGGTTGCTGCTCCGGATGCCCTGCCTCAACTATCGGCACTACTTAACTCGGATCGCCAGCCTTACGTCGCCGTTGGGGGCCCTTTTCTCACCCTCGTGAGCTCATGCAAGACACCTTTTTATGCTTGAATGAATGAAAATCCTTTTAAGCTTTCATAAACTTAGCATTGCGTCTTTGCTGCAACAATGTCGCCCTCGAATCCCAAACTCGCCGCTGGCGGTGCGTTTCACACGTGTAAGTCGAGTCGACCTCCAGAACCGTAGCCTCGGTACCCTCTCAGATCATCCCATCTAACAGAACTCGCAACAAAAAGTCCAAGGGGTCATTCCCAAGAAGCAACCCGCTCCTTCGAGTAGCACAAGGCCCAGGGTCGCCGGTGCCAGACGAATAACGACTCCCCATGCCTGCACCGAGTGCAAGAGACGCAAAATCCGCTGCGATGGCAAGCTGCCATGTGGTCAATGCATCACCAGCCGAGCTCCCAAGAGCTGCTCATACGACAAGCACCGGCAGAGACTGATCCCATCCAGGAAGTGAGTTGACCCTTATCAGTCAGTTGCAGGACCTCTATCTGACCTGTTCTCAGAGCCCTTGATACCCTGTCTCAATCTCTAGAGGAGTGCCGCTCAGTCCTTCGACGCCTCTATCCAAATCACGAGGTTTCTACTCTCCTGCCATTGACCACGCAGGAGCTTATCGAGCTCTTGGCCCACCCGCAAAGCAGGAGTGACGCTGCTCTACCGTCACCGCCCCTCGAAACCGCCTTTCTAAAGCAGGAGACATCGCCCACGCAGTCTGAGCCAATCCTACCACTGCCATCGTCTCTAGAGGCCGATCTTGACACATTGATTGGAGAGCTCGAGTTTGAGATACCATCTGAGCAATTCGAGGGAGAAGGGATGGCCAGCCTCCTCGCCCAACAATCATGGTGGGACTTCAATGCGAAGCAATGGGACTCAGTGCAAGCCCCATCCTTCGGTGAGGGTCAGGTATATGGTGCTGGGGTTGCTGGACCCTCAATTCCAACTCAGCACTCGGTATTCAAGGACGAGCACAGCATCTACAACTCTCTTGGCTTGAGGTAGCTGCATTCTGGCGGCAGCCGCCAGTTCCATCTTCGCCATACGTTCTGCTTGAGCTTGAGTTACGATGACCCCTGGGATGCAGGCCATACCCTCTCAGTTCGACAGGTTCAACTTACTAGATTTGAACGAGTAATAACATTCAATTGCGATTTCCTTTCTCGATAGGTAGTTCGCACGCTTTCCCCATCATGAGCCTTGATTTTGTCCGTCAATATCACTGATGGAGGAGTGTTCAGAAAGTTCGCTCCTTCCTCCTTTTACCTGCGCCTTCCTCCCAACGAACCAGCAGCATTACTCATCCACCGGCTCCAGATTCCCATCAGAGAATGAGTGACCATCCCCTCAATACCTAGACCATCTTTGTTGTTCCAACACCTCCACGATTCTTTTTGCCACTCTACTCACGGAACAAAACCCCACTGCCTCCTCGTCGACTTGGACGACATGGAACAGGTTCTCACCTGCAACAACCTCTGTTGCCGGCAGGAGCTCAGAGAGAACGCTCTGGTAACATCATGCAGGTTCGCTTTCAGAGTTCACGGCCGACCCAATGCCTTGCTAACGCCACTGGCAGTCACATCTTCTGCATGGAGTGCGCTGAGCGACTGGGGATGGCCGCACAAGAAACAGAACGCCGCAATACATGCCCTGCTTGTCATTCGCAGCTCAACAGCCCCGAAGATGCCGTTATTATAAATTTCAACCCAAGCGACGAATACAAGACGACCCTCATGAGCGGCCTAAGGCCCAGCATCATCATGGACTGTGCTGGTCGAGCCCTCAGCTTCTGGGCCTATCAAACTGCCCAAGACATATACTACCAACAGCACCGCTACAGGACACTTGCAGACAAGTTCTCCGCCCTCAATATTCAATTCGAGAAGACTGTTAGCGATGCAAACTCGGAAATTGACGGGCTCCAGCAGAAATTGACAGGTTGGTCCTCGTGGTAGATGCTCCAAGCGTCAACAATAACTAACAAAGAATAGGCATGGCGGCGGAGCAGGACGCTTTGCAACGTAAGAACGATGAGATTAGCCAGGCATTGAAAGAAAAGAGTCGCAAGGTCCTTCAGTTACAAGAGCTCTACGACAAAGTCAAGAGAAAGGCTGAACTCGGTCAAATCCAGAAGGCGGCCTCGGATGCTGTTGAGATAACTCTCGAGGCATCTCAACTCAACCAAGGCCTTGAAGGAGATGATCCTACCCAGAGAGTTCCCGAAAACGACAATACTCCTGCGTTTAGCCAACGCCGAATCAACGGCTCGGGTATGAACACTGGTATGCCTCGAAGCCACGCAAACATCACGAGGGAGGGCACTTTTTGGTCGCGAGGGGGAGGCACATCTTGCTGTGAGTACTAGTAGATCATCACCACTTGACTCATACTAACACAGTGAAGCTGAACCCACAGCACCACCGCTTGCGAGTTTTGGCCGTCGAGGAATGGGAGGAGCACCTATCGTTAGGAACATAAGACCATCCACAGCAACTGATTCTGCGCCCCCTCGCAATCATTTCCCAGGAATTGGTATAACTTCTAATATTAGAGTCAGTCAACCGGACAACACGACAGGACAGAACTACCGCGGAAGGTATTTTTGAGCGGGCGCTTCTGCAAGGGGATAAATACTGGACATATGGAAATAGTTCTTTCTTTGATGTATTCACTCTCGTCCCTCGAATAGGGGTCGGGGCCCGGTCCGAGAGCCTGACTGAACAAAGAAGCTTCTAGGCACAGCATTGGAATTATTATGGAAGATATGGTGAATTCTATTATCGTTCTTTGTTTCCTATTGGGAGGGAGTTATGTTCGAGGGCCGTGTTGACAAGGAATGTGAACAAAAATAGATGTTCAGGGCTACAGGTCTTTAAAGGTCCACCCATTTCCGCATTCAATTCACTTTGCCTTTACTCTCGATATCTATCAATTCAAGCTTATTCTATGGTCCCTTCTTTACAAGCACCTAACATGAATGCCAACTACACTGAGCGCCCAAGGCAAGGAAGCCGGCGCGTACCCGAGACTGAACTCGCACCCCATCCACCATTTGCCCAACCCAGATTGCAGTGGGACATCATATGCATGGTGATACCTATCGAGGCTTCTAGGTACATCAAACCTGAGTATAAGGCCATGAACAAGCTCAAGCACCACCGAAAGGCACCAGGGTGTGGCCTGCGAGCGGCGTTCATGGCCAGCCAACCCAACAACGAACCGATCGAGGAGCTTCTCGAGCCGAGCCTGTTTGCGGGACCCAGAAAGCAAACCAGCAAACAAGGCTGGTCCGCAACTCCCATGGAGGAGCCACAGCTTAAGGAGCAGGGGACTCATCCACCTAGGGGGCGAGGTTTGGTGTCAACACCAACTTCGGCATCGCAACGCGCCCCTGGAGGGATGCAGCTTGTCGGACCTCCGGCTCCAGGCCAAGGGCCATCTTTTCGGAACAGGGCTGAAGAAATCTTGCCCCAGCAGCGTGGCGAAAGATCCCAGTCTCATTTCGTACTCATTTGCAACACGCAACACGATGAAGTCTTGTACTGGAACAAGCACCGCATTCAACAGCACTCCGAGCTGGGGAATCAGATCGATCGTAGGTCGAAATGTAATAGAGCGCAACGGGAGGGGCTCTTCCCGCCTCCTGGAGTGTGTTCCATAATATGGAGTTCTCAGACTTCTTTCGGGGAGGACGGAGAAGCTCAGCGACCCGTAACTCGCATCCCTATCGCCTGTAGAGTTTGCGAAAGACTCGAAAAACAACAAGAGGCAAACGAAGCCCGTGGAAGGGAACTCGAAGAGAGGTCTGAACCCCTCGGCCGCGTGCATACCCCTTGCGGAGACCTCGAGAGATCTGCCAAGGCCTCGATGAAGGGACTATGGTCCATTTTTCGATACCGTACCTGGCACCGAAGATTTCATTCCATCATGCATGGACTTCGCGGAGACGCACAGTCTCTCCATTTGGGCAGATTTCAGAATGGCGCTCGGCACAGTCTGATGGCTGGAAGCAGAGTCTAGGCGGAATGAAGGCCAAGATGGTGGGATGAAGACAAGACGAGTTTGCTTTTATGCACATTTTGTTTATGACGAGACGTTTGGACTTGGGAAACACAAGGGGTTTGCTTTTGGTTTATACTTGCTTTATGAACGGGTACTTGCAGACGGAAAGACAGCGGGATGAAAGAATGATAACGATGATATGGAGCAATGCGACCTAGATAGATAGAGCTAGAGATTGACGAAACGTCACGATGTAACGACAAAAAAACGACATGTTGGATGACAAACCCGAAATAGTTTACGATATAATGCAATAAAAGATCTCAAGGTGCATGAGGCTGTCACGGGCAGCGTGGTTGTTGGGCATCAGTCACCCATCAGTCGTTGCGATTGATCACGGACTGAGCTTCGTATTTGAAAGTCGTGTGGTTACTAAGAATAGAAGAATAGAGCTGCAAGATGCGTGTGAGCCACGTGACCGACGCGATTTGGCAGCTGGAGCTTATCGTCAGCCAAGACCAGGGGGGGCCGCGTATGCACTATTGGACGCCACTCTCAATGGAATGGTTTTGCTAAAGTCAAGAGAAAGGGGACAAATCATTGTTTTTTTTTCTTCATCTGCTGCTTTTTCCATTTCCCCTAGCTTATCTATCGTCTTATCGTGACAACGTCTCCATTTCCCTTCCCGCGTGCAACAATCTATTCGACACCAATTGCCCACACCCCATCTCGTGTTCTTGATCAATCCCTGTCACTTCATCATCCTAGCTAATCCTCTTCTGGCCTGTGACTGAGACCATAGGGCCCCTCTTCCCTCTCCCCGTTTCTTGGAACGGCTTGCTTTCTTCCTTTCGTTTTCAGCTTCAGACTCGAAATCTCCCTCCCCTTCCTCTCGCTTTTTCCAAACCCGGCTCACGCATCTCGCATGATGCTCTACACTCGCTTCAACTACTAAAACACCTAATAATATCTGGTCTCTCGTTTTTTTGACCAGCACCTAATTAATCTTTGTCTACTCCCTCACCCCCCCTTGTGGGACTCCCGCTCGCTCCAAATCTCAAACCTCAAAGGTATCGATCCCCAGTTTCGGCCTCGTCAACTCGAACTCCTTGGATCCACCTGTCGTCGTAACACACCACGAAGCGTTCGCCCAAAGATCGAAACGAACCCGTCCGGCGCCCCCCTTCGCGAACCTCGAACTCGACACTCATCCGCTTTCGCGTTAGAACGCCCCCTAATCAAACTTCAGACACCTTATCGCTGTCGCAATTGCTATAAGCTCTCCCAGCGTTGACCCTCATGGGTAAATCATGTTAGTATTCCGACCTCTGCTCCTGGCTTCTAACTGACAGCATTGTGTTGCGCAGCGCAATATGGCGTCGTCCTCGACGCCGGTTCCTCAGGAACCCGTGTGTATATCTACAAGTGGAAGAACCACGCCGCCGCCGTGAAGGACGCCTCCGTAACCCAGCTCAAGACCCTCCCGAAGATCAAACTCAAGGAGAGCAAGAAGATTCACCCCGGTGTCTCGACCTTTGCCGACAAGCCCTCCGAAATTGGTGTCAACCATCTCGACGAACTGATCAAGATCGCCCTGAAGGAAGTTCCCGCCGATAAGGTCTCCGAAACGCCCATCTACCTCATGGCCACAGCTGGCATGCGTCTACTGCCAAAGCCGAAGCAAACTGCCCTTCTCCAATCCATGTGCACATACCTACAAGCGAGCACCAAGTTTATCCTCCCCGACTGCAATGCCCATATTCAAGTCATCTCAGGCGAAACCGAGGGTCTATACGGCTGGATTGCTGCCAACTATCTTCTCGGCGGCTTCGATCATCCTGAAGAGCACGATCATGGCAAGAATCACCATACGTATGGTTTCCTCGACATGGGTGGCGCGTCCGCCCAGATCGCCTTTGCACCGAACGCGACCGAATCCGAAAAGCACTCGAACGACCTGAAGCTTGTACGCATGCGGACGCTCGATGGCTCTCCGGCCGAATACAAGGTCTTTACTGCGACCTGGCTCGGATTTGGAGCCAATGAGGCTCGTAACCGTTATGTCGAAAGCTTGTGGGATCAGTACGGAGGAAGGACAATCCAGGAAGTTCCTGATCCGTGTATGCCTGTTGGTCTGACAACTACGTTGAGGGGCGATTACGTTGAGGGTAAGGTCGACGAACCAGTACTGGTCGGAACAGGAAAATTCGACGAATGCCTGAGCGTTACATACCCTCTCCTCGGCAAGGATAAGCCATGCCCAGATCAGCCCTGCTTAGTTAATGGCCAACACGTACCGGGCATTGACTTTGATATCAACCATTTTGTTGGAGTTTCCGAGTACTGGCATACGACACACGGCGTGTTTGGTGGAAAACATACGGCATATGACCTCGCCTCATACCAGTCCATTGTCCACGACTTTTGTACCAGTGATTGGCAGGATATTGAGAGCGAGTTGGAAAAGCGCAAGAAGTCGCCGGAGAAGAAGGCCGAGGAGGCTCGCGCTGCATGCTTCAAGGCGTCCTGGCTCATCAACATGCTGTACGACGGCATTGGCATTCCTCGAGTCGGTTTGGAGGGTGGACATGGAAACAGCACTGCCAAGGAGACCGACAAGATGGAGGATCCCTTCAAGCCGGTGGACAAGATCGATGGCATCGAACTGAGCTGGACATTGGGAAAGATGGTCCTGTACGCTGCCGGCCAAGTCCCTCCACAGGGCACAACGTTGCCTGTTGGCTTCGGCACCAATGTCGAGAAGGGAACGCCTGATGATTTCGAGCACGCTGGTTCTGTTCCAATTGGCTCCCATTCTGGCGACGACGACGACGACGACCTTGACGACATCTTGAAGAAGCCAGGATCCTCCACCAGCGGGATTGTTGCATTCGTGTTTGTTCTCCTTTTGGTGGCCTATCTTCTCCGCAAGCCTGAACGGAGAAGAAAGATTTTCGGTATGGTGCACCGTCGCCGGCGTTCTGGAAGGCCTGGTCGCTCTCTGGCCAGCAAGCTTTTCGGAAGAAATTCGTTGGGATCATATGAGAGGGTCATGGAGGAGGGTGATCTTTCCGACTTTGAGCTTGGCGATGTCGACTCGGACGAAAACGACCACTCCGATAGCAGCAGCAACGGGTCCCGGAAAGGACGGGCGTCTGGCCTAGCAACACCCAGTATCGGTCTAGGACGAGCGGACGACCTCTTGCGACCTCCCTTGGCAATGGACCGTGCTGGACTTGTGATACGAACTGAGAGTCGGGAAAGACTATCGCCATCCTTGTTGAGCGCTGGGCGAAAGAGTCGGAATGGTAGCCCAACACGGACCAAGAGCCCATTCATGACTCCGTTACAAGAGGACTGAAAGGCTTCACATGAAGAAAATGGTCGGGTTGAGCGTTGGGCAAAACTGCATGATGTTGGTAGGACTTTGGGATCAACTTTGCGGCGTTTGGGGGAACTGCTGGTACAGGCACGGGATCTGGCGTTTTAAGGGAACTCACATTCTAAAACTCGTCTTGAGGGCGTTGTGGAATCTGTCAATCCTTGGTCTCAAGACGAGTGGCAAAGAGATGGACCTCGTTTTGAATATTGGACAGTCTGCTTTTCAGGGACATCTTGGTCAAGGGCTTGTGGTAGGCATAGGGAGCACTTTCAGTACATGATTACCGACGATAATTCAGTCAAGTGCAAATACATGTTGATTAAGAACAAACATCGCTTTAAAACATGGCATGGCGCCTTATCGTTACAACAAGTTCCCGCTGTCTTCATCTCCGGGAATATCCATGATGTCCAACCCAACATCCAACTCTTTCGTTAAGGCCAATAACTATAAAATACCCAAGTCTTATCAAGCATGACCCAGCATGCAAACGTAAAAGGCGTGAAGACAAATCAATTCGATTGCTTCTCGAGGAAACTGGGATCTGCGCGAACTCTTGACTCGAATTTGCGCCACCAGTCCTCAAACGCTTTCAACGGTACAACCTCGACACCGCCAGGGCCTGCTGTCCCGCTGAAGCTCGATAGAAAGTTGAAGGCGTTCTGGATAATGCGTTGCGCCAGTACGGTGGTGCTAGGCTGACCCCCTGATGCATTGTTGGTGGCTTTGTTGGCAGCAAGCTCTTGTAGTCGCTGGCCGACCGACTCCTCGGGCTCAACAGACACTCCGACCATGAGGCCGCTCGCGTCGCCGCCTCCGCTGACCTTGAACATGGCGCTCTCCTTTCCCGGGCCAATGCCGCCGAGGAAGCGAAAGTTGGGGGTCCCGCCAGACTGAGCGGCGGCGGCAACGTCCTGTGCGGTGGCGAGGTAGATGGCGGCGGCTGTGTTGGGCGGGAGGGAGACGCCAGGGAGCATAAAGACGACAATGTGTGAGAAGGACTTTGAGGTGGGGAGGGAGTAGAGGAATGAGGTTGGTGAGGGGGCTGAGGCTGGTTCGCCAGGTCAAGG